>JARPRG010000274.1:1999615-2012414 GCA_031001745.1 Hartigia nigra
TGTGTGTGTGTGTGTGTGTGTGTGTGTGTGTGTGTGTGTGTGTGTGTGTGTGTGTGTGTGTGTGTGTGTGTGTATAGAGAGAGAGAGAGAGAGAGAGAGAATCATATTGACTGTCTATCCTCTATTCTGTATGACTTGCATAGATATGGTAGGTGCCTGTTGCATTTGTGTTGTTATCAAGCTGTGATTAATTCTTGAGTCATTCGATCATTGGCATCCTATAGTATCATCCTGATTGACATAATCGGCATCTTTAAAGCCATTGTTTAGTTGCTGATTTCATTGGAGCATGTCCTGGTATCTCGTTCTGGAGAAGGTATTAGCACGTTCCGTAAAGCTGTAAGGGAACAGCTGATGATGGGCTAGAGAGAGGCTGTATGGAGTCCAGGAGTTTAACACGAGGGAACTGCATCTTCCATCTTCCAGTCTGAATGGTGTATTCAGCGTGGCAACACCTTCGTGTCGTGGACGCGTGCAACTGACTATACACGTGTGTTCCCGCTCGAGATCCGTGCCGGTTCGAGTGCTCGACAAATAGCCGCATATTTAAACGTCAATTGTTTTAAAGCACCTAGTGGGACAAACATCGTTTCAAATTACCTGGTAAAATCTTGGTGGGACTTATACTCGGTGAACAAGGATCCATAGTGCTTGATAGTGGTTGGTATTTTGATTTTCAATTATGATTCTTGAAGTCTTTTGCTTCGCATGAAATCGTCTTATCTGTTAAACAAGATTTGTTAGTGTTAATGAAAAAAAATTATCGACTCGATAGAAAAATAATTTTACAAAATTCGATAAGAAATTATTGAGGAATTTCAATTGGACATTTTTTTTTTTTTTTTGGTTCTTAAGGAAGTCAAACTTTCGGTATTGTTATGTAATAATAACAAAATTCTAGTAGTGTCAATTTTACCCTTCACTAATTTTAATTAATCCTAGAAGATCGTTTACAATCAAAATCACAGTGCGTATCGTAAACAAATACAAACGAGTGAACGAAGTTATACTTTTGACACAAATATTCAAGACTCCGAGTACATAATACTTTGTGCAATTTCTCAACACCCTCGCTGTACCAGCGAGCAAGAGAATTTCAGCAGAAAAGTCCGGGTAAGTTTTTTGTTTTTTTTTTTTTTTAGAAGAAAAAAGATACAATTTCTCGTTCAAGCACGCATACCCATAGCGTACCTCCAAACAGTTATTAAGTAACCTCGCCATTATTATTAACAATGGTCGAAGCTGGCATTGGGCTTCCTTTAATTGCGTAGCTCGTAAAAGAAATTCATGAAGAAGAAGAAGAAGACGAAGAAAAATAAGAAACAGAGACTCTGATACAGAGCCAGAATATAGTCAGGTACCATCCCTATACCAAGCATAGCAGCATGCGTGCTATACCGAGTGCCCCGGTAACAACCGCACGATAAAATTGAATGCTCCTTAACGAGAGCGAGTACTTTTCAGGCAAGTCCCTTGGCTGGATTTACGCGTTGCGTATAGGAATCCTCGTAGCAGACAATACGGGCCCAATACCAGACCCATAATTGGCTCAGCGGCTTGTCAACCGCTGACGCATTCGACCCAAGACACACAGGCCAATTTGCGAGTTACGCCAGGATTCGCATCTTCCTCTTCAGTCATTGAAATTCAACGTTTACTCCCAGAAGAATTCTTCTCTTTATTTCCGTATAGAATCTGAAAAACAATTATTCCACATTATTCATTAAGGTAGCTAAGCACCTGAGACATATAGATGTACTTAAAGTATATACATATATATATATATTCTTAGTGATACCTACCTATATGTATACCTACGCAATGATTGTGTATATACACTTAAGGTGTGTATTCATAGTAATAAATTCGTTTTCACCGGTAATCGAATCAAAGTACCTGCACACGTGGCGTAGACTCGTAAGTTAGGCTACAGGCAATTAATGGTCGAAGACGCGCCTTTATTCGCTTCTCTTTTATATACCGTAGTATATAGGTATACGCGGAGTAAACTTCACGTGTAAATTCTCTATAGAACTAGTCGCAGTTTCAACGTATATACACACTGACGCAATATCCACGCGAGTGTCGATCGACGATAATATGCAAAACGCCAGATTCTTTTCGCTCAATGGTTATTTACGCATCCGAGCGAGTGTCGACGTATTTGCATAGTGCGGCTCGAGAATCATCCCTCGTAATTTCGATTTTCCCGCGATAATACCGTCCCACGAAATGAGAAGATGTATACCGTGCTTAGGAAGACGAAGGTGATGACCATGAAGAGAAGGACAAAGGAACAGTCGCGAGGGGCGGGGGGGGGGGGGAGGATGAGATAAAAGAATAAAAATTAATAGGATGAAACGTAAACGCGCCTATTGGCTGATCGTAAAACCTGTTCGGGTATAATGAAAGCACTTAAAGGTAAATATTTTTGAAAATCAAAAGACGGTCTTGAAGAATGATTAAGGTTATGCGCATGCGCATCTTCGAATACAGGGATTCTATTGTGTTGGCAATTACCTGTTACTCAATAGAGGCTGTTTTCTTGGAGATGATGATAGGCCGCACACGTGTCTTGGCACGCGTGACTCTTGCTACATGTGAATGCCTGGAATATAAATATATAAATATATATATATATATATATATATATACATTTATATATACATATATATATGAGTCCATGAGCAAATACGTGACAGTATAATATTCGGCCCACACGATTGTACATACGTTCGTAAATGAATGCAGACTGAGGAGAGATAACAGTTACGGTCTTTGTGGTATTTATAAATAAACAATATAGAGATAGTCGCGGCTTGCAAGTAGTTAGACGGAAAGTTATTATTCCGCGTTAATATAATGCAGATTATAGCGTTATCTAATGCGTTTGAATTTATTAGTTGCACTCTTTATCTCGTTCGTGACATATCGATGCGTCGTCTGGCGTAAGACGTGGGTTCTTATACAATTTTGTATGGGTTATTATACGCGTGTAATGTAGAAAGAGAATTCGTCTGTCTTGTTTTTCTTTCTTTCTTTTTGTCAATTTCGAAATTCACAATGTCACACCCTGTTTGGTATCTTTATAAAGCCTGCCTCGGATCCTGATCGAGTTTTCTTATTCGTAGCTCGGATAGCGTGTCCTTTTTATTATTCTTCTTCTCGTCTCTTTCTCTGCTTTAAAGAATAAACCAGCAGAGATTTTTCTCTATCGCTGTAATCGGCTACACATGCAATACCACAGGACAACCTTCACCCTTATCGGCTACCATACGAACCAAAATATATTTTCTCAGTCTGGACGAAAGAAAGCCACCAGGGTAAATCACTTGTTATCACAGTTTGCAGGCTTGTGTCATTCGTATCGGGACGAGGATGTTTCGGAGCGAGAAAAGAAAATAAGTGAAAGTAAAAAAAAAAGAATAAAGGAAAGGAGCAGATGAGCGTCCATCACTGGACGAGAAACGTGGCTTTGTTTAATTCGAACTAAGTAGATACGACCATTGTTAACGGTCAAATAGGTTATTGTGTCATTACATGGGTTATCAGAGTAAGTCTTTGTTATTTTCATGTAATAGCTAACTGTGAAAAGAAATCAACCATATTGTTGGCTTATCCGAAAACCAGCCTAAAACAAATACCCTTTCGAACGGCCTACGCATTGATGTATATATATGTATAGAAACGTGTACGTAAGCGGAAGAAGGAGAGCCCCTACGTTATCAATGATTTAGGAATTTCGCAGTGGGCTATCTAACCGATAGTCAGAAACATATTAAAGGTTTTATCCCATCGCGTGTGCATAGGTTATGTCGTACCACCGTATAACTTAACGAACTCACATATATCTTTATCCAAAATGTAATACGTATTAGAGAATAGAAGCAACATAAATAAATAGAAATTCTAGTATTTTATTGTACGCACGCTAGCCTTTATAAAAGAATGTCAAATATAACTTACCATGTAGTAAGTAATTCTCTATACCGATTTGCGTTACGTTCATTGTTATAGCGACACTTGACTTTCCATGATAACAGATGACACGCTTTTTTCACTCGATATGACATTTCACAGCAATTACTTAAACTTTATATTATACAAACTTATATAAAAGACAATTTGTTAATTACAGCACAACGATTTATTCAAACTCAACACGTCATTTCGACATCTTTAATATTTAAATACCCATGAGACTTTGCGATCTATTTTGTCCGCCATATTGAATTCCCAACTGTAGCCAATCACGTAAGAGTTGGTACGCTTGGCTACAAAGAAGACGCGAGCTGCATTCCAAATTTATGGTTCGTCCAGTTTCTATCAGCTAACCCGGCAATTTCTTTTTTTTTCCCGTAAGTGTGGCACGTTAATTTATTATGGAGATGAGATCTGTTAACTGCGAGTGCACGCCCGGTGGCGCTTGTCTGTCTTTGAGCGATAGAAGTAATTATTTCTTGGTTTCGCTCGACGTTCCTAATCTTCATTTTGCGTGGTGAACCATTTAAAAGGACGTGTGGTGCTTCAAGACGAGAGGAGCAATTGCAATTGTCCTATCGGTAAGTTGCATCGTGAACAGCACGATTTGTTACTAACGAAAAGAGTTTACCGGACGATTTAATGAGGTTATGTGTAATCTCGCTTGCACGTGCGTTACATGTTACTGGTCTGGTAAAGGGAAGGATGGAGTCTTGATATTCACTTTTAATTAACTCACTTTTAATCGATCATCCCGAATAACGTTAGCAATCAGGAGCTCTTCAGTGATAACCAATAATTATACCTTATTAATTATAAAAAATAGTGCCCACTCCATTGCTTTAACGTGTAAAAATGTGCCGGGATAGAATTGACCAAGGAAGTGCAACGATCCACTCACGTCTTAATTTCAAAACCAGTAATTATACGTCGATTGGACTTATTAATTCGTGCTGAATGAAGGCCTATTAATTATCGTAGTACCCCAATTAAAAATCCTACATGGCAATTTATGTTTTATCGAAACCTATAACGCACGATATATAGTATATGGAATACGTGGGTGTAAATATTGTATACTGTTACTTTATTTGTGTACAACGCCATTTTGTGGTCGCTGGTTGTAATGCAATATTCAATCTCAACAAAAATTGAATATTATACGCACAGTGCCATACGTCGATTGTCATACCTCGTATACGTATAATGATACAGCATCCGGAACAATGCAAAACATCGACAATTAATCATCAAAACTCTCGGTAGCTGTTCCAGCACAATGAGCTCACCTTTAATTGTCGTATAAAATCTCCGGCGCCATATCCATTCCCATGGAGCAGATACAACAGAGCGACATTTTTGAAAATCTATTCAGCGATATGAAATTGACTGTCTGATTTCTATCTGCTTAGAATATCTAGCAAGCTGCTATGTAAAGAGGTCGCTCGTGACCACACCTAAAGTATTTTCATCGCACCGATCTCCATTTCTTTGTTTTCATCTGCATCCTCCGGCGCCACTTGGATTTTCCTTCTTTCATCTTCTCACTCTTGCGCAACTGCACTTTTCGGGTGGTCGCCTCCACTTCTCTGATCGGTATCTAGAATCGTTCCTCGTGTGCTCGACGGTACATCGCATCAAGCATAACTTCTGGATGCATTTCTATCGCACGGGACAATAACGTTCGTGAATGGTTCTCCAGAAATTCGCGGCCAAGTACTTACAATTAGCGAGAGTGCTGCGGGCACGGCTTTAGAAATACATGGCGATAATAAAGAGGAAAAGGAGAGGTACAGATGGAAGGCACTGAAGGAGAAGAGAAGAAAAAAGATGCAAAATCATTTTATTAACCGATCTTGGCTGGGTTTACGCCAGTGAAAGGGCAGTGCACTTCGAATGCAGAGCACTTAACGTGCACTTGGTTCCTTATACGAAGGTATGTGCATACAACTATCAATATATATATATATATATATATATTCTCATGGTAGAGAGAGTTTGTTAGCCGTGAATGCAGCCTGTGGAGGGGATTTCCTTTCTACTATTTCGAGAAACGAAATACGACTTTTATAATTACGTCGAGCCATTATTCAAGTGCCATTCAATATAGCATTGTGTGGAAACTCGCCGGCTGTACTTCTACATACACGTACAGGTACAACGTGTAGTTGCATGTAAATTGCATAAGGGTAAATACGTACACGTTGCATCATCAAGAAACAGGACGACGCGTGAGATTTTATAGGGAGACGCCAATTACTGGTTAAAATATGACAAAAGGATGTACGATAGCGACTATGAAATTCAAACCAAGAAGACAACGATAACATGGAGGGAAATGTATCATGTAGAAAAATGATTTAATTCTTGTTTTACCGGATTATATATAATTTATAGCACTCGTGCCTATTTTTTAATGTAGATAATAATAATTAGATCGGACAAGGTGCGAGCTACGTTAAAATTGTTTGGACGACAGGTTGAATTTCGTTGAGTCGAATTATCTTGATGTAATGATTTGTGTATGGGGTAATAATATCAAAGTTCCAAAAGGTCTTGATGATAGAGGGCAGGTATAAAGGACTAATTAGGTTGGTAGAAATGACAGAAGGTATTAAAGTCTCGAATCATCAGTGAAAATGGCGGCCAGTGGTATAGCGAGAGAGGAAGTATACGATCAGGCATTAAACGGACTACAGACGGTACAGCTGAGAGACTCTAAATCATTGAAGGTTGACGATGTTTCTTTTGAAACTGAGTCTAGGTCCTAGCGCAGCGGGTAGAAGGGAGGATATAAAATCCTGGCGCGAGCCGTAAACACATAATTAATACCAGTTTAACGGCGGGTTAAGGTCTGTGCTGAATCGGAGATCTAATCAGTACGTAAGGTGTAAGACGCCGGAAAGCCGTTTGATCGGTCATTAAAATACAATAAAATACCATTCACGCACTTCCCCTTTATATTATTCTAATACAGGGTGTTCATCTTCGAATGGACTCCGATACAAATTATTTGCGTTATTTTTTCTTTTTTAATTGCGCTAAAGATAAAAGTGCGTTGGGGCAATCATAATCATGTTCGAAGGTAAAAAAGTGGTCTAGAATCGACAGGCATGGTGGCTAACGTTGAAAAAAAATTTTTTTTTTTTAAGAGGCTATTTTTGGTCAATATTATCGCAAGACTGTAGCTTAGGAATTGGCAGGGAAATTGCTCGGGACTCGTTTACGAGAGTAAAATATAATCGGTGCAAATTGATAACACCTTTTAGTGGCGTGAGACGCTCTTATCGCGAATCTTGGATCATGGATCTTAGCGGTTCGATCAAAAACCACACCCTTACCAATAAATCCTATGAAAATTATCGTATCCCCAAGCCCTGAAAGAGTTTTTTTTTCCCCGATCGATAACTTCCCTATACCATCCCGATAGCCATAAGGGTATACGTGGAATCAGGATTAATGTCGGTCGGTACGTTTGACACTGTAGCTGCTGGTACCAGTGACGTAAGTAATGGCCGTCAGGTTGTCTAGACTGTAGCAACTGGTGGATAGTAATTTTCATTACGAACCATCACTAATGATTTTCTTCTGAAAATCTTTTCTTCTTTTGTTACTTGTGCATACTCATTGTCTGACTTTTTATTTACAGGGATAAAAAATTTAAGTGCTTACTTTTGATTTACCTTTAATCACACTAGTCAAGTAGCAGTCCAACGTACCGTGGCATGTAAAAGGGGTATGATTTTCTACAGCAAGTACTGCAAAAACGTAACGATGATTCACTCCAAGGCGTTCTTAATGATTCTCAAGACAGGATTACCCACGCGTGTTCAAGTATTTGCCTAGTGCATTTCTCCAGGTGCATACCGTGTATGCAGTTTTTGCAAGTAGCACTTGATGAAACTAGGGAGAAGCAGCACGAACTGAATGAAGCTTCATGATTGTGCTGAAGTGAGTCTTTATGAAATTCTATATATATATATATATATCTTCATATCGATGTAACACAACAAGATAGAAGCTACAGGTATTTTCATAAAGACTTTAAACTGCGATAGCTTGAAATTTATGAGATATATGGGCATGTCGCTTTAATTTCCCTAGTGTCAAATTAGGAGTCTATTATAAATATGATTTATTGAAATATTATGTCATTAGGGCTTCAAGGACTTGAATCAAGATCATCGACGCGATAGAGAGGAGCATGCAAACAAGGGATACTCATTTAAACAGGAAATCGGCCCGTCGGGGAATATGGCTCTCTCTTCCTCTCACTTCCTTCATCGGCGTGCTTAATGGGGACCATCCTGACTATCCATTGGGGACGCATTAGCCCGTTAAAAAATATTGATAGGCACGTATCGTGTTACGATATTTACACGCACTCGACTTTAGTCACGTAGATTTTTTGTGTTGACACTTTTTTTTTCCGTTCTCAATATTGCTTTACGTGGGTTAGGTAAAGGATGGGATTATAATTTAATTAGAAGATGATTAATCACTATCGTTTGTCATCTGTCCAGATAATCGTTTTTTTTTTTAATTTTTTTAAGTTTTTTTTTTTTTAGACATTATGGATTATAGGGTATTCCGTGTATTGGGTGGCTACGTACGATGAAGTGTTCAATAACCGTGCTTTAATCTCGTTGCAGTTTTATTTATTTACTTGCTATGGCTTTTGCCGAGAATACGTGCGTATCACGTAAATTGGTTGGTGCAATAGGATTATTACAGAATACCGTAGGGACGTGGGTAATTAATGACAGACGTAATTAGTAGTGGACACAAATGATGTAAAATATGCGATTAAACTAACTTCGATGTAGCCCTGTATGAGATTTATTAAATATTGATTTTTTGTAATACAATTTGTACAAGTAGTTTCATCGAACAGACCTCCGTATCCGTTTAAATTATTTTACGGGCAACTGATAGTACGCGTAAAAATTAATCTTTTGAGCTTTTGTTTTTTTCTTCATTTGTTTCTGGGATAACTCGGTAAAAATGATTTCTACAATTTCATTCCGTTACAATTTACGTTCGCTCTTCCCGTAACCATCCATCGATATTTTCCAGAAACAGCACTCACGATTCGTGGTAAAACCTGAAGGTGGCACCACATGATTAAACCGAACGAGTTTACGAGGGTTACGTGTGTACGAACGGGTTGCTGGCAATAAGGGGTATAAGTCGTGCCGGTAACACAGGATTCTACAGAAATTTAATTTGCCCTGCAAGCATGATGCAGCATACTGTGCAGTAATTAATTTAAGTTTTCCTAAATTAGTTGGCACCTGACACGAGTTACAAATTCGCCATCGCGTTGCACTTCACCCCCCCCCCCCCTCTCCCTCCTTTCCAGAGGCTTTGATATATCGTATTTCGAAACACCCGCGCTGGACGGAATTTACGTCGGTTAATGAGCTTTGTGCGACAGAATGTAATTTCGTATGGCAAGAGAAATTTTGCGAAAATTTAGTTTCGAATTAATTGAGTCTCGACGGGCTACGACACCTGAGTCTATATTTTAGTGCAAGTTTGCGCATGCGCAACGAACTGCCTTTTTTTTTTTGCTCGTTGTTGATACTTTAACGTGCCAACACGTATAACAGATTTTTCTTGTATTTTTCTCTTACTTCCATTGCTTCACTATATTAATGAGACTTCGTTTTACGTTTAATTAAAAAAAAAAAATTTCTGACGATCTCAAACTCTCCGTCTATTTGTCTCCGATGGTATCTACCCTTAAGCGCGTGGGTGTTACGCTTCTAGCTACTATATACGTTCTTCTACTACGCGAGCCAAAAGACAATCAGCGACTGCAAACAATTTTCTTGGCGATAGGCGTCGCCGCGAAATTTCACGAGCATTTCTAAGTGGCGCACGTCTCGATAGCTTCCATTTATCTTTCCTTACCACTTCTACCGTCTCTTCCTTCCTCCTTATACTTCCTTTTTCCCCGCAAGACATTTTCTCCCTGGCACGTACCTCTTCCTGCTTCGTCTTCTTCCCCCTCTCTCTCCTCCCTCCAGCTCCCACTCAACCCTCTCGACCCACTGTTATCATCTCTCATTCATTTTCTATCCAAGAGAAACGATAATGGCTACCCACTATCGGGTGGGATCTTGCGACTTGCATGTTGCTTATTAAACAGGTGCTGCACCTGTTAGATGCACTTAAAAATTGTATGCACTCGAGAGACAAGCGCACGTGACAGTAGAGATACTATACTTTGCACTTATGCAAATTAGTGAAGGTCAAATAAGAAATATTATATACTTTCGCGATAACACACGAGAATCGTGTTACTATTGATTGTTCGAAAAATTAACGTTTATAGGGATTGCAGTGAATTGCGTTTGTGCCGTTCAATAAATTCGTACGACTAAGTCGTATTCCTGTTAAAGAGTTCATACGAATCTACTGTAGCTGTAGAATATATGGTGATTCAGGTAAATATTCATAACACGTATTTATCATAGCACAAGGTATATCCAAGTGTGTGCCTAATTACCGTGTGAAGTCGAATACAATATTGTATATAAATTTTTACGTAGACAGTGAAAAAAAAAAAAAATTTTTTTTACTCAAACATTGCGTAAGATTCTTTTGCTGAACCTGTATATGCACCCAATAGTTGTACACGCTGCGTACAAGTTCAAAAAGTCATATGTACTTCGTAACGGGTAATATGGGCTTCGGAGTAAACGAGATAAAAAGAGACAGTTATAATACTAGAAGAGAGCCTGTAGCATAATTAAACTAAACAACGTCGCGGATGTTGGCATTCCTGGTTGGCTCGGAACTTTTGCGTTAATTGGTAAGACGGCAGAGCGCACGATGGTGGAGCTCGATGGGAAATGAGGAAGAAAAAAAAAAAAGAAAAAAAGGAAAAGAAAGAAAATCTTGATCGCCAAGTCGACGGGATGCGGAACGTGAACTCGTGTGAGAATGAAATTAATATGCAAATGACTCTTTTCTGTTTTCTTCATTTTTTTATTTATTTCCATCATCTTTTTCCCTGGACAGCGGGAAAGGCATCGTGCTTGTAACGTCGGGAATATCAAAGTAGCGAGACATTTTTTTTTTTTCTTCAGAATTATTCATTAGCCGTTCGTTTAAGGACGAGGTCAAGAGGTCAATTTTATTCAGGTCCAATTCTTTTGAGATATCTATACACGGTGTGTGAATACATATATACTGTATATAAAAGTTAGAGGTAATTCCCAGTAAACAGGGTGGTCCTGTGAATTTGCCTTTAAGCTATATATATCTGTATGCATATATCAATATATATAGTATGCATACTGCACAAGTATGTATATATATATATATATATATATACATGCATATGTCTGATAATTTATATTGTCTATGTTTATTTATTTGCAGATATATATATATACACATATATATTTTCGACCGGATGTGCATGCATGGTAGGTTGGTACTCGTGGGTATTACATACCGTAATAAATAAATATCTATACGTTCCTTCGACTAGCCAGTACCGCAGTAACGGCTAAAGCAGAATTTATTTAATAACAGTGCAAATCGTCTATCGCAAATGTTTATATACGAGGTACAGTGTAACGCAAGCAAGTTCATTGTGCCAGGACATGGTGAGACACGGTGACTGGTGGTACCACTGCGACAACTGCCCACCCACACTGTCTCGCTCAATGAAATATGCTGGAATAATACGATTCGTACGTAACGCTCTTCATCCCTGCGTGAACTTCCTGGCCCGTCGGTAAGGATGGGATTTAATTTTTCAAATAATATCGACCCACTGTCATTTTGGCTTGGATGTTAAAAAAATTCTTTTCTTTTTCACTTCGAAAGAGTTTTCTGTTAACGGCCATATACTTCGATTAGCCGATATTACGCAGGACAAGGACGGACGCGTGGTAACCGTTGGGAAGACAGTTTGGAAAATTATTTAAGTAAAAGAAAATTTTTTTAATTTATTTTAAACCTTTGCAAATATATTTTTGCACGATTCTTCTTGCGGTTAGTTACTGTATATATACTTGGCAGCCATCTGCCTCCACGTGTGCATATATCACACATTATCAAGCTAGTGCCTGTATAACGCGTATGGGTGATCCCTTTTCTCACACACGTGTCGCCTGAAGATCCACATACTTGAGTTATATATATATATATATTTCTGACTGTATACATATATTTAGACTCTATCCTACTTGCTCTTTTTGTCTTTTCCTATTTCCTCTCGCTCTTGCAGCCTTTTCGGCATCTCGTCCCCTTAGCGCCTCCTACGTACGCACTCACTCGTACCACAGATAAACGGCTGCTCTTTATTACGTAAACCTGCAGGAGAGGTTAGGCTAGTATCGACGTGCGTGCACTTCGTTTTCCATAAACTAAGGTGCGTTGATAAATATCCGACAGAGGAAAAAAAAACAGAATCCTAGATAATTATCTAAACGCATAATTCACACCTAAGGATTGGCGTCCTCCAAGTCCTCCTCCCCTCCCTACCTTGCCTCCCCACCATATCCACCCTCAAGGGAAATCATAGGTTGGATATGTTAAATCCCAAACGTGTCCAACACCCCTCCCCCCCCTCACCCCTACCGCCGCTCACGTGGTGCTTTTAAAATTATTTTTTTTTCTCTAAAAAAAAAGGACCTAGTTATATATAGAAACGAAAGTGTGGGTATATATACAGGGTGAGTCGTCTCAAAGGTCCGATTCGGGAGGAGCTTCAGTCGGTCGGAGTTCCGCCTTCATCCATTCTTACTTATTATCGCCAAAATTCATAACAATAGACTGGACTCAGCTTGAACATAAT
>JARPRG010000274.1:2065540-2083749 GCA_031001745.1 Hartigia nigra
TCTTCTTCTTCTTCTTCTTCTTCTTCTTCCATTCACTTTCAAGACGACCCAACTATTCGGCCCTTAAGTTTACTACTTTCGCGAACTCTCTACCGGTACCTTTGAAAGGACCTGTAACGTTATACGTGGCTATGGAAAACAGTGTACTGGATTGACCGAAGATTATTATTATTATTACTTTCAAGCGTACATAAGGAATATTTTGATTTTTATAAATTTTCTATTTCAGGTAAATACATTGATTGGGATTTTCTTTTTTTTTTCCCCCCTTTTGTCTGGTTTATACTGGATTTTTATATCGAACCTTGTCGAAGGATCGTACGACAATGGCGACGAAAATGCGGCTCCATTCCCAGAAGCCCGGATTAACGAAACGTTAACCCCTTTAACTCCTTCAGCCAGTGGGTCAAGTAAGACCCTCATCCGAGTCTTTTTGTTTTTATCGTCGCGATACGGGCGTCGCGCTGTCAGTTGGCTTAATGCTTCTGAGTAACGCACTTGTTAAAACTAGCCTGAATGACGCAATTGGCCCTGTTAAGTGGACGGAATTGAACCAAGTGAATTTCCTCGGTATACCAGATCCGCGATTCTTAATGAAAATTCGCCCAGAAGCTTCATCCCACCTCTTAGCCAATAACCTTGTAATAATATTTATAATTTTTATAATAATTATTTTTTTTTTTCAATTTCTATAAATTTCCACAATTTTTACAACACTTAGTATGACTGATACAAAACGCAGATGCTGTCATGCTAAATATATTTAAAATGGCGGATCGCGTAGAGTCTATATAAAATCGATACCCAATATACATATATATATATTGAGTAACGTATCACGTAAGACTCGAAGTGAAATTTTAAATCGAACTCGTTCGAAAACACTTTACGGGTAACGAGCAATGGCGTCTCATACAAGTTTTCAGAGCCAGTCCAACATTTACTATAAGAACAAGTCGACGTTTCGAACGGGTTAAAAATACAATGCTACGACATGGCGACTCGTTCTTCGTCTACGTTCTTTTATCTCCTTTGCTTTCTCTTACCAACGGTGTATGCGACTGACGGGAAGAAATTATTATTATTATTTTTTTTTTTTGTTACTTTATTTCGCTCTTTCCTTAACGTCCACCATGAAAAACTTTCGGTCGTACGTTATACTCCGTCGCGCAGACCGCTCCGAGATAAATAGAAAAGCTCTGCTGAGAGACATACGACTTTTGGATGCTGGAAAGACATAATGCCTATGTACGTAGAGTGTCTGGCTGGCTGTCTGACTATAAACTTCTCTGGTAATTTCTACTTGTTTCGAAAATCCTAAATTCTTAAATGACATTAACAAAAAAATAATAAAAACACAACAAAAAAAAACTTTATTACCTAGAATATTTTTCGTATTTAAATATACGTGAAATATTTTTTTATTAGTAATTTACAAAATTTTTATAAATTCAGACTCATTTTCAAATCGCAGGGATACTCGTGCACGTGAGATAAACTTATCGGGCGACCTGCAAACAGATTCCACATTTACACAGCTTGTATGTACACACATAAGTACATATACTTGTGTGTGTATGCATATATATCTACTCTTGAGTTCTTCAAGCAAATACAAATATTCAGGACATTGGCAGTACTGCCTTGTATGTTTGGGTACGCGCGAGTGCGTTAATGCGTGAGTGCACCAAAATGACGTCACATAAACCGTCCATGGGAAACGAGGTCTCTTAAATGCACCAAGGTATCTCATGTGCATACGCCTGGTGTGTGCATGGCTTTGTGTATTTTATTCTCTGGCTCGCTCGGTCTGCCGATCGTATATCGGCGGTGACGTCATACGCTACTTTCATTAGAACGCATAGTACCAATAGCGACACTAGCGCCACAGCGGAAATTCGAAAAAGTACCTTGCGCAATACGCTAATCCGAAAATAAAAAATTGTCAATAATAAATTAATAAATTATAAAACGAAAAAAAAAAGATCCACCAATTAAATTATATTTAATTAAAAGTTCTATAAAAATTTTTATTATTCGCTAAGCACAATCTTCGATAGCATAATATTTCTATGTAAATCATAAAATTGTTTTGATCTATCGTATGGTCGTCTTTTAGATTGGATCAATGATTATTATTATTTATCGATCAATTATCAATAACGAAAAGTATGGAGGAACAACGCGTCACATATATGAAATCAAAATGAAATCGATCAGGCCGCATCGGACATATTTGGCAGGATGTAAATGTCGTATTGGGGACCCGGAGGCTTTTGCCAGAGACAATAGCTTAGTTATTCCGAGGGACTCCGGGCTTTCCCTCCTTCCGACTGTTTCGAGTTCCGTGTTCCTGGTGTCCCAATGTCCCAGGGCGACGACGGGAACATTAACAAAAGAACCAAGCCGGCCTGCGCTGAGCTTGCATCTATTATTTAGAAGCCACGTGAATATTCTATTAGCCACGTTTCACGTAGCTCACTGACCGCTCTGACGCTTCTCCTCTATATGGCATTACTATATGTATAGTTGGTCCATGAGCAAAATAGCTTAAAGTGATACAAGAAAGAATACAATACCAGTAACAAAATTTTACATTGCCAATTTCTTTTTGTCAAAGGTAATACGTGACAAATCAATGGAAGACCATTAATTACCGTTGGCAAGAGAGGATTGATAATTAAGAAATTTTACTACGTTACTTTCTTCATCTGTCACTAAGTTATTTTACATATACATATAATATATATATATATATATAAATCCATGTATGACGTAAAGAACAAGGAGAATACACATTGATAGGCAACACTTGTGAATGATCTTTAACAATTTTTTAAATCATTTTACCGATAAAGTCAATAGTATAAAATTTGCAAAAATTCAATCGCCCAAGCATCCATCCTCGGTTTGGGCCGAATAGCGAAAATCCATCGAGTCGAGTTCTTAATAGAACGTTTCGCTTCGTTACTTTTAATGACGCGTCTTTAAATCAGCGTTAACGTCGCCGACGACCGTTCACTGCCAACCTTAACTTCCCCGTCCTCGTGCAACGTTAACGACTCTCTGCCCCCTCCCTCCCTCCCTTTCCCCTTTCTATCTTTCTCCACGGATCTTTCCTTCGCTCTATCTGTCTCTCTTCAACTACAGCGACTTACGCATCTCGTATCCTTTCTGTACTCTTACGTGTTTCTTTCCATTTGCCGTTCTTCCTCTTCTCTTTCTCTCACGCTGTATTTACTTGTTGCTCTTTTTCTTTGCCTCCTGCATTCTCCGTAGTTCGTTACTCGACGTCATTATTATCCAGCAACGTCGACGTAGACGACCAACGCCTACAGACCCATCGGACGCCGGGCGTCGTTCCTAAGACCGAATAATTTCATTCGAGCACTCGAGGGCAGAATCGCTCGTTTGTAAATTTCCTTAACGAATATCTGTTTTTAAATAATTATTTTCTTTCCGTGGAAAGTCAAAAATTTCGTGAGGAAAAAAAAAAGATGGCGGAGTGTCGGGATAAATATAAATTCCGATAGACGAGTGTATAAAGTAATAAGCGCAGCGTATAAAGTAGTACGTGGTATTAACGCGACGTACAACTGATTTATTGGCGGCGCTGCCGTCGCTGTTGCTCACTGCCAAGCGTGGCGTCGTGCGAGCGTCGTTACGATCCGGCGTCTAGTTCGCGTTTTCACAAGAACAGTGGGAATAACACGTTGAAAAACATAGAGGTTTTTCAGGGACTCAAGGGGACGGGCATTCTTTGCCAAAGGGGAATGCGCGTTCTGGCCCCAACGGTGTTTCAGGACGCGAAGGAAAATAATGAAATAATTTTCTTCCTCGCGTCGTGACGCTCCGCGTATCCTCCGTCTATCGAAACTGTGAATTTACGTTGCTGATATCTCATCGAGGGCGTCCCGTATGAATTAGGTATACAGTGTGTGTATTGAGAAAATTCAAAGTAATGACAAACAAAAGCCAGTCGTATATATCGTGGGGAACGAAGAAAAAAAAATGCCATCTACGACGCCATCGTTATTAGTAATAAATGCGTCGCTCTCTGGATTTCATTCCCAAGCGATTCTTACGAGTTCCTGATAATTGCTGCCTCGACGTCACGTTGAATATTCCGCGGGTTTTCGGGGTTACTCAAGGGTGAACGAGCAGAAGTCGACATCGCGACATTGGTTTCGCAAGGTAGAGTGAGAGAGGGCTGGGTTGTGTTTTTTTTTTTTTCATTTTTATTTTTATCCTTCCACTTCTCCCCCGACCTTCTTCCGTACCTACGACGCATATTCGAAGCCGTGAGGGTAAATGAAGTCTGCTGGAAGATAAAAGGGCACCTTAAGGCCCCGGGGAATCAATCGCGTACATTAGAAAATTGCAAATTACAAATGCGCGATGCCAAGAGGGTAGAGTGAGTGAGACGAGGGATGGCTGTATATGAGAGAGAGAGAGAGAGAAACTGAAGAAAAGAACATACTGCGTTTTTGCAAATCTGAAAAATGTATCGTCGAATATGGAGAGAGTAGAGTAGTAGAGGGAGAGAGAGTTTCTTTTCTCACGTCGCTGACTTCATAGATTACGTATACCTACTTATTAGTAATATTTTGAATTTTCGCGCGCTATATTGTATGTTACGTGGGCACTGGATAGTAGGTTATCATTTTTTTTTCTCTTCTGGGCTAAGAAAATAATCTATCGTTTCCATGCACGTGTTTTTCTTTTCCATCCTTCGTTATACGGCTCTCACTCTTTCCCTCACTCTCTTTCTCACTCTTTCCCTTACACTCTCGTTGTTTCTATGTATTCCCTTTTTTTTTTGCTTAGTCGCTGCGAGTCGATATCGCACCGATATACCCGTGGCGCCAGTGAAATTATCGAAGCCATCGAAATACGATACGACCCTACGTGCCGCTCCAAAATGAAAGCCCCGAGCGTCTCGCAAATACGCAATATAGGTACACACTCGCCCTATCTACTTGGGTAAACCATACCCATAGTAGTTACGTCTACATTTTCCAAATAACCTACCTTCTCGAATTCTCGTATAATTATATCGAAATTTCAAAATAAATCGATCTTCAAGTATTTCGGGTGACGTTTAAAATAAAAGAAAAAAAAATATATCCCAAAATCAAAGCCATTTGACTCAAGAATTTCCATAAGAGAAAGGAGAGTTTATCCGAATTTACATAAATAAATGTACAGGTCTCTCAAAAATTACAAAAGTAACGAACCTTGGAGTTTTCACGAACAGTACAGTACAGTCGATTCCGAAAAGTACATCTCCCTTTAGGTTAGGCATATATATATCCACCGACGTATAAGTCTGTCCTTCTCGTACCCACGTAAATCCCAATAACACCGTCTCTCTCGCACTCCCACCAAGTATCGAAAATATCAATAACTCAAGATACATTAATATGCTCGCTCTACTTTCCAATGAACTAACTTCTCTTCACTTTTGACAGCACGATAATGACAGCTTAACTCACTCGACCACGTGACAGCTGTCAAATCTACCCCGTGTATACCGTTTTATCCCAGACACGAACCATTACTTGTTAATAACAATGAATTCGTAAAAAAAAAAAACAAAAAAAAACAACAGTACTCAATAACTATCAGTGAGGACCTATCGATATTAGAACGAAAAAAAAGTAAGAAACAAAATGGCGCAGATACGTCGGAATGAACGAACGAGTCTACGAATCGAACGCGGAGCAGTGGCTTCCTTCCTTCCTTCGGGTTGCTCTAGCTGCTATAGAGTCAGTCGCAGACTGTAGTGCGCTTCGCTGAGTCAACGGCAAGTTTTAACAATCTGTACGGCGTGCTGAACAGCATAGCATTCAGCAGCACAGCGTAGCGCAGTGTATCAATATAGCACTGACTCCGTTCCTGCTTATACATTAGTATATCTGGTTCGTATATAGGTAAATGGTACGTATAGACGCGATCGCATCTCTAGACGGTAGAAAAGCGTAAAAAAATTGCTGTTCTATGCGCACGCAAACGGAATTGCAGCTGGTAGCTGAATAGGATATGTTAGGAAGTCATGGGAGCTGATGCGTTATAAAGAGAGTAAATAAGTTAAAATTCAGATATCCGTCGCAGTCCGATATAGGTACGTCAGTTCTGTTATCAATAACATCGGGAACATATCCGGTGCATGGCTTTTGCATGAGAAATATTGGCTTTGCTAATTAGATTTGTTAATCGAAATTTTTTATATTAATTATATGAATTTTTTATAGTGATTTTTCTTCTTTTTTTTTGTAATATATAAATCTTTATAATCTGTCATTCAGAGACTGGTTTATTTGGGTTTACCTGGTTCTTTAATTCGGCACTATTTTACTTACCCGATTAATTGTTTCTAAAATTTACATAAAATTGCTTTTCTTGCCAATCACGTAGGTACGTGTTTTAGTCTTTTAAAAATTTAACTTTGTCTCTGTCGCTCTTACAGTGTGAATATCTTCGATTACGTATTATTCAAAAATTTCATCTTTTTTTTGTTTTTCTTTTTATATTTATTTTCTTTTTTGTCTTCGATAAACGGGTACTCACCGTCCTGCATCGGCTGGACCACATATGTATAAGCAGACGCGCACGCCGCTTTTCACGTCTCTTTCGTCGTGTGACAATCGCATATTTATGTTTCGCAGGACACAATTATTAAAATGTAAATTCCATCGAGTCTATGAATACCAAGAAAATATAGGTAGAGTCTGAATACGTGAATTATACATATAAAAACACACACACACACATATATATATATATATACATAAGGTACAAAGTAAAATAAAAATTTGAGGGCCAGCAGAGTACTGTGAACGATTATGCCGGTTGAGTATTTTCGAAATGCTCCACGCTCGATACCCGAAGAACGTTACTGGTATGAAAGCCCCAAAAAAAAAAATCGCCCTCCCCCACTTCCTCCCCTTCCCATACATATAGTATGTATACGTTTAGAAAGGTGAAAATTCAAGCCGCACGCGACCTTCCCAGTTGCGTTGCAAACGTGGCATTAGCTTAAGTTGTATTCGGTAAACGGGTGCACTTCGTGGGCAGGAGGGGGTAGGGGAGTGAAAGAGGAAAAAAAGAAAGAGAAAGAAAATTCACGTAACGAGTTACGTTATATAGTAGTGGAATACACGTGGAACACATTGCAAGCAAGAAATGTATTTGTACTTTTTGCACCGTTTAACGGCGTCGAGTGGCGATGCCGGTACAGGTAGGTGAGATCTATGTATATATATGGCTATATGCATTTGAATATATATATATATTGTATATACAGGAAGGGTTGCATGTCGACGTATTACCGCAGAAGGACGAGATGCAACGTCGACGACGTACAAATGCGTTACTTGCACGCCGACTATACTTATGGCCGTACGAAATATCATGTGGGAATAGAAAATTAATTCTGTTTTTTTTTTTTTGTTAATTAAAAAGAAAAATATGTAAATTTTAAGTATGCGAGATTATAAGGAAAATAGGAATACCGTGTAGAATTCCTATGAGCTTATACACACGCGAAAGAGGGTTTTAAAGAGTGTAGAGATTTTTTTTTATTTTATCGCTCTCTTGTCTCTCTCTCTTTTTTTTTTCTTTTTGGATTTTTAAACTTTTTTTTTTTAATAAAATTTAAATGGCTATTATAAAGACGCACTCTATCGGACACGTATCACGCGTGCATAAACGTCTACGTGGAATCCTATTCCGTCTAATATTTCGACTCTACTGCCAAACGAAGATACGACGGAATCGAAGGAAACGCCGCTTAAAGCGGATGGTGTTATAAGCGTCTGTGCCGTCGGCCTCCTGACTCGCTGGGTCTGGCAGGAAGGTGTGGTTGCAAATATTATACGAGTATGTCGTGCACTGCGTATTCAAATGACGATATCGTTTGGATTTTTATCATTGTCATGTGTGTTACTGATATACTCTGTTTACGTTAATGGCTCCGTTACAAAACTGAGTAATTAGCCTTTACCGAGGAAATATTGTATTTTCAGTATTCTTCCTATTAACGCTAGAAGAGCCAGGATTGAACGTATACACGATATTACCATCCGAAATCCGTTATTTTGACGGGTTCGATTGTTAAAATATGATATATTTAATTTCTTGAAATCTACAACAAATTTTCATCAACGATTCCTCTTTTAGTCAACATTATTTTCATATCTTTGTTCCTTTTATTTTTTGTATGCAAAATGTACAGAGGACTCGTAAGCAAATTGCTACGTGCTGCAGTGCATTGCTGCGAAATGACAGTGTTCCTGGTATCGAGATCGAGGAATCGGGCGCGTGTAGGACAATAAGTAAAAAATCATGAAGTAACGTAGTAACAGCAGGTACGCGTGTAGAGTGAGAAACAGAGAGAGAGAGAGAGAGAGAGAGAGCGATATAGAAAATAGAGTGAAAGAAAAAGAGCGAGACAGAGAGAGTGGCCCGTTTCCATGCAAAGTCCGGCGTTCCCTTAATTTGACGATATCCGCTTTAACGGAATAGACGTTGGTAGGTTCCCTTTAATATACACAACGTAAAAAGTTTCACGACGAATAAAGCGACGGAGAGAGGCAGCTTGTATATGTTTTGTCCATGCGACTAAGGTGACGTAGCGTCTGGTAGGCTTCCAGACGTCTTACCGGGCCTGACACGAGTACATACGTAAGACCAACGAGGCCCTAACGATTTCACAAAGAATTTCGACGATTTTCGCGATCGTACGAGTCACCTGAACGCCTCGTCCTTTCCGAGCGTCGATGGGCAATAGTTGCGCGGCCGTCGCTCGACGCGAGTAGGACGGACGACGTCGAGAGAGGGAGAGGCAGCCAGAGACGATGGCTCCGAGGGCCCACCGGATTGATATTGTCCACGTGTCGTAACTTCTCTGACGTCCTGTATTTTTTGTGCGATTTTAAAAAAGAAAATTTATCTCTGAATCGACGTAAGGTCGGACGTCCCGACGTTTTAGAGAGAAATTTTCTTTTTACGTGGCTCCGATAAAATTCAAGAAAAATCGTCGACGCCCGCGAACGGACAATTGTCGGTCGGGCCGCGGGGACTCGTTTATTTTTGCATTTTAAGGCATTGAAGAAAAGAAAATGTTAAAAAATAGTAAAAAGCGAACGGGGACGGGTGTGGGGTGGCCTGGTAGGGTGAAGGAGGGCCGCGGGAGGGGGGGGGGGAAGGAAGAGGGAAGACTTGAAGGAAAAAGGAGAAGGAGAAGGAAATAGGAGAACGACGAGGAGGAACGTCAGAGAAACGGAGACGGAGATTCGGACTGGCAACGGGAGCGACTAGGATGGAAACTCGGGACGATGGAATATGTGGTATATTGATAAGAGGGGCGGGAAGAGGAGACGAAGAAAAACGTAAGGAAGAGGAAGCAAAAAGGATTATAGGGACCTGGAGAGTAACGTGTTTCTCTGTATACAGATAAAGCATAGTCGGACGACCTAGTGAAACGGTCACGGGGAAAAGGAGACTCGGACGGAGTGCAGAGAGTAATAAAAGAATGGAGGAGAAAGGAGAGAGAATAGAGAAGAGTGACAAGCATGAGAGGAAGGAGTCCTGTACCCAAATGAATAGATAACGGAATACGTTACGCAATGCTGTCTTTATATGAGGATCTATGCAAATATCGATATAAAAAGCAGCAATATAAATAAAAATAGTTTATTTTTTTAATATTAACAATTTCTTTTTTTTTTTTAATAAAAATAACGAATTAACATGGCTATTGAAATTCATCAGGCTACGTCCTAGAGATCCCAATTCAAGGTAAAGTGCCGTTAGGACTCGCATGCTCGTTCCTTTGATCGTGCCGCCGTACTTCGTTACGAAGAAAAATTCTCCTTCCTTCCTTCTCTCTCCTTTATCATCCCTTCTTCTCGTCCTATCATCTTTCTCTGATACTACCATCTGCCTGGTACTCCTACCTCGCAACTACCTTCGGAGACATAACCGACAGCCTGAGGTCGGGGAAGATATGGATGCTAGGAAAATGGTAAAGGAGCAGAGGGACACGTCACAGCATCCCTATCCTGTACCAAAGGCGGGATAATACTGACTGATGACTTGAATACGGAGATCGAAAAGGGTAAGGGATGTGTAGGACTCTTTGAGACATTTTTTATTTATTTTTTTTCTCAATATCTACGCGTAACGAATTCTTATATAGATATATCAATACGCAATATATACTATGTATATAGTACTATACTATGTTATTAATACATATTATATTATGAATACATACAGTATACTTCATACGCAGCTTCACGCACGTATGTATATATGTATATATATATATATATATATATATATATATCCATGACGTACCTGTATAACTATATAGACGTTTCTACGTAGTAAAGCACATATCGCAGTAGATATTACGTGAAAATGCAGAGAAACTCCGGAGCGGCCTTCCAGGCTCTTCTCTATAAGAGAGAATGCTGACTGCGTATTAGCAAGCTTTTTAGAAGCATACGTGCGTGCGCTCCACAATGGTAGGTAGGAGTAGACGGCCTTTTTCATTTTTGTTCGTTTTTTTCTTTCCTCTTTATTTTCACCGACTCTTCTGAAAATTCCTTTTTCTACCTATACACACACATATATATATATATATATATATATATATATTCTTGTACCTTCCTACCCCTCGATACCTTTGCCACTAAAGCAAAATCTCCTGACTCCTTGCTCCTGTCAATTTCTTCTTTTTTTTTTTTTTCTTTGCGTTTTTTTTCCATATTTTTTTTCTCATTATTTTCATACTTTCTTCATACCATGTGTTATCACGATCTCTTCGTTGTATACGGAGTCCTGAGAGTGACACGCGTGCATGACGCAAAACTGTTAGTTCCACGCGCATTCCTTGCGTGTAGGCTGGATATTAGTAGTGACGTATGTAGTTTGTCAGACGTAAAATACCAGCTGGTTGGTTAGCCTGTACCAGTATATATTGTTACAGTCGGTGTATATCTATCTATGGTATACGCAGTACGCGTATACTAAAACCCGGTTTACACGGTAAAAATACAGTTTTCGTATAACGCCGTTTCTCCCACCTATATTCACCGGCGTGACGTGACATTTTGCAAACTGGTTTTCTTAACGGTCTTAAGCATCCTTTAACGGCGGAATTCGAGAGCATCGAGAATATCCTTTGAATCGACGAAGCTCTGTTTGATTCTTGACTTCTTTTTCTTACCGCCTTCTTATATACGTACTTCTTTACCTTCTTCATGCTCAAAGATATTCATAGACGGTTCGGATGCATTTCGTCGCATCGGACCTCCCGAAGCGCTCCGAACGGAAGGAATTAAAAGTTCGAAGACGCAAAGATGGCTTTTCAAAGTTCTTCTTTTTTTTCATAAGTTCTTTTTAAAAATCACGACGACGTATAGTCACGAGTAAAATATTCGAATTCTATCCAGTATTTTATATGATGAAAAAACAAAAATATATATGTATATATCTTCCAAAAAAATTTTCTGGTACCTAGCATCCGTCATTCTGTACCTACAGTCTGGTTAAAAAAAAAATGCTTTCGAATCCGTGACAACGTTAAAAATCTATTCCGAGTCTCTTTGTCAATTTTATCCCAATTTCGATAAATGTCATTGAAATTAAGCAATTTCTTGAAATAAGATTATTTACTATTCCTATCCATATAACACTCAATACATACATCTCGCTCTCTCCTACGTACACAAATCTGATTTATGTGTCTCTTAAAGAGAAACGACCCTTCCATTCATCCCATTCGACGCCACGTGTATAAATAGATTTGAATGAGGAAATTATCAAGGAATATCTACGAGCTTGCGTCTTCTTAAGTACATTGAGCTTTTTATATACGTAGTCCGAATAAAGAGTCTATCCAGAGTTCTCTCTATAGGAGAAGACTATGGATATTACACGTAGCAGTAAGATCAGTAGGTCTTCCCCGCCATCTAAATTCCAGAAATAGTTTGGCCACTCCAGCAGCTTTCCCTCTTCCTGGTCCTCCTCTTATTGTTAGCCTCAGTCGTTCCGTCTCTCTCGCGTCTTCTGTATCCGTACATTCACAGTTTCCCGCGACACATAGCTCCGTCTCTCTCGCACTCCTGCGACGCCGTATCGCTCTCTCTCTCTCTCTCTCTCTCTCTCTAACACCATATCCACCGGGGTAACGTTGCCCAGAGGGCTGCCAATTTCTTGTAGTGCATTCTCGTCCGTCCTGGACCTCTCGGCCCCGTACTGTCTCCAGTCTCCAGTCTCCAGCCTCCTGCATTGTTCCCTGGAAGACAATGCCACAAGTCAACCGTTTCCAACGTCGGAGTTACCTACTCCCGGAGCATTCCGAGAGCCCTCAATATCCACGTAAACGCGCGAGACTAATTCCTACCCGGAGGTAACTCTTATCTGTAAGCTCTCAGAGGAATATCCTGTTTTCTATGACATTATGATTTATGGTAAATTAAAAGAAAAAAAAGATTTATTAATTCTAAAATCAATACATCGACGATCCCATACGATAATTCGATGTGGACCAACGGACGTCGGTCTCATTCACTCGTCGAAAATGATTTATTCCACTTCTCTTTATAATCGCAGAGAACGAAAACGAGGCGTCACACGATTCTTGGAAATAAGCTCCGTAATCAATTTTTTTTATAACAACCCAGCATCCAGTTACGTACAATTTTATGGATATTCACGAGCAGTCGATCAAACGTCAGAGTTAGATTTAAGGGAAAAGAAAAACTGATTAACAATCCATAGTAAAGAGTCACGAGACAGACACGCAAATTCGAAGCAAGAGCACCACCAGATCGCCGTCGTAAACTCAAAGCAATAACGAATCGTTCGGGCATCGACGTCCTCCCACGTGTGCTCAGAGCACTTTGTCTTTTCCCTAAATCGAAAATGTAACGCGTGTAAAATAGGCACTGTAAAATTAGAGCAGCAAAGGTTGGTTGCAGTGAGTACCGATCGAATACGTCAGACGCCCACAGGCATTCTATATACGTATAAAATAAATAACGGTCAGTACAGTAAACAGATAAAAAAAAAAGCCTGGCTACGTTTCACTGAGTCAGCGACAAGGTTTAAAAAAAAAAGATAGGAATAAGAGTAGAGGCTGGGAGAGTAAAAGAAAAAAATGTAAGAAATATTGAATAAAAATGAAAAAGAAACAAAGTACCAACAGCCAATCCCGTGCAACATCGATTGGACGTGTGTGGTGCCTTCCGGTGTTCGTAGTATCGTCTCGGAAATGAAGCTTTCCTCTCGGTTCGAAAGGAAGATCCATCACTTTGTACGTAGACTGTACCGCGTAAGAATAAAGGCCAGGTTACGCGAGTGTACCTTCGGTGGGGTCAGTATAGCTGTATATACGTATTATACAAGAGCATCAATTTGAGTGAGTGTGTGTAACGGTGGCGAAAAAAAAATGAGAGCAATAGATAGAGTAATAGAATAGGGCAAAGGAGGACAGAGAGTATCGAAAGAAAAGAAAGACTTACGATGCAAAGAGGAAAGGAATAAGGACGAGAAGAAGGTGGGAGTGAGAGTTTACGATGTGCGAGAGTAAGAAGAAGAAAGAAGAAGAGGAGTAAAGAAAAAGAAAGAGGAGGAGGAGGGGAGGGCATAGGGAAGGAGAAAAAGTCTACATTGAATTAACGGTGTGGGCAGGGGGGAGGAGGGTGGGTGGGTTGGTACGATGGCAACTAGAGAATTACGAAGCGTGCATGCTAATGCAGGAAGTTCACTGGCCCTGGGCCCATGGGGACCTATAGGGCCCTATCCTGGCTGGCCCATGAGGACTATTCTACTGGACGGTACGTGTATACGCGATGCTAAATACGTTACGTTGGTTACTTAGATCCGCTGCGCTTTGCTAATGAGAGGCTGTCTGAGCTTCATTTTACGATAGAAATATTTTGGTTCTTTTATCTGTCTGATTTTATGACCGATAGATTTTTTTTAGATACAAAAAAGTTATTACGAAGATACGGATAAAATTTATTTTTGAAATTGCCGCGTGAAGATCCTAATGAGAATTTTTTAACTTCGACCAATTCACTAGGGTTTTTATGCGATTGTACAGCTGGCTTACTCGATTTTTGGTCATAATGTTTTGTTATGATTTAAAAAAAAAAAAAAAATTGAGGAAGCGTAGCGCCTGCGCTACGAAAATATCAGATGCAAAGGGACAGATTGTTAGCGAGATGGACAGCGGCTGATAAGCACGGAGTCTGCGTGTCATTATCGTGGTGTCAGGATGTCGTCGAAATATCCATCTAAGGACACTCGATGATAGATGAGAGACGATACGATCGTGAAGTGTCTTGGTCTTTGCTCTTCATGCGGGGATCGCTTGTCCGTTTTACATCTAGCGGTGCCCTCTTGGCCCCCTCTTTTCCTTCTTCGTTCTATGTGGATAGATATATGGTACGTTTGAAATTCTGGTACCTGAATTGTACCATATCGATCATACTTGGACATATCTAATTTACTCTTATATAATGAATTTTGAACAGTGAAGAAATTTGCAGCATTTTTTAATCTTCTTCTTCGGGGTCTTGATATACGTGGTATGTATATATGTATATATATATTCTGACTGTCGTCATTATTTCTTTTTATCCCGTTCTCTTCTCTGTCCTCCATTCCACGTTCTACGAATTTCACGAATCTCATGAATTTCTCGATCCTCCCTGATGCAACGCCGGCTTACCTTTGACAGAATCTTATTATTAAATTCCGTAGTGCTGACCAACGTTATGGGAAGGCTTGTCTTTCTTGGTTAGGTTAGGTTAGGTTAGGTTAGGTTGGTCTATTGTTCCTTCTTTTAGATCCTCTAAGAATTTTTTTCTTTTAATTTTTAAATTAATCAATATTTAAAAAATGGTTAGGAAAGTAACTCGATGAATTTTTTTGGATAATTTTCAAAATTTTAGTTAAACGATTCTTAGCGCCTGAATGGGAAAACGAAAAAATAAAAGGGTGATTTCGTGGAAATGAGAATACTAAATTTTTGAAGTTATTCGTTTATAGATCGAGGATAAAGCACGTTGTTGTAACGGGGAATTGCGATGATACCACGGCAAGGAATTACAGGTAGCCATTGCTTCCTATACACAGTAGAGGCCAAGGAGAATCTAGAATTTTTTTTCTTTCGTCCCATCGATCCTTTCAAGGTAAAGAAAAGCCCAGTAAAGGAAGCTGTAAAAGGAGGAAAAAGAATAACGAGAAAAAGTAAAGAATTCCCGTCGAAGTAGTAATGCATTTTCGCTTCGTTCATTTTCTGGTTTTTTTTTTCTTGTTTTTTTTTTATTCTATGATATTTTCAGGTTTCTTCTATAACCGGGTACAACTGAAATTTCATATCCCGCACGAGGCTGGAATGTATTCAGGGATTATTTTACGACGTGGAATCTCGCCAAGTCTCCGACTGCAGGTGTATCTACATATTATCGGTAGAACTTGTTTTCGTTCCCAAAATAGAGCTTCGAGGTAAAGCAGTCATTTTACAGTGGTCTCTTACCCACATCCCCATAAATACAGTACTCGAGTACAATGATATACATACAAAATGTTGAATACTTGCAAATATTGAATTTTCCATGAAAAAATTTTTCCAATTTTTTTTATGACACAATTACCTATGCGCGTCACTTTTCGAAAATTTGCATTGTTCACGGAAAAGCTCTGAGACTGCCGAACATCTGGGAAGTGGTTACGAGGGAGAAGAAAAAGGAGAGCTGGAAAAATGAAGACCTTTCTTTGAATTTTGAATAAATATAACGGTACCGACTGAAAGTATTATAAGGGTTTACTTTACAGTCAATTATAATTACAATGGTGACCGTTAAGGGATGGTCGAAGTAAAACGATCGCGTACTTTCTAGAAAATTCATCCCTAAAAGACGTCCGTCTGTTTTATTGTTACTCGGTGTTTATTAGCCTAGAAGAAAAAAAGACGTGCTGTGGAAAAGGAAAAACGGTAAAAACGTTAAAAATTACAATATTTAAAAACAAAAAATGCCGGAGGAATAAAACAGGATAAAAAAAAGCTATAGAGCGGAAGTGGTTGGCGCGTGTCACTCGACGTAAAATCCGAATCCAGTAGAACAGGAAGGATCGGGGGCATCCTCGTCAGCTATCGAGAGCTTGATTCGATGTATCGAAGCAATATATCGACTATGACGCGATCTGTCATATTTTGTGACGTGACGGTTGAAGGTGGGTAATACGGACACGCGTCCGATCGAAATTCCAC
This sequence comes from Hartigia nigra, assembly GCA_031001745.1. Classification (NCBI taxonomy): domain Eukaryota; kingdom Metazoa; phylum Arthropoda; class Insecta; order Hymenoptera; family Cephidae; genus Hartigia; species Hartigia nigra. Next base: position 2,081,835 of record JARPRG010000274.1, read on the forward strand.
GTTTGTGAAAAAAAAAAAAAAAAAAACACCAGCAGTCCTGAAAAAGGTGGTTTACCATTTTGTATATACCATATCCACTATATATATAACTTCCGTATCACTCGGCTCGCCAGCCCTGATCCGTTACAATATTTTCCATGCATACATTTTCTTTGAGAAATAAAAATTGTTAAAGATGTCAAATAAAAAAAAATTATATCAATAGTTCATATTCACTGTACCCATACATATAATTGTCTATGTATTTGATCCTTTTAGCCGCGTAAGGAATTTTAAATTTACCGCGCATTACATACCAGCGTTATAATCGACTGTATAAAAACATTTGGTTGGTTATATACGCCTCTATGATTACAGGAGACTTTGGGTAAGTTCATTCTTTCCCTTTTTTTTTTTCTTTTTTTTCTTTTCTCCTCAAAGCTACAACCCTTCTAACTTCGCTCATACCAACGTACTCATTCTCTCTCGTTTCCTTTCAGCGGCCGCGCGGTCATTTACATTTTTATGAAGTGCAGATCTGCCAAGGCGACGTTGCATATATTTTTCGAGAAGCGAGGTTACAAGAGAACAGCGTCCCGAGGAAGGAGATTGGCATCGTTCCTGCAGGGTCTGTTCCTTAACTGTATAAGAAATCTACTTTGTTTTCGGTTTCAATTCATTTTCTTTCTTCCCCCCCCCCCCTTCTTTAATACACTAATACTTGCCATAACTACCTATAGCCTATACAGTTGCTTGACTCTTGTACGAATTCCTTATTTTTGCAATGATTTCAAGGCATCCGCCAATTTTCAAATATTGCCTGTACGTAACTTTTTTTTGCCATTTTTTTTTTAATTCCTCATACATTAGAATCGATCGATGAAGCGACCAATCACCTATTCTGTTTTGAGAGAGAGAGAGAGAGAGAGAGAGGGGGTGTCACTGGAAATCCCATGCACGCAGTCAGCCATGCTCACACTGTATCCTTGTAAATTGTAACATGTAAACACGCGCCCATTGGTGCACATTGGAAAACCTGTGGGAAATTCATCCGACCAAAAATCCGCCTCAATGCCTTTCACTCTCGCGATTGATTTGTAGCGACCAACGACAAAAGGAATTTTCTTTTTTACCGTAGCCATTGAGCATCTCGACGAACCCTGTCGAAAAATCGTAAGAGACGATCATGTACGCGGTAAATATATTGCAAAGAGAAATTAATGGACGAAAATACTAATAATTAAACAAAATAAACAGTTTCTCGCCCGGTAAATATTAATTACATAATTTAATAATATATTTAAGTTAGTCTCGAGACTTCTTATTGCGTCAAGTGAATTTTGTCATTTCGAATAATTCAAATCTCAACGACCTCAACTGACTCTGCGTTGGACTTCGACTGTTCTTATCTCGATGCGCGCGCATCTCGAGACTCTCTACGTTTAATACCCAGAAACTGTAGCACGGCTCTTGGAACCGAGAGGCCTGTATAATCTCTCTTGTCACAGTACAGAAGGCTTCGGTAATGCCTATAGGCATTCCCGTAAGACGTCTCAAAATAATTTCAAGTCGACTCCAAAAAAAGGGCTTACGATCTCATTCGCAAAATAGTCTAGCCATTCGCGTCAAGATTTCGATAGAATTTTCATTCGTGGAAATTGTGGAAAATTAGAGGAAGAAGAAGAAGCGTATAACAGTTTTTCAGAAACAACCACGGACGGGCCAGATTCTTACGTAGAGTAGAAGGATCAGCGCGAGTGAGATTCTTGGGATAAAAAAAAAAGTTTCCACGATAAACCTATACCAAGAGTCATTTTTTCAGGATTTCAAAAAAATTCTAAAGTCCAATGCAAGGGATCCTGAGGATCTTTCAATTTGCCATGATATCAAATTCAAACGGATCTTTCAAACCCCTATAACTATATATATATATATA
>JARPRG010000274.1:2092853-2106918 GCA_031001745.1 Hartigia nigra
GAGAGAGAGCATTCTCTTCGGCTAGTATAATACCGTCATCTCTATGCTCTTAAAAGAGCGGCGGCAATTGAAATTTTAAGTCTAGGCTGCTTTTGGCTCTTGTCAGTTTCCTTTCAGGGCGAAAGGGCACTTTTCCAACTGTTGGAAACCGAGGCTGCCTCAGAAAATTTCCGCGTTGCGATAGCGCTGCGGAACTCTCATTGGTCCATTTTATACACTTCAATCTCCTATTCAGACGTCCGGTTTTATATAACGTCGAATCCAACGGAAATGCCTGCCTTACACTTTGCACGCGCCTTTCATTTAAGAAACGATTCGTAGCTACTGCAGATTCCTCGAGCGAGGAACGGCAATGGCATTTATACCTTTTTTTTTTTTTTTCAATCTTCTATTCCCACTTTCCAAAAGATCTCGAGCCAATAGTTTATTTTTTGGATTATATGAAAATTTGTAACGTTGCTTCGGTAAAATACTGAAAAATTTTGTTATCGCTCTTTACGGTACTACTCGGGAATTAAGAGATATCAAATAGACAGAAGCATCTTCTTGCGATTCTACGGTCCTGAATAAACGTGTACCGTATGGCTAATGGCTATTGTTTACAAAATACACAGATCTTGTTGCAAAAATTCATGGTGGATCTTTGAAAAAATCGGGAAAAAAAATGTAGAAAATTTCTAATAAAAATTATCCACTAACGTAAATATATACTATTTTAGAAATTTTTCAAAATGCTTTTTGTATCCAAAAATTTGGTTGATACAATGAAACGAATTCTCCCGTTAACAATTTTGTTATGTCTCCTGTACATGGGTACTACAGATATACCTAGGAATAGGAGCATCGCAGCATTTCCCATTCTGACCAACTTCTAAAACTGTTTTAGTACGAAGGTTTAAATTAATACGGTCCTAAAGTTTGATTAGGGTTTCATAGGGTTTCTCGGTAAGTGCAGCGAAAATGTTGTCCTCGCAGCAGAATGCAGGACGTCATTGCAAAAACGTAAAACTGTTATTCGCTATTTAACTTGACAAATTCATCGGTCAATTGCGAAAAACGATGAAAAAATTTTCAAATTTTCCACCAGCACAAATTTTTAGATCAACCATTTTTTTTTTCTTTTTATTGCGACTCTAATCCAAAACGCGTCGCTCTACGAATTCTTCTCTTTCTGACGATACGCACCGTTTCGTTCGTTATCCATTGGAGGGTACCAAAGGGTTACATTCTGATTAATTTAGAGGCCAAGTACGTTGCGTAAGTAGTAACCTATGCGAAACTATAGCCAGTATATAGGTTTGGCTCTTTACCAAAACCGGAAACCGCATGTAACCGCGAACCCGTGCATTATTCCGCGCGGCAGTTGGAAGGCTTCCAGATAATTCCCGCGCCGATAATTAATACCATAGGTTAGACCAGCAGTTTTATCGCGAACTCCCAGCGCCATTGCGAGCATCGATAAAAATGGTAATTTCCGACGGCTGAAAAAGAAAAAAAAATTGAAATTTAGATATTTTCACGAGAAGGAAATTTCATATGAGAAAATAATAACTGAAGAAATAAAGGAAATGGATATGATTTTTATTATTGAGAATTTCGATTATTCTATGGCAATTGAGCACTGTTTGTACTGAGGTACTTTATTACGTCGAGTTACGTGACGCAGAACGATCAATCTGATAAACCTATAGGCTGCTATGGTAAACTTCATAAAAATCTAGGCAACTGCCGAGACAGCTATTATTTTCCTGGCTGGACGTGGAAACTTTATTAAGAACGGATGATTAAAACGCTGCCCTATTGTCCGGTGTCTCTTTATAACCGCGAGGATCAGGAACGGTGACGTAGGTAGATGGATGTGTATATATGGATATATATATATATATATATATATATATATATATATAAGCCCCACGCATTGTAATATCCAGAATAAATTGGAATGGTGTTTTTTTTTTGTTCGGACGGCAAAATATAATTTTTTAATAATCGTGGTAAATATTTTTGAAAGAGAGGCAGGCTTGGTGGAAATTCAAAAAAGAATTAACTTTTTTCGCGTCAGATAAAGGAAAACGTTTAGGGAAAAGACACGTCACGAGTGATTTTCGTGAAAATTTTATTCTTCGTTTCACGTTTATCTCTGTGGTTGACTTCTTGCCTGCTCGCAGTGGCGTGCAAACGGAGTCTCCTTTATCTTGATCCTGGACCAAAAACGGAAGCAACGGTAGACAACTACGTAATTAAATTTAACCCGCGAAAAGTCGTGTGTTGGGTTAAATTCGCCATCTTCCTTTCTACGAGAATCCTCCCGACGTTTCCTTCCATCGCGCCTTCTCGTTTTCTCTCCAGAACCGAAAATTGTCGGTTGCGTGTCTACATTTTGTCTTCTCAGTCATGAAACCACAGAAAAAAAAAAGACCGATCGAAGTAGCCGTGCGTTAAATTCAAGTTTTTTTTTCTTAATTACAAAAAAAAAGAACACTTTTATACCCAACATTATCAAATCGATTGATCGATCATCCGTCACCCGTCGATTTTACGTATTTTTCAATAATATTCCTAGTATCAAACAAAATTTCCTATCAGACAATATAAAGCGTACGGATTGTGAGAAAAAAAATGTACACTTTTTCAAAAAATCTCAAAATTATCATCGGCAATGGAGTTCGACAGAGAAAGTGGAGGGGGAAGGGTCAGAAACCAAAGTCGAAAAAAATCCAGAGAAAACATTGATTCGCTCTTCGTCATGTGCGGTCATGCCTCTGGTAAGTTCTTGCATTGTTCATCAAGTTCCCGTAGAGACGATAAAGGCAGAACGACAGTCCAAGTGAAAGAGTAGGAAGAGGATAGCAATAAAAGGGTTGGCAAGATGCCGCGCAGTGGAATACAGCCTGAAGATTCTTAGCGGGCTGTCGTCCGTGTATAATCCGGCATGCACTCTTTGAGTTCCAAGGCGACCAACCACTCTGAAGATCCAAAGGTTTTTTTTTTCATTTCTTACATCCAACTAGGATACCGTTAGGTTGCCTAACACGAGTCGCACATCCCGTCCACGTCTTGGATGTACATTTACCAATAAATTAATAAAAATTTATCATGTTTACGATGCATTGTTAATCCACGTAGCGAATGCCGGTGGTCCCTTTGGGTTTAATTGAAAATATTGAATTTATTGAAAATACACCCTTTGGATACGTCGTTCCAAAAATTTATTCATTTTTCTTTTTTTTTTTTTTCAATATATTTCTCGTTACACGCATACAGAATATTTTGTGAGAATTCACTGCAGAGCTACCGGATACGTTTTCACGTGTGATCGAAGTGACAAAATGTCCTCTTCGCGTTATTGCATGTAGATATGCACGTGAAATGCAGCGAAACGAGTGCGAAATAATGCAATTTACATACGAACGTGAATACATTTAATAAGCATGACACTTGGATGTATTTTTTAAACGATATTATTCATTTCTTTGGGAATAAGAAAAACAAAAAAAAAAGAAATTTCATTAATCCTAAATCGAGAAATTGCACTGAATCAAATATATAGTTGTATGTATATATATTGTTGTATCCTATCTAATATATATATATAATAGATAGTGACAATTAATTTTCAAGCAACAACGTAGTGCCTGTACGAGCGCGAAATTTGAAATAATAATTATAGCCGAAGCGAATCTTATCAGTCGGATATTTTAGTGGCGATAAGACAAAAGGGCAAAAGGTCAAAGAGTCTGGAGGATGGTAAAGAGAAACGGGAGATGAAGGGATACGAGTAAAGGAGAGCGAAGGAGAGACAGAAGTATGGAAAGGTAAAAGAGTACAAGAAGGACAGAGCGAGCGAATAGGATAACGATGAAGAGCGAGAGAGACGGAGATAGCAAAAGGGATTCTCTCCCATGGGGTTAGATACCTAGCGTCGATGGGGAACTGCATAGTCACTCCCTATAGCTACAGGGAAGAGGAGAGTAGAATTCCTTAGGTTTAATTAGAGCCATTTATATGCGGGCAATGCAGGCAATCTCGTGCGGCCATCTTCCTATCGGCGGGACACGTGAAAAATTGCGCATTCCTACCTCCGCCGTAGCGAACTAAATTATACAACGCGATCCTCGAACTTTGATACAAGTATTCTTGTCCCCCCCTTGTCACCCCCCCCCCCCCCACCCAATCTACAAAATAAGTAGAAAACCGTCAAAAAATAGGAATCCATAGATCCTACTAAATATTGTACATCTCGCATCACGGATTTTGCGCGAAGATATAAACAAATTTGTATACAGATATAATAAAAACATCCGAAGCATCGATAGCGAAAATTATCCGTTACAGACTATTGTAAAAAAAAACCAGAAATTACAAATTTAAATCTCGATTATTATGAGAAAAAAACAATTTGTATAAATCATAGATTATAAAAAGTCTACTGCGTCGACGATCGCAGCTACAATATCAACAGGGACGGTTATCGAAAGTATTGAATTTCATATTTATATTCGATTGGTCCATGAAGGATTACAGGGAAACTAAATCAAGCCCACGGTATAGATACCGATCGATCGGAGATTATCGTTTATTGAACAGTCACCGACAACGAGTTCCCATTAAGTTACTCTCACCTGATTAAACAAACTTATTTTAATATCAAACGTTTCGCAATTTCGCACTCAGTCCGTACCTAATTCATTATTTCTTACACGTTTATATATATATATATATATATAAACATATATATAGTATATATATAGTGACGTCACAGAAACCTGCAAGAATAACGAATCGAACCAATCATCGACAGAAATTAATATCAGATCAGTACGTAGGCTAGAGGAGGGGGAGGATACGATTCCAGGGGTTTGATAGTCTAACCCCTCCTGGCTTTGGTCATCCTCAGCTCCTCTCCCTCGTCCCAACCCCATCAGGCACCAGGATGAAGATAAACGACGTAGCGTCGAGATGCGTTTGAATTAAATGAATTCCATGCGTCCGCACGGCAGCCAGGCGCTTTATATCCCGTAACGGAAGGAACGTGGAACACGGAACAGGGCTATATCTTCTTTCGTCGGAAGAAAGGAAAAGGAAAACGAAACAGGCGAGAAAGCCAGAAAGAAAGGTGAGGGTCCAAACGCCATCTCATTTGTCAGGCGAAATTACTCTGGAGGGATCCTTTCCCTTCCGGTCGGACTCCTATCCTGCTGAACGACCTGGTCCCGGTGCGTTATTGCGAGTTTTAGAATTTAGGATTGAACTTCTTCTTGATTGTTGCTATAGCGCTGGCAAGCAGAATCCTTCACCGTTTCCTTGGCTTCCCTGCTCCCTCACTCTTTCTCTTACTCCCCTACCAATTGTCGCCATGTTGGATCCGTCTGAAAATAATTACTAGAGAATGTGGATATTAGCTGCTCTCAGTGCTTCTCTGAATTTCAATATTAGCATCGTATACCTTTGGGCTATGAAAGTTCTTGGGCATCCATCTACTGTGTGTGTGTGTGTGTGTGTATATATATATATATATATATATATATATACAGAGAGAGAGAGTGTCAGTGAAATAACGTAATAAAGGAAAAAATTGTACGTCGGAGACTTTTTTAAGGGTTAAATTAATATTTTGGTGTAAACTGCAGTCTTTAGTTCGTATTTATATGTTGTGATCTTCGTAGAGGTCGGTAATGTAGAGATTGATGAAAAAAAAATTGAAAAATTCTTTCTCTCGAAAATGACACGTGCTCGTAAAATCGCGACCAACGATTTTCAATCGAGCGTTCGAGTATTTCGGCTTGAAGAAAGTTCCTGCTTGGTTTTGACGTAGCCACTCGTACCGAGTATCGCCAAAAAAAATCAAGCAAGAGATCGTATATGTATAATGTGTGTGGTTAGCGAATCGCCTAGTGAATACCGTCTATTTACGTAGCATGGTATATTTATACTACTCGAGTGAATTGGTCGAATCGACTAGAGTCACTTGACTGAATCAAACGAGTAAGAGCGACGTCAGAGTTTTCCAAGATTTGTACAATGTACGGTATCTGTTAACGATTAAAGTCGCTAGTCAAGGTAAGGTAACGTAATAAAAAAAGAAAAAAATCCGTTTTTTCGTAAAACGTAAACACGCGTTCACTCAGCTATATTCGGTATATTTTGTATATCAACCGTACAGTAGGTTACGATAAGCATTAATTAATTGAATAAATAAATTATTCCCTGGATTAAAAGATACCGTGATTTTGATTAACATCGAAAAAAATAGGTGGGAACTAGTGAAAAATTTCCCAAGGGATCATGAGGAATATCGATGATACCCAGGATTGTCGCGGCACGTGGAGCTTCTGTTGGGACGGAAATCGTCATAGGGTTTGTTCTTACTGGCGAGACGTTGGCAGGGGCTTCAAGGGAAGTGACGTAAACGGTTAAAGTGGCTATAACGGAAAGGCTCTGGTTTGGTTTAGGCCGCCACGTTGGTTCGTGGTTAGTTATATATAGGTGAGCCAGGTGACGCTAAGCCCTCCTCTCTCTCTCTCTCTCTCTCTCTGCTACGAAATTAAACTTGGAGGATTAAAGTTCCGAATTCCTGGCTGCCTGCAGCCTGAACGATGGCTGCTCTCGTGAGATTCAAGATTTCACCTACGCTACACGCACGCTCTTCAAGTTCCAAGGAACTTACACCGAGCAAGGGACGGAAGTATATATTACGGGACTCTTCGAAGTAGATATCCTTAAGAAGACAAAATCATTTGTGTAACTACTGAAAACTTTATTAATCAATATATTTAATATTTTCAATATAAAGATCGATTTCTATTTTCTTTTTTTAGGTTAACCACAAAATTCATTAATTCCTTCAGTGTTGTTTACCTTTTTTTTTGTAGGGGATAGTGGAATAAGTATTTGAAACAAAATACAGTACTTTGAAAATCTATGTCGATTTATATAACGAATATCATGTAATTCTAACGATAACAGTCGTCGTGTAATAATATCCAAGGGAATTCACCGTATGGTGGGATACACGTTAAAAGGTGATTCCAAAGGAGATACATATGCGTGAAGGTGGATTTCTTTTTCATCAAGGATTTCGCGAGGCTTTTATAGGCAACAAAAGTCTTTACGATAAAGCATAAACGGGATGCACGTAGCCAAGTGAAATGCGCGGTGAAATGGCTGCGTACTTACTGACCTATATCTACTAGAACGTCTGGATATTCACTGACGTATTCCATTGGCGTCGAATAAACGTCAATTTTGTTTTTGAGTCTAAAAGTAGTAATTTTTATGATGAAATCTTTTTGTTTTCTTTCTTTTTCACTTATCTACTTTCTTCGCGCTTCTTATCACGACCAAGACTTCGTCATGGCTGTTTTCCTAAGATTTACTGGGCATCAGTGCTCCGGCGACCTAAAGGCGAGTTTCTTGTGGTAAAGCGACAGTCGCAAGTCTCACTCGGTTACGATGAGCATTGCCAGTACGCGGTAGTCGTGTTTCTAGTGGTGGCAGCCCTTCCAGTCCTATATATATATATATATATATATATATATATATATATATATTCACGTATCCACGTATGGCATGGTATACCGTATGCAGTGCGTTTTTATCGCCGGTAATATCTTCTGTCCGGAATGATAAATTCGCTGGAGTTATCTCTCGGGGGGGATCGACTCACCGGTGTCATATTTTCCCGTGCTCGGCGCACGCCAGCCAGTCACCCAACCAAGCCACTGACTATGGCAGAAGGCAGTCACCCAGTCAGCCACTGAGTACAACCATCGAAACTACAAAGTCAGTCAGTCAGCTTGAATTTATTGTTTAAATATATTATTCTAATGACACTTACCCCCTAGTACCTTTAAATTTGAAAATACAATTTTTTAATCCGTTACTATACTTTTTCAACAACAACAACAAAATCTTTTTTGTACACAACTTCTTATCGGTAAGGATAACCAACGTGATTAATCGGTCCCATCGAGAGAAATAGTTAGGAACCAAAGACGAAACAAGCTCGTGCCTTGTTGACATTCATTTTCATTCTACTGTTCGTCCATGGCGCGAGATCACAAGGAGATTAGATTGTTCCTGGAAACATTTTCGGCTTCCAGCACATCGATTGCTCTCGAGGATATTACTAGCTGCTAACGAGGTTCCGTTCTGTCTTTCCTATAGGACAGCAATTCCTCTAGACGATATCGTCTGGTCCTTTGGGATTGGGATAGATGAGAATGTAGGAGCCTGTAATTTCAGCAGGCACCTATATATATATGTATATTTAGAAGCGTCAATAGATAGCAAGGAGCGAATAACAAATTCGTTAAGATGGATGTCCTGAAGCGTAAGAAGTTGTCTTGAAAAAAGAAAAATTACAATACATATCTTGAACGTCTCTTGGGAAGTATAAAGAGAAATAAAAATATCCTCAAGAAATAGTCGCTCAGATAAGAAAGGATGGTTTATAAAACGGAAGGAATGTTAAACAAGTATTACATGTATATATGTGTGTATATATATATATATATATATACGGTATGTGTGTATATATATATATAAACAAGTATTACATGTATATATGTGTGTATGTATATACACACAATACATATATATGTATATATATATACGGTCTACTCGACTCTAGCTCACAAGAAAATTAATTATAATGTGAAACGTTCGGTTCCGCGCTACGTAGCTACCTAGAGTACTACCCCACCCGTGATATTTTTAATGAGCGACGGAAAATCGACCCTAGGGGTGATTTAGCTACGGGTGCCACGACTCCCCGAGTCCTCGTCGTCCTTCTGAGGTTGACTGGTTAGGGTAGGTAAAGGCGTCAGGGAGGGGAGGGTGAGAGTTCACTACGGTAGAGGGATACTACTGGATTCAGGGATCCAGGGGGATGATTTCTCTCGAAGGCGGCAGCCAGCAGGGAACAGCAGGGGTTGTGCGCCTAGGCGCCTCTGTGGGGCGTTAGGGCTACGGTATAAAAGCACCCCTGCTGATAGAGGGCTGCAAGTGCCAAGTCCAAACTGAACTGGCTATTGGAACAGAGAGCAAACTTTAATGGAATATATATGTGTATATAGAATATTTAAATATGGCGCTCGCAGTAGCGTTTATCAGCAACATTATTCTGTCTGTCATTAATCAATTTTATTGTTTTTTAATTAAATCCTCAGGTGTTAACCCCCGATTTTGGAAATCTTTGAAACAACCATTGAAATCCCTCCCCCACCCTTTAAGGTTAACTCGAGGCTTTACACGCGATAACCTTTACGTACAGCGACACTCTTCGCCATTGCAGCCGGATAAGCTCAGCATCCCACAGGACGAGTAAAACGGAAAAGTCGAATAGCTGACTCGAGGATAACGTTTAAGCGTTATAGCGAAGTGTTTGTGAAGTTTCGGTACTTTTCTATGGAATAAGAAGAAATCTTCGGTGACGGTGAATACTGTATGGCGATAACTCGTATTTTCTTTATCTGTACAGTCACTTTTAAATATATGTAATTTAACGCTGGGCAATTAGCTCGGAATTACGTATGACGCTGGAGACTGGAAATTACCAGAAAATTTTCAAGAACGTTACTAGAGGCGAAAGGAGAATCTGATAAACAATGATAACTTGCTGGTTTATCCCTCGGGGTCGAAAGCTTTGAAAGTTCGAACTTGTCCGTGTGGTCCTGGGAGTTTAGAAACGGAAGAGTGAAGGGTCTCCCTAACGGCTTACAAGATGAAGAAGAAGAAGAAGAAGATGGAGAAGGAGAGAGAAAAACAAGGGTGTGAGGTGACGTTACAATTTTTATAACAAACAAAACAAAAGTTCATAAAAATCATCGTTAAAACTTTTCGAGTCGTCCTACCCCTCCCTTTTCTCCTCCCACCTACCCTTTTTCCTACCAACCCAAGCAAAGTTGGATGTCCGCGGGGAGTTAAGAGTCCGTGAGACAATAAGTAGACTGTTTAAACTTGGTAATGAAAAAAAAAAAAAGTACCACGCCATTACGCAATGCAAGTGTGCTCGTGGGTGACTCGTAATCGATAATGGAAAAATTATCGTTGTTATAGGAGTGCTAAAAGAGGGCGGGAACATTTGAAATACGAAAAATACCAATTTTTCTCAATACAGTGACAAAACAGTCTTTTTCGAATTCAAGGTGTTGCCAGGTCCTTGTCAACGCAAGGTTCATTCCTCTTCTTTTTTTTTTTCACTACATCCCTTTAACACGGTTTGGGGTTGCGCTCTGGTGCCAGGAGGACAATAACACATGACACATATGCGGCTTCTAACCCCTAACCCCCACGTATTTCTACTTCGTGTTTCAGCTGTTCCCATCGACCTCCTCTCTAACCTTGCAGGGTGCCGGACGGGCACCCCAACTTTTCAGTGGAGCCACGCAACCCTCACGCCCCCGTACGCCCTTACCGAGACCCTTCCTCAAGGGATTCTTGTTCTCGTTACGGTACCTTATATTGTTATACTGTCTCTCTTTTTTTTCTTCATTTTACTCAAAGTCACCATAGCCGTTTTGTAGGTAGACGTCTTATACCTGCTTTAGGTATAATTTTTCATTTTTACGCTTACGTTAAAATATTATTTTTGATACCAGGGATCGTATGATTGAGGACTATTGATGGATTCATTGTGTAATTATTCATTCTTAAGATACCCTGTACATGTAATATACATAGATTGCTGTATAGGAGGATTAACTGAATTCCACGTGTTCAATAAAGTCCAGAAATCTTTTTGGATAATTCTACGGGAACTTGTCGGTTGAGTAAGCTGTCAAGTGGAAATTGGCTTGGCGAGAAAGTCTTCGTGGCTGATTGGCGGGATAATAAGAAAAGGTGTTTAAAAAGGAGAGAGAAAGAAATAAAACATACGAAAAAAAATAGGTGGGGAGAAAATTTGTAACGTGCATTTCAACGCTTCTTGGTAAGAAGACTCGATTTCGCAGGTGGGAACGTCGAAACATAGTTTCGCAGAACAATATCCGAATCGTGCATGACGATTCTGCTGCTGAGTAAGAGAGTAGTAGGCTACGTGGAGAGAATGAAAAGAAAGTAAGAAAGAGAGAGAGAGAGAGAGGACTAGATGGAAGTAAAAAAAAAAGTCCAATTACCAAGGATGATGAATGAACATCTGCGAATTCGAGCGGGAGAAAAATAATGTCTCGTCATTGGAAGAGGGTCGTCTATGGCTCCTGGTGGCCCCCATGGAAGGAGTATGGTGTATAGTAAAGCGAGACCCATAGAGTTATGGTGAGGAGGGCCAAAAGATTCGGTGAAGTAGGAGAAAGAGAGAGAGAGAGAGTATGGGTCAGAGGGTTGGTGGGATTGAGAGAGATGCTCTTTGGAAAAAGAAAGAGAGAGATTGAGGTGAAGAAAAAGATATAAAGAGAGACGGAACGAGGGAACGTTCGAATGCCGCGTTTCTTGTGTCTGCAGATGAAGCAGAGGTCTCCAGAGTGGTTCGGCGTCCACAGAAGTAGTCTCAAGTAGAGTCTGTTTAGAATTCTTCCCTCGAGGACCGGAGGAGCCCCAGTACGGGCCGCAGGAATGGCCAAGAGGCCACGTACCGGGCGTTCCGATTATAATTCATTTCGAATGCTATTCAAACGGATGGATGTACAGTGTAGATATATACTTATCCTACATACCATCTAGAGAGATCCCTTTTTTATCAGGGGTTCGAATCCGGCTGAGGAGATTTTGAATTTTTTTTTTTTTCTTTTAATTAATGCATATATCCTTTAGTTCTAGTATTTCCTGGAATTTCGCTTTGAAAATTATTCGTTTGATACTTTAATTTTTTTTTTTTAATATGTCTAACATTGACATGTAAATTTTAAGTAACTCTTGTATATCAGTAGATACGAGTGTTAAGATTGACACTTTGCGCAGCTTAACCTTTAACCTTTTTTAGTCCACGACCCGACGTACCTGTATTAAAGTATATAAATTCACGCGTGCAAAATACAAAAATAAATTTTCTAAAGATCCTGAAATCTTAGTGAACAGTGCCTTCTCAAGTGTCCAAGAAGATCCACGTGATGGCGCAAGGATGTACATAGAGTAAAAAAGGAAAGTAAAAGTCATCGATATTCCGAAGCGAAAGCCAACAAGTCCCAAAGTATAGCGAGTGAGAATTTCCTTAGCCGTTATTTTCGGACACCCGTTGGGTTCCGGTGAAACGTAGAGGGGCCGGCCGGACGGACAGGATACGGGTGATGAGGGTCTGAAACACGGACCCGCCGCCGCGGCGTTGCCAAATGTATTTCTTTCTTCGTATAAGACCCAAATCCCAAGTCCCACTAGGTACGACGGGGGTCCCCGACTCTGTCTTTTAAACGAGGGAACCTGTGCCATCAAAGCCTTTAGGAAATTCGCACAACCTGCCTCGATCTTCCTATCCCCTACCTTCACCTGTTCCCCATCCACTGAATACCAATCCCATAAGCACCCATTGCATGCCACCAAAACAAAAGAGCCAAAGGGACGCAAGACAGCTGTGGGCCCAAAGAGACCCCCAAAAAAAAACAACAAATTTCTCCAACTTCTTCACCCTCGAATAAGTCCCACCCGCGTTAAGGACGATTTTCAAAGTTCGCGAACAGAACCACTCCCGATCGATTCTACAGCACCATTACGTGTATATCCCTAGAACGGAACGGAACGGAACAGTGGACTAGGCGGAATAGGTTTGCCGGATAACACGTAACACTGGCTACATACGTTACGTACGTATGTCCTGTACTGAAAGCACCAATGGGCCAATGTTACCTTCATGTACCTCAAGTGCCACAGCGTCAGTGTTCCTCGACATCCGCCTATGAGTTGGCGCATAGCTACGTGCATAGATACGAGTCGATCGAGTAGAAACGGGTTACCCCGCAACACCTGTTCCATGCGTAGTCACAGCTTTTTCACCTATCCGTCAGTATAGATAAGGGAAATACGTTTCTAAATATATGAATTTTCGCTTGGGTTAAGTTGAATCTGATCACTACACGTTCTTTCTTTTAGATAAAGCCTAAATTGAAACTGTTTCATTAGACCAAAATTCTGGAGCCAAGTCCAGGAAGATGTCCTTGGTGAATCCTGAAGTCCCGTAAGGAGACACCGCACTGGTGGATAGTTCTGGTTGCCATATTTGGGCCTATAGTAGGGATGGCACCAGCCAGCAAATGTACCTACATAGGTACGTATTATGATGTAACACGAAACGACCCGGACCCGCTTCCCAAGGGTTTTGTGAAACTTAAGCGGATCGCGTTCCTCCCTGCCTTCCGAGTATGACGACGATGACGACGGTGACGAAGTTGCCTCGGGATAGTTCGTTTTGGATATTGAGATCAAACGTGGATGCCTGCATTCCGTAATACATATATATATTTTTTTTTACTTTCGTTTTCCTTTAGAATTTCACACGGAATTACGTTGGCTCTCGTGTTCTTTGACCCTGTCGAAAGTTTTTGAAGCATTTTTCAGGACCTCGGGCAGATCTTTTCTTTCGAAATGGAATTCGAGCCTTTCCCGGAAAGGTATAACTATTTACTCGGGTCTCTGGGAATTTGTTTTTCCTTTTTTTTTTTCACGAGTCACGTTCATCTAGAATTTGGATCATTTTTAATATCGTGGATGCTAGTGGCTGTGAAAATTTTAAAAAAATTTAAAAAACATTGCGCCGTACTGACTGAGGCACGAATATTATTTCGGACGTATCGTATCTTCGACGACGCGACGTCTATTCGACGATTCTAAGCGCCATGACGGTTGCGATACGAAATATAAAATATAACCTAGAAACCGTAGGTGAGATCTTTTGAAATGGGCCAGGGCAGTCTAACCTCCTTCGAGCGTTGCACGCATCTCGTGCTGAGATCTCGAAGGCGACGTCGGTGCTTTCGTGTTATACGAAACCGACACGACGCCGGCCGTCGCGCCGCTACGTAGCACAGCAAGAGTTACGCAGGCAGGAAAAAAGAAAAAAAAAAAAGTATAATGTAGAAACGGTTTCTTCAAACATATGGCGGATAGAAGGGGTCTTGATAAGGGGCCATAGACCCTC
>JARPRG010000274.1:2132091-2150843 GCA_031001745.1 Hartigia nigra
TAATTAATATATATATAATTAATATATAATTAATATAATTAATATATATATAATTAATATATAATTAATATATATATATATATATATATATACTCTGTGCAAACCGTCAAGAGACTCGTCTTTAGATTAACGGTATACCAAGAATATGTCCATGACTTAATTAGCGGATTACCTCTGATATATTACAGAAAAACAAAAAAAAAACAATATACCCATTAAAACTTACGAATGTCCCAAAAATGTCTCGTCGTCCAACAACGCTCCTTTATAAGCGCACCTCATCATACTTTTCTCATGGAGCACAAGTCTCGTTAAGATTTTGCGCTGCTTACCGATACGTAACGGACGTCTTAATGAGGTACGCGAAAACAAAAAAACACGTACAGACCAAAAAAAAGGTGAAATACCAAAAAAAGAAATAAATATGTACGCGAATGAACCTCTCGTACTTCAGACAAGCCAAGTGGTATGGTACAAACAAAAGAAATAATAATAACAACAATAATCAGTAAAACAGCCTGTTTCACATGTAAAGACTTCAAAGTGAAATTAAAAGTCAAGGGAGTGATCTACCATTTTTTTTTGTTCAATATCCAGCAACGAGCGAATGAAAAATGCAAATAGAATTAGTACATCCCCCTCCCACCCACCCACCCCACTACAATAACATGACCCTAACGAGGTGCATCCGGAATTGGGCCACTTGCCGAGCATCCGGTCCTAACGATAATTTTGATAATGGCAGCCATGACGTGCTCCTCTTAAAGCCCGTGTTCACAAGGTGGCCACATATGTTCACTTTTTTGACTCAAGTCCCTACCACACAGCGCGATACAACGTACATGAAATTCCTTCGTTATATTCTCATAAGCCTATTCCTCAAGCCGAGTCTTCATATACGCCAAGTTATCGTGCACTAGGTATACGCGTGGCTAACGAGACACGCTTGGCGAAGTGTCGCTGACCAATAAGTAAGCAGCAATGCGCGTAGATGCTTGAGAGGCAGCAGAGAAAGAAAAACAGTCTAAAGCCTAGTCCACAGTCCAATAAACGCTCGAGCGTACCAACTCTGGGCATCCAATCTACGTGGCCCGTTGTTTAAAGGAGCGCGTCAGCGCCGGACCGAGGAGCAGTTGAAAGTGGGTGGAAAATAGTTAGGAAGCAGGTAATTCACGACAATTCCTACCTAATTCGAAAGTGCCTTCTCAACGGGTACCGCAAATGAATGCAAATTGCTCGGTTGTGTATACCAAGCGTTGCTGCGTTTTTACGTCTCTAAAAGCCTCGTTAAGCTTGGGAACGCTCGTTTCTCTCTCTCTCTCTCTTTCTCTCTATCTCCATCTCGTTTTCCTTTCTTTTATCCTTTTTACTCTTTATCGCTACAACAACGACTCTTTCGCTGCGCCACGTTTATCCGCAAAGATCGATCTCCTCGTTGGTAGACGAAAAAAACAATTTTTGAGGTTATAAAAGTCAATAGCATTGTATCTACACGTACCTCGGACGAAACGCACAGGGGACGCTCATTGAGAATATTTCTGGTGTCGCTCTGGTACACGTGGAAAATGTCGATCGCACGTTCTATTTACGCCCAAATGTTTGAAGCTACTATGAGAAGAGAGAGAGAGAGAGAGAGAAAAGGAGGAGAACAGTATCCGTCGTTGCAGACTATTTTTTTTCTTTTGCTTACTATACATATACTCGATACCGTCTGTGCTATGTGCCATGTGTACAAGCGCGTTTCTATTCCACGTCCGTGAGCGTCGCTAGCAGAATGCGTGCGTTCGTTTCTCAGAAGAAGTTTGCAGATAGCGGTTATCAAGGCGGCCACGATGGCCGACCTGCCTGTCGGCCTAAACACCGAGATATCGGTATAGTGCACGAAGACCATACTAACCTAACCCATAGGCTTCTATATGCGCTCAGTAACACGTCCCTACCTAAACTCTCTTGGCAACTATCTCCAGCTGTCTATCGGCCGTTACGAATTTCATTCCGAGTTCCCTCGGAGCGAGAGCTTATGGTAATTTTTTTTTCTTCAAGATTCTCCTGGTACCGTCGGCCAACCTATATATTAATACATCCCAGTACATTCCTGAACGAAAGATTACACCACCGTTCGAGATGACTTCCGGTTAAATCTTGCAGATTAATCAACGCTATACAGATAGATCATGGAGGTCTCAAAAAAAAAAAATTTCCATATATATTCAAACTTAGGTTATCGTCTATTCTTTTTTTTTTAATGAGTTTATCGACTTTTTGAATAATCGAAAACAAATTTATCGCAATTCTAGATGGACACTTACTTCCACTCGGAGCGCCATTATTACTGTTCCCGGAGTTCCACTTTATCAGTTAATGGTGTCAAAGAGCCGTTCATTCGTTCAATGCTTGGAATCGATCGTAGGACAGATTATGTTCGTCGTCGCTGGCTTTAAGTTTCCTGCCTGAATTCGTTGCGATGTAAATCGATACTGGGTTGTCGGTCGAGCATGAAAATACGTCGGATAACTTTTGTCGTTGTACTTTCGAAATTGTCTAAAACTGTAGCGTAGGCCGTAACGACGAGAATACCTTTCGTTCATTGGTTCCCGGAGAATTATCGCTTTGAAAAAATAATATTTATCTCTTACCAACGCGACTGTGTACCAAGCGCTTGACGTATGTATATATATATATATCGATATCGTCTTTAACGTACACGAGTGAAATGCGACTTTAGATTCATACGAATAAGACAAAGATTTGTAACTGTATCTAAACGTCGATATATCGAGGGACATTTAAAAATGTTTATAAACTTTATCTTTTAAGAGGGTGTCTGATTCTTTATGTCTCTACGTAATTTTAGACCTCTGTCTCTGTCGCTAGACTTCGGATGATATAAACATTTTACAGCACAAGTTTCACGTTAAAAAGCGAGCCAAAGTTTCTCGTCTCCTCGTGGACGACCTTCGACCGACCGCTCGCCTCCCCCCTGCTACCCATTCGCTCCCCACCCACTAAGCACAACCAAGGACCAATTCGCCCGAGTTTTCACCCCGTCGTAAAGTTATAAAATTCCTAAACTTTGGTTTCTTTCGATCAAAAAAAAAAAAAGGAAAAACAAGAACGAAACGTACACATCACCTCCTGCAATCCCAGAGACACTTGTTCACCGTGGGATTAGATCCAATGCAATTTTTTGACGCTTTAATAAGTATCACTTTGGAGTAAACACTTTGATTACCTAATTCTCCTAGGTTATATATATATATATATATATATATATATATATATATATTGCCGGTATATGAAGTTGTAAAACAAAATTATTTTCTCTACGTTCACACTTTTTTTTTCTTCTAATTCGTATTAATCAGTGGCGAAAATGAATCTATTAACGAGTCATAGAAACGCTTCCTCGACACAGGTATTCTAGGCATATTGCACAGTTTAAGTACACGCATGCGTAGCCTGTTACGATCATCCGTGGGACGACTTTCTAAACCACGAAGGTATACGAGAAACTGCTCCCAAGGTCCCCCACGTGGAAATATTAAAGGCCATACTTGTACGTAGATGACGTCGAAGACGGCAAAATTTTCTAACGGTATAGTGTACGCAAAAAAAAAATCATCCCACGCCGCGGAATAATTATTAGCAAACAGTTCCCCCGCCACGGTTCTCAACAAAATTCAACGCGTCGAAGGCATAGACTAAAGGCGAACGTAACCGTTTACTCTATGACACTCTACGTACTGCGCTACTGTAATTTATTGTTACAATTAAAATAGAATTGAGATAATTGCGCTTCGTGCAACGTGCAACAATGAGTATAGGAGTGACAAGTACACGTTTAGAATTTTATATGGATACCCTTTGCGCTGTAAGCGGATCCCTAATACGGAAAGTCCTGAATGACACTGAAAGTTTAATTCAAAAGGTTATATATTCTATAAAAAAAATAAGTAATGCATTTTTTTGCATTGTCTACCTCGAATAATTTTTTTTTTTTTCATTATCAATTCGACTCCGTCGATCCAAGCTATATGGAAATAGTAATTTTAACAATGAGAATTGAACAGAAATATATACTCCCTCCCACGCGATGCACCAGAAGGTGTTGGTTCGCAAAAGACAGAAGGGCTGGCGAGCACCGACCTTGTACGCTTTTGTGTGACATGCATGATGTATATATATATATATATAAATATATATATATACATATATAGATCCTTACTGGTGCCAAGGCACAGGAACAAGGAATACGTAGAACTATATAAGGGGAGCAAGGGTGGCAGACAACGAGTAACGGGTCTATAGTCAGGGGTTGAACGTGAGTCCGGGGAACCCCCGTATCTCCAATCGATTACAATAGCACCTAACCTAGGATATATATATATATATATATATATATATATATAGAGAGAGAGAGAGAGAGAGAGAGAGAAAGAGAGAGAGAGTAAAAGAAGAAGAGAGTCGTGCAAAGTTTCCTCCTTTTCTCGACCCTTCCTTCCCTTAGCTTGGTTGCCTGCCTGCTTGCCTGTCTCTATTCGGTTCGGTTCGACTCTACTCACACCCGCCATCCCCCCAAGGGTGGTTACGACTCTCCCCTAACGTAGCTCCACGCAGCCCTACATTCGCCCCTACTCACATAACCCTAGACTCTATATGCTCTCCATCCCCCTCCTTCTGCCGACCATCGCATTCACGTAGGCAAATGCAAGCAGGGGAAGACCACCCTTATGGCTAGGATAGCTCTTGCCACCCTCGCAGCATCCGTGGCTTTGAATTTCATATGAATTTGCCAGTAGGATTAATTCGACTATTTGTCAGTATGCTGGAAAACCTGGACAGATATATCCGTACGGCGTGCGGATGACACTGTGAACGGGACTTAAGGGTCGATGGCGTAAACAGCTTCTTGAGAATCGTCGTGAAAGTTGCTGGCAGACTGATTTTAAGGATGGTGAATGTATTTTTTTATTTCGTTGCCACAAGGTTTTACTTCGAAAGAGGTTGACATTGCTCGTTGGGTTTTAGCGGGGAAGATTAAAACTGCAAGAGTCGAAAGGTTTTAAGCCGTGTTCACACTGACTGCGGTGGTGTATATGTATATACGCAAGGCAGGTGCAAAGGCGCGGGAACACTTTGAAATCCAAGAAAAGTAAGATCGTCGTAGGGCGAAGAGCAAAGGGCTGCTGGAAAGTTTTGAATGAAGAAACTTTCGGAAAACGACGCAGGCTCGACTGCCGACGCTTCGCTGCGACGCAACTTCCCGTCCGACGAATAATACACTGGCGCCACGTATCTTTCCCACGCAGATAAGAACTTTCGATTAAGTTTATTTATTACTACGAAACGTCCTATCTGGACGTCCGTTAATTTCCTTCATTTTACTTCCTATATAGACTTCTGCCATGAGATATTTCATTGCCGCTAACCTATTTCTTTTTTGTCTTTTAGTATTTTTCTGTTTTTTTTTTGTTTCCAGTTCACTCGAAAAAATTACGAAAACATATAGTACCGTTAGATTTTCCATACACTAATAACTTTACAAACTCCCAAGTGACGTGATTGAAAAAAGAAATAACGTTGACGATTATACGAATTATAAATTATCTGGATGAAGTTCTTAGTCAGGATACCCCTTGGGAGACTATGTGAATATCTTTTAAAAAATGCAGATACAACAACAAACTTAATCGACCGAAAGAAAGTATCGAGCTGTGTACACGAGACGTAGGTGGAAGTTTCTATATGGACCCGTATAAAGAAGGAGGCCTTAGGGGCCCTTTTTCTCGCGGCTTTGATATTCGAGGACGGAGTTTTATTTGTGCAAGACGCCTCTCGGGCATGGGTTTTGGCCTGGAGGCCGCCGGGTCTAGGTAGACAGTTGAAATTCAGGTTCCCGTGAGCTGGCCTGCTGCAAGCCAAGCAAGCGGACAAGCCTTTAGCCCTTCGCTGCTTCGGGCCGCCTCGGGAATGCTCGGGTACAGTCGCCTCGAAAAATTCTCCGAGGCCAACGGAGACGAACGGAACGTACTTTCCACGCGATTCCCGGAAAAGAAGGTAGCAGGCCCCCCCCTTAACGAAAAGGACGAAACAGCAATTCTCATTACGATACCAAACTAAGTTATTTTGTTGGTAATATATAACTTTGAAAAACAAAGAAACAAAATCTAACCTCAAAAAACAAAACAAAAGTAGTTGCCATCGTGTTAACTTTACCGGATTAATTCATAGAAGGGAAATTTTACAGCCTGTCGTTCTTTGTCCTGAAGTTTACGCAAAGACAACGACGCAGTCGAGCAGACGTCGAGACGGTTGGAGTCTGGCGTCCGTTTTCGCAAGAGGTTCAACCTTGCCAAGTAAACTTTCGACTAGACCAGTAAAAAAAAAAAGCCTGTAGAATCGTAAGACTAGCTTCGATGAAGCGATAAATCTCCACGAGAATTTTTAACCTAAGACCCCGATTCCAATGGCGCCAGATTTAAATAATCCTCATTACGTTAATTGTGGCTATAGGTAATATTAAAGGCTAGCCAGGCCGCTGGGCATTCGAAATTCTCTTGTACTAACCAGGTCAACGTAGATACTGTAATGTTCCCCTCTTTCCCCAATCCCTGGCGGAAGTGTCTTTGCTACCGGAAGTTCATGATGAATTCATCCATTATTCGTTGACAGTCATAGAGAATGATTCATAAAATTCTTAAATAGACTCAACAATAGTTTCTAACGTTCGTGTCGCAATGGTGGCCATTGCAGGTCCTACATACAGAATACAGGAACGTAAAACCCCATTTAACGTGAAATTACAGTGTGACCAACATCTGAGAATTTCATGAAATCAGAAAGGAAAGTTTAGCGATTAAATTTTCATTAATTTTCTTGGCTTTACTCTTTTTTTTTTTAAGGCATTTTACACGAAGTTCGTGTATCTACTCACGTTGTCCGTTCTGTCACTTACGGTAACTTTTCAGTTTGAACTTTCTCCTATACCGTACCACAATATAGCAGCTACAAAATTACATACGTTACAGTGCCCATCTATTACCATAGCCATCCGCAAATTTTGCACGATTCCGGCGCGTGGATTGAAGAAAAAAAAAATATAAAAAAATAACAGAAAATAAAAATAGTTCACGATTATTCTTGAAGTCGATCGACAAACAGCAAAAGCAAAGTGTGAAAATGGCGAGTCTCTTGGTGCCAACGTACGTGAAAGTTTCGAAAGTACCAGATTATAAACATCGAGGTTCTAGCAGATAGGATACGCAAGAGATTCGTCGGATCCTTCGTCCTTAGGATTTAAGAATACGAAAGGAACTCGAGGAACTCTTTGTTTCTTTACATTTTCTCCTTTCTCAAGGTATCCTTCGCGAATAACATCGCTACGCTTACCGTGCGTGTCTCTTCGTCTGTATTATCCACGTCCTGAACAATTTTCTTTATTTAAATTCGTAGAAACGTGAAGAAGCATCACTAAGGATGCTTTTGATATTTCGTCGAAATTCCACGAAGATTCACGATTGATCCTTTTGGTGCGACGAATGCTGGTTAGTAGTACGTATCCATGTGTATCCGGTTGGCACGTGCGCGTTGAAGGATCACAATGCGCAACCGGAAGTGATCTCAGGGAAAAAAAAAAACATTCACGGGAATACCATGTGACAAAACTCGAAAGAAACAAAATCGTAGCGCGAAATGAGAAACATAACCGGACGAACGTAGACAAAAACTATATCAGTAGTAACACCGACAGGAACCAGAGGATCGATGATTGATAATCCGGAAGTCCATTACACGCACAGTCGATTTTATATCAATGGACTACACAAGTCGAATACGATCATCACGCGCGTCATGATTTATCCATTTGTTTTCTCTGGATCTGGTATCAGGAAATACGAAGGAACCGAAGTGATAGTTGGCTGAGGATAATTTCTTTCGTAAAACTCGTAGGTAAGCACGAGGAACAGAACAACACGCTCCCATTTGAAATCGGTTCACTAAGTGCAAGAGTAAGGAGAACTCGACCTCACTTCCTGGTTCCGTGGTACCACGCCCCTTCCTGGTTCACTCCGAAATCGGACAAAGGAATTTGAAAAGTAACGTCTTTAAACACTAGAGTCTCTTGGAGAATGCCATCACCGCACGTGCCATAATCCAAGGTTCAGTATACTCAGCTGGGGTAGCTTCATGATCCTCTCGAGGCCGCTGGTCGTTATCCTCGTGCATCCGTAGAGATCGATGCACTTGAGGTGTTTCATGCTCTCGGCGATGGTATGAAGACCCTTGTCAGTGAGTCTGCTGCACTGTCCGATGTTGAGGGTCTCGAGATCATGAAGAGTCTTGGCGATTTTGCAGATGCCCTCGTCGCTGACCTGGCACGCGGAGAGCGATAGGGACTTGAGGTTGAACAAGCCCTGAGAGATGTGAACAAGGGCCTGATCGCCAATTTTATCGCAGAAGGAGACATCGAGGGATGATATCCTGCTACCGCCTTCAGCAAGGTAGGCCATGCCGATGTCCGATATGTTGTCGCACGACCTCAGATTGAGTTCGCGTAGACTGGGCATCTTGGCCAGGTGCTTTAGGCCTGAATCCGTTATGGACACGCAGAAGGAGAGGTTGATGGACTTGAGCGTTGACAGGCCAGCGGATACGTGCCTCAGGGCCTCGTCGCTGAGCCTCTGACAGTCCTGAAGTCCAAGATGTTCCAGCGCGAGGTTCCCGTCGGCAGTTTCTCGGTTGAGACCAGCCAGATGAGCAATGCCTTGATCCGATATATGCCAGCAGCTCCTCAGGTCAAGTTTCTTAAGTTTCTGAAGTCCCCAAGCGATGAGCAGCAAACCCGTGTTGGTGATATTACAGCAACCACCGAGTTCGAGTACCTCGAGATTCTTAAGATACTGCGCTATCCTGCCCAAGGACGCGTCGGTCACCTGTTTGCACAGCGACAGATTCAGTTCGGTGAGCGATGGGAATTCCTGGTAAAAGGCATTCGTCAGACCGGAGTCAGTGATGTTATAGCATCCGGATAGGTTGAGAGCCTCGAGGTTCGGCACACCCTTTATCACGTCCCCGAGTCCTCTTCTGAGGGACAATACCTGCACCCTCTTGACGCCCCGTCTAACCAAGCTGGCGAACAGGGCTGGTGCCTGCTTGCGAAGATGAAGTCTCGCCTCCACACCCCGCCAGACCGACCTGTGATATGCAGCATCCCTCCACGCGGCACACACCTGTGCCGCACGACCCTTGTCCCGTACATCGAGGTAGCTGAAGATCAGGGCGAGGATCTCCGGATAGAGGCTGGAGATGTGCGTACTTGCCGGCGATGTTCCACTCCTGGGTAACGGTGGCAGTTGACGCGATATACCCTGTATATAGCTAGAGAGGTTAGTCGTAGTTCCTGTCGCATAGTGCGGTGCGCTCGCTGGAACGTGAGCTACGGTTTGACTGTGCGGCGTCGATATCGCCAGGTGCGGCTGATGCAGGTGGTAATAGTGACCTGGTCGATGTATCAGGGTCGTGCCGCGTGTTGGCGGCAACGCCGGAAGCTCCGTCATCAACAGCTGACTCTCCTCCATGTCGAGGCGGCCACTAGGTACACGAGGCGACGTCGCGACGATTTCTGGGCATAATAGACGGGCCACGATCACGGCTCCTTGGCTTCGAGAACTTTACGCCTCACCCACACTGTTGCCACGCTGACGTCTGTGATCTTCGAATTATTTTATCCACCTTTGACCTCCCGCTGGACGACCGTGAAGAGCTCACGCTCTCACCGATTGTCCTTCCTAGATCGATACTTTGATCGTTTCTTTCGCATCGGAACGAGACCTTTTATTCCCACGCGGGTCTCGTTTTTGTATTTTCTTCACCTTGTCTTCTCAGCGATAACGTTATCGACAGTTCACAAAACCCACGTCACGCACTACCGTGTAGCAAGCTAGTTATACGGCATATACATACGGACTCTAAATCATTCTCCTAACCACCAAAATTTACACTCTATCGGTTCACCTCACTCCTACAATCCTTGTCTCTCTCTCTTGCTGTCTTCAGTCTCTTCAATATTATTCCATTAGTCACGAATTCTCACAAGAAAGTAAACAGCCTAGCTGCTCGCCTTTCTATTACAACCAATGCGTCATCCTTTTCAAACTCGTCACGCTAACCAAACACAGAATGAAACATCCCTTCGTTTCACCTTCACAGCGAACAAGAAACTGTAAGAAAATCACTTCAGTGTCGGAGGTTCACTTTATCCCGTTAGCTCGTTACTTAAGGGACAGAGAATAAGTAAACAGAAAATGAAGAATAAATGCGCGAAGACAAACCTAAAGAATAACGTAACACGAAGTATAACGGAATAACCGAGCGACAGTAAATGTCTTCCACGTGGATGTGTTACTACCGAAGAGGTTCAACCTTGCGCGTATCGTGCGGTCACTCGTAGAACGCGATGAGCGACATGGCACCCAAGTGAACGGGTGCGCTTCCAGTCGCGGACTGCGTTCCAGTTCAAAGTTAGATGCCGCGCGCGAGCTGGGCCGTGGGGCGTAACGGGGGTAAGGGCGGAGCCAAAGACGGCCGTGCGACTTTACAATTGGTCGAAGCGTCTCGAGGCCGAACCACGTGACTCGGCTGGCGGATATCGATTCGGGTTGCGCTGCGGCGGCATTTTTAAGTTTTCGCTCGGGGGGGCGGGGCTACGTTCTCTACTCCACGCTGTAGCCCCCCCCCGGCACAGGGCGGCTCTCCTATACATACCTTCCTCGATCGTGCTTCGATAACGTCAATTGATTTTTTTAATTTTTTTTTTTCTTCTATTTTTCCTCTTTTCCTTTTCTTACTACCTTTGCTATTCCTTTTTTTTTATTTCTTACGTATACGTATATAGTATAAATACTGAACCATTGTATAACACAGTACTTAGTTCGAACAATTTTTTCATTATACATATATTTTTATGTATTATACGGAAGCGTTCTTAATTATTTTTTTTAAATTATTTATAAATCCTTTAAAAAATATTTTATTACGTCTCCCAGTATCAGGTGATCCAGATACAGGACGTGTATGCACGTGCCGATATCTATAACCACCCACCCAGTTTACTATAACTGTAGATGTTCTTTTAAAATGTAAATTTTAATATTTTTTTGTTGTATCTCGTATCTAATTTATCTATTTATCTAATTCGCATTATGATTTATCTCAAGCGGACATTTTATACGATTGGACCATTCGTGCTGCCTGCTATATCGAATTATGTCAACTTTCGCGAAACTGTATACGGATATACATATAACTTTAAACCTATTTTACAAACAACTTTTTTTCCCACCACGATGAATTTCTTATTACGTATCTTTGATTTTGTCTGGAAAAAAAAAAGAAAAAAACAAGCATCAGACCTCAACCATGCTTTACGAGCCGCGCCATGGTTATAACGGCAATTTTATTCGACGAAACTTTTACCCGACTGCGTGTCTCTACGATGCGTCTATCCTGTATATTGCTACGGCAACGTCCTGGGACTCCGAAAGATGCTTCACGAAATTGCCGTTTAAGGAGAAACACGACGCGGGACTTTGTCGCGGATCGATACGCGTTTAAGGAATACAACGAGTGAGTAAATTGAAATGGAATTACCAAACCTGCAACATCGTCATATATATATATATATATATATAGGTATACATTACAGTCCTACATAGAAAGGAAGGACTTGCCAAAAACCCTATTAAAATCCCTAAACTGATATTTTATTTATTTTTATTTGCCACTATCGCACAATGCTAATACGATAAAAGTCGAGCAGATGAAGTTTTATAATTAATAAAAAAAAAAAAAAGGTTATAAACAAGGAAAATATTGTATAGGTTAAGTAATAGTTGGATTTTATTTATCTTAAATAATCGATCAAACCAATGTAAGATAGTCATTCCTTAAATGTCTAATGCAAAGTAACGAATGCAGTGCTGAACGTACGTGAAGTCCCATAAACGTTCCATCCGAATGTAATCATAGATACTATTTACCAGACACTCGCCTTATAGGAGTCGCCCTTGGAAGTCCCGTTAGTGTCTCTAAACATGAAAATCAAAGTCAACAATGATATTTGATACGTATGTCCAAAGGCCTACGGTACGACTCCGACGATTCTCCTAGATCAGCCAATGGACGTCAATGCATAGGGAAATTCCAAGAAGTTTGGAGTTTCAGTGCCTCAGTGGTTATATACAGTTCGCAGAACATCTGCCCGTCTTAATCCTCTCTAATCCGCCGCTGGTAGCTGGAACGAAGTAGCGAAGCCAGAGTAAAGATACGTCATTGAAAATAAGAAAAGGAAAATTTCGAAAAGACATTAAGAAAAACGTCATGGAAATAAGAAAATAGTATACCGTTGTAATAATAAAAATTTGCCAAAAAAATATATTTACATCGTTACAAATAGAAAAGTGGAATATTTTGAGAAGAGGACTTAAGGGTAGATATATACGTGTGAACTAGGATTTAAGGAAAAGTCATACGAGACTTTATGAAATCAGCATTAATGACCCTTACGAAAATAGACGCTAGAACTATCAGGGTGACTCAGTTAAATTTGCAAAATATATGGTACGGTGGTACCGTAATGAGTTGGGTGGAACAGGATAAGATAAAAAAAATATAAATGAGTCAAATTGATATATATATATATAATACCCGTTGTTGTCTATATACTGTACAAAAGGACCCTGAGGGACTTTACGTATACTTTTATCCTACTCTAGATTTTGGGTCCTACAGGTACGTATTATACAAGTACGTTTCAGACGGTGTCAGAGCTTTGTTTCGCCCAGCAGGGACGTTCGTATAATTGAAACGACTCTATTCGTAGATCTACCTGCTGCTGTAGACTGACCCTGTTTCTCTTCTCTCTTTCCTTCTTAGCATTCGTATGTACCTCTGAGAAGAGAGAAAGAAGGAGAGTAGCAAGTAAAAAAAAAAGAGGAAAGAATATGTTGATCTTCTTTAGTATCAGTTGGTACAGTAGGTCTGGTCTATGGAAACGTATATATATATATTTCCATGTACATACGTAAAACGTAGAGGCAGCCATATAGCTACAGCTTATGGAGCAAATGATTAATTCTATATATCTACCACCTGCGGACTGCTGTCTGTTTTCTTTTTTTTTTTATTTTAGTTTTTACACAACCCACTGTCCCACTCTTGTGATAAATCGTACGAGTTATCTATTATATTGGTCGATGTAGGTGTCGATATAATACCGAGACGATTTTCGCTGTCAAAAATTGTATTTGACACGCGTTAGAGACTCGTACGTAAGTATAGACGGTGGTGTTCACTGAATTTCAATAACTTATGCGAAAATACCAAAAAGAAACAAAAATTTGGACTTTTATGTGTGATTGTTGATTTTTTTTTTTAATTTTGATTTTACACTTTTTTTTTGGTATTCGCGTAAAAATTTAAGAGATAAAAATAATGGTTGATTTACGAACTTTGTTAGGGTTAACTTCCAGGAAGAACGCCAGGAAATTCGTTGAGGTTAAAGGTCGAAAAATAATAATAATAAATAAGGTCCTCGGATAGGCGTAATGAGCAGCTTGAGGCACCTGTGTAATCCGCGAGTACTGCGTGTCTACAGAAATTTGCAAGTTTTTGTTTTGCGTTTTAAACCTCCTCGAGGCCAAAAATGACTTCCTCGATAAGATCCTCGCGTTTGCTCATACGAATCGCTGTCGAGTTTCATGCTGCGAACGTTTCACGGTGGACAACGTATTGCCAGGCCTGATGGGCGACCTTATCATTCCCGGGCAGATACCTTATCACATGCCTCACGCTGACAGACTCATCCTTTCTCTTTGTATCTTTGTATTATCGCACACAATGCGTCGTTTTCTTTTTATTTTTACTTTCCTTCGTTCTCTTTCGTATTATTCCAGCCTAAATACAGTCGGTTAGCGTATTTTCTGCGTGACCCTATGGGAATACGGCAGAAATGCTCTTGAGAATTTTTGAGTCGGCAGAGAATTATGAAAAACAATTACTTTTTACATAATACTGCGACAACGATAATTAATAATTTGGAAATTATAAAAAAATTCGATTCTTGCTGCAGTGAAAAAGGTTTATAACAATGGGAGAATGTTTTTTGTCCAAGGTGAAAATTGAATTCTTCGTTATTTTTCCGAAGACTGAAGTTTTTATTTTCAAGAAATTTGATCCTGCTGTCATCTAGTGGGGTGATTTCGAGGTTGGATAAGTTCATTTACTACCTTACCAGCGCGCCAGAAAACAGCTTATCTCCAGTTTCCGCAAGATAGCGCTAGTGACGACCATCGATACAGCAGAGATCGTCGTAAAGACGATAAGCAACGCGAACAGTTCACAGCTGTAATCAATTTTACAAGATCAACAGTTTTCTTTAGAAATGTAAAAATATAAAACAACTTTTTAATCATTCATGGGGTACTGATTTTCTGCGTGCATTGAGTCCTTAATATCCATAAAAAAAAAAAAAGAGTATTTTCAATCACCTATAGGAAGTAGTAAAATCCTGGAAAAATTAAATACGCTGTTTCTTGAATTTACGCAAGATTTCACGCGCGACGGAATTTCTCGATTCGCAAGAAGAAAAACCCTAAGGCTTCTAATTACGAATTTATTAAAGCATCGCGGCGGTCATACCTCTGGTTTGGAATTTCTTTGAAGTGTACAAACAGTCGGGAATGCTTTGGAGATGCTGGAAGACTTTGGATTTTGTTTTGCCCTTGTTTGCCAAAGATATCTCGTAGATGACGAGTGAATGAGACTGTAACGAGAGAGAAAAATAACCAAGGCTTATAACGAAAAATTTATTTAAAAAATTCTACTTATTTTAAACAATTCAGTATATACTTATAGTACACTAATACATTTTGTAATACTTCTATTATAAATAAATCATTTTCTAGTACCGGTCATATTTACCATCACTGTATCGACATTGTGTCACTATTACCAATTTATTGGAACTGAATATTATAAACATTGTAAATACAAAATTCAATGATCGATACGTCTATATAGTTATTGCACACCATAGAGTTACGTAACGGATATGATTTGTAATCACTGATTAAATTGTCCCATTGAAAATATAAAATCTATTGAAAGCAGGTGTAACGGGTACATTAATGCAAGGTTAATATCGCTATGGCGAATTTCACCTCTTGGACATTTATACGAAATATAATAATAAATTATAATTGCCGATGTAATTCGCATAACGGTCTTACCATATGTTTCTACATTTGCCACATTCACATGGAAGCCCAAACGAGTATTATGCATTATTATTAGTAGAATGACATTCCTATAATGATAACGATACTTCGGTTGTTATTTAGACACCGTATAATGTTCTAACTGATTATCACACTTATCGAAAGCCTTTGATTGATATTCGATTAACAATAAAGAAAACTTATACATTGTACTTTATATATTTTCAATTAATCATTCCAGACAAATAGTCGGTGAAATCGCGCACAACGAAATAACAGAATAAGGTCAGGCCTATACCGTTTGAATAAACATAAATATACTATAGACGTACCATTGTTGTCACTTTAGTTAATCTGTTATAATACTGCGGACTGCTGAAAAATAGACTAAACATTTCCGTGTATTACGTGACGCAGAACTGACATACCGACGGTGTCATCCAGAGTGCTGCCATCTGTGAGTCGCAGCGGCTACTATTTCGTCAACGCAGCCAAACTAACGTCTGATCGTTTCTAAGCTGCCGGTAAATTATCAACTGTGTTAAATACGTGCTTAAACGAAAGACGTTCGTCTATGACGTCATTCGATGTGTGCGATTTGACGCTTGGCGTGCAAATTCACGGAACGCAATCAATTTGACAGTTTGCGGTTTAGAAACGTAAAGATATAATTTTTTTAGTGTTTACGGGAAAATAGTGCGGCGCGTGCGTAATAGGTATCTAGTACTTTAAAACGGAACGCATTTGCAGTGGCGATTGCGTGACGTCATAATCCGCAGTACTGGTATTGGATTTCGGAAGTCGGTAACTCGATCTATATGTGTCGCGACTCGGGGTCGCGTGACATTAAATCTAATAAGATGTCTAGCTTATTATCTTCGGTCAGCTGTAATACCATCCCTTAGGGATATTTTCTTTTGTCGATAAAGTCGGTACCTACTTTATCTATCTAGTTCGATTGACTACAAAGAAGAGCTCTACCATTTCAGTGCATTTAACAATTATATTTTTTTATTCTATGACCAAAAAAGTCACCCTTGCAACAATATCAGAACTTGTGTTTCACAGAGAGTCATCACAGTTCCAGTGGAATTCGATGAAATCGCCAAGATGAATCGTGAAATATTCGCTATGAAAATTGCCCGCGTAATTATCATTAAAGACCGGTTATTACAGAACGAAAGGGACTAAAAACGTCCGTAGCTGCTTAATGGAAGTTTGCCCTGAGGATCAAAAAAATGTTTAGCATTACGAAGTTCTAGGAATTGTCTGTGCCGATCGTGTAAGAATTTACGATTGCTAAAAGCTTATCCTGTTACTATTTTACAAAAACATAATTTTCTCTCTGTATTATTTATGAACAACAAAATTATACGCAAATTATTTAAGTAATGATATTAAAGTATTTTTTTCATCTAAAGCATCGCCCCTTATGGATTTTTTAGAAAATTTCTACCAGACGATTTAAAAATCTCTGTTTTCTCGTTGACCTCTCTTAAATCTGTCGAATGGTAATTTTAGGTAGACTGTACCCCGAGGGGGCACCTGGCCCCTAAACACGGACTGCACAATACGTGATGATAGGGCCCATTGTGGGGTCTTCGAAGGACTACTATAGGCCTAATATAATTCAAATTACACAGGAAATGGCTGCCGTCTGGGAAACCCCACCCTCGACGAATGATTTGACGAAGAAAAAAAAAAGGCTCCAAAGGTAAAATGAAAGCAGACGAAGAAAAGGGAAGGAGGGTTGAACACCCATCCCGCTTAACCCTCCCCAGCAAAAAAAAATAACAAATCACAACATAAAGAATGCCACTTGCACTCGGGGTGAGAAAAACAAAATTTCCTCGGGACATAGATTTCGAGGAAGGTAGAAAAACGTACTATCGGATAAATATAAGAGGACGCTGAAGACTGCGGTTAGAAGGGAGCCCAAAGCTATGATATTAATTAGCTTCTATGGTGAACCTGATTGAAATTGATGATCCGCAGTTAGGGGTAAAAATACAAATAAATGCCCCCCACTCGCCACTCCCCCCTTTTAATCAAACCCTCCTCTAGGAGTCCTTGCTTAATGAAAACGAAATGCATTCCAGCCACGACGAGATTAATGCTGCTTTGTAACATTTAAATCACCGGGTATTAATTATCCGTTCGCCAGATTAGCCTTTATCTCGTTTAAGGGGACCCAGAGAATAATCAAGGCCCGAATTTCAAGAACCACGCATTCTACATAAAGATTACACTTTGTCATCGTTCCCTGCGTATAACCCCCAGTAGAATAATTCCATTTCGTAAAAAAAAAAAAAAATTATCCCTATTAAATTTTAAGGTTACAAAATTAAAATCTATACTAACCAGCACAACAATGTAGAAAAAAAAATAAACCACTCCGATAAGCTCCGGCATACCTTAGAAGACTGTCTTCCTAGTAAAGTAAATATTTAATCGTTAAAAACGCCCGACAAAGTCGTCCAAGTGCAAACGGAGCAAAAAAAAACTGCAAAAGTCACCATGTGCCACGACACCGTTACGGCAAAAATGTAAAAGCACAAAATTTGAAGAAAAAAAAAATATTTCAATATGAATTTCACAAAATCCGCCATATTGCTACGTGCGAAAAGAGTCAAAGCTATTATAGTTTTACAATGGACTGTACAGCCAGCAACCCTTTTGTCCTAGTCGTCTTGACGCAGGCAAAATGCTCACTTGCACCCCACCCCTCTCTCTCTCTCTCTCTCTCTCTCTCTCTCTCTCTCTCACGTGAGGCTAACCTCTAACCTACCCTCGTAACAACACCATTTGGAAATTAGTCTCCTCGCCACTGGATTCCTTATTGCACTACATAACATCTTTGCAACGCAGACTTACCACTTCGCGCGGCCAAGTTCCGTGTTCACTTTTTTTTTTAAATTTCTTTTTCCATTCTTCGTTCTCCCGTTGTATTTTTCACTAAAATTGCCAGTGCTTAACGCAACGGCCTATTCTTACCGTGTGCAAAGTATCCACTTTATACCTCGTAAAGGACACGAGGGATGTCGAAACGCTTCCTTCCTCGTAAACAGGTTAAGATTTTTTTGCAAGTGCTTTTTTCATACTTTTGTTACTAGGCCACCAAAGTGCGTACTCCACTCGGACGTGGCTATTATCAGCATGAAAGAGTCGTGTGTTACCCCCTTACTAACTTTTGATATATATACATATATACATATTGTACATACCTTGGTATGTACCTAGTTATATATATTATGTCCTTATTAGCTTCTGTTATATATACCTAGGTGCTTTGTATACCTATGTGCATAAGCATGATTATTTCCAAGCCTCTAATATTCGCATAGGGAACTTGACAAAACTGAATAACCAAGACTTTTTCAAGTATCAAACCGTAGCTGGCAGCCTTATTGCGCGTCCGCCATTTCGACAGCTACGGTGACGCGTTATAAATGGATTCGCTTGTTTTCCTTTTCTTTG
>JARPRG010000274.1:2184421-2242047 GCA_031001745.1 Hartigia nigra
CCGCGTTGACTCTGTGATGGATAGTAAAATCCTGCCAATAATCTCACTCGGTAACGGCGCCATTATTTTTCTCTTTCATTCTATTCTTTTTTTAAGCCTGTCACTTCACTTGGCTTTTTATATGCTTTCTCTCTCTCTCTGCTGCATATAACTATCGGACGCGAATGCGTGTATATTATTATATGTAGCCACTTGCTGCTTCTCTATCTTGTGAGATCAGTCAAGGGCGATTAAACTCTTTGGCAAATGAGCGAAACCAGTCGCGAGATAACGCTCTGCCTATCTATCTTTCGTACGCGCGCGCGTTATTCATGCTTTGCGTCTTTTGTATTATTTTCAGCCAGTAGAGAAACTGCATTCGTTCATGCGATCGCGGCTGCTGGAGTCGTCTACTCCGTAAGCCGTGCATGTAGGGATGGACAATTATCATCCTGCGGATGCTCGAGAAGTGGACGACCTAGAGATCTCAATCGAGAGTGGATTTGGGGTGGATGCGGCGATAACCTTGAATATGGTTACAAGTGAGTATACTATATATATATATGTATATATATATATATTTTTTTTTTTCAGAAAAATTTTGATCTGAATTTTAATACTGATGCCATAGAGAAAATTACATCATTTCGTGACAATGAATAGAATTGTCAGGAACACTTTTTGACTAATTAACGTCGTCTATTATTAAAAAACAAAAATACACTAAATCGTTTGTCTCTTTATACGTAATTTCGCTCTAGCTGTTTTCTACGCTTTTTACGAATTCCAGACTCGGCGCCCTTCGAATTTCGTGGCGAGCGAGGTAAATTTATCGTCGCTTCCCACCTGAGCACCTTTATTGTTTCCATTCTCGGCCCTTTTAAAATTTATGCCGACTTTTTATGACCGTATCGGTAACGCCCACGCGCGTAATGTCTGTACTTGGAAATTTATACTTTAACGGTACAATGAGAATTTTCATATTCCGATATGGTTATGGAACACTGCTCTAACATACTGAATGCTGAAAGAACGTAAATCATATTTAAGTCATTACTATTTATTCATTGCCATAGTAGTAACGAGCCATGTTAATTTTCTTCATACTAGCATTATGCAAAAGTTTCGTTTAACCATGAGTTCGATTTTAAAAACGTTCGTTTTTAAGGATTTCGTGCGACAAATAGTTTACGAGCTGTTTAGGTTTAGAACGAAGCAATCAGCTGTCAGATCCAACGGAAATATAGAGTCACGAAATTGGGAGATTTTCTCGCAGTGAAAAAGATAAATCGACACGCACTGTCATTCACGTGTGTTCCAAGGGATGCTGTATAAGTCATCCTAATGTCAGAGTATCCTAGAAAGTTCTGTAAATAGTATAAAATGCTAAAAATCTTTTTAAACTGTATTATACAAATATATATATATATATGTATATATATATATATATATATAACACATTTTTTTATTTATAATTAATCTCTGCGATATCGTCGCTCAGTAGGATTTTTTATAAATTAATTCTGATCAGCCTATTTACCGTCGATTAATCTTCTTGAAACAATGACATAAAGGAGAATTGTAGCGTGTTTGTGTGGAGCAATAAAAAATAGATAAATAAGCCAATCACCAGTGTCATGTAAGGAACCAGCCGTTCGACCTCCTGAAATTCGATCCATCGACTGTTACGTTCTACGTGACATCTCTATCTGGCATTCCTAGAGATCATGCTGGATGCTGTAGTATCTCTTGGCTCCGCTTATAAACATCTGTATCTATCCGCGTCATCCAATAAAGGGGGGTGGCGGGGGGGGGAAGATTATAATTGAGACGATAGGCAAGAATAACAATTGTCACGATGACAGCCTGCAACTTTCCAACACAGATCAAATCAATCCTACGGATACGTAGGTCAAGATTTTACTTTTGTCTCTGACGGTGTTGCCGATCGATTCGTCAGGATTTCCTGAAAATCCCCCCAAAAAAAATGAACAGCTTGTCAGATTATATAAGACGGGTTGCAACCTGACGACTTAACCCTCGCTTTATTATTTCTCAGGATGCAAGGGAGGGTTAACCCTCCAAGAGGGTTCAATCTGTCTCGCGCAGATTTCTTTAGTGAATTTCTGTCTGTTGGAAGGAATCAAGAAAATAGTATCATTCAGGGCTGACTGTACGACAATGAAATTAATGGCACGTTATATACTTTTCTGTCGTTTAAGATTCACTCAAGCATTCGTGGACGTGAGGGAGCGCGAGAGGAGCTTCAAAAGAGGAAGCAGAGAGCAAGGCAGGAGTCTAATGAATCTTCACAATAACGAAGCTGGCCGTAGGGTAAGTTTGACTAATTGATCATAGATCAGCCATCGTTACGAACTATCAATTATTTTCGGTGATACGGACAGAGGAGAAGAAGAAAACAACATACAATTTCTCCTGTACTATACACAGAACAGTTTATTTCGGATAATCTTTAATCGTTCCTTTATTGACCAATATCAATCCACTGTCCAAACAAATGACCTCTGACCTTATTTTCTTCAACAGCACAAACGTTAACCAGTCGATCAGTGACTAATGGACACTTTGAATGTTCTCAGAATTCCTCACTGGATCACAGAGTCCCAAATGAATGTCGATTGTCTCCATTTAAGCACAGAACTGCCATCTATTCTTTCCTGATGTCCCCAACGTTCACAGTAACAATACGCAATACGCTTAGCGCATGAGACATCTAAAGCATCCATTTCCTCATCGTGATAATCAATTGTCTACACGGCTATAGATGTTAGATCAATTTCTGGAGTATTGGGGAAAGATCGTGTAAATCGGCCATCTGGATCTTTCGGCCGTACACAAGGAATACGTTGAAAGCCGTCAACGCAAGTTCTCCCACGGGACTCTTCACGAATCAAGATCATTAATCATGGTTCCACGGTCCGTCACTCCGTCCATCGGTTACATCCGTAACGTGGGTGGTGATCCACGTGATTCGAACGGGCAGCGATCTTAGACAATAGGA
The DNA here is from genome assembly GCA_031001745.1 of Hartigia nigra. Lineage (NCBI taxonomy): Eukaryota > Metazoa > Arthropoda > Insecta > Hymenoptera > Cephidae > Hartigia > Hartigia nigra. The sequence goes on from JARPRG010000274.1 coordinate 2,187,423, forward strand.
TCGTGGATCTGATCTTGGCTTTGTTTTGAGTCCTCATGCATCAGCCATACGATACGACACGATACTACGCGATATCCCCTTCACAATGCGATGCTATACAAACCGTACAAGTTCAACTTAGTCCGACCGGCATAACCCGTTCTTCTTTTTTGTTTTCATCTAATACAGTACACTTAGATAAAGTTCCATAATCTGTGCTTTATAACTGAGTATAATCAATGAGGCAAAAAAAGTCACTAGTTACCTTGTATACTTAAAATCCTGCCGAAAAAAATCTCGAGCCATCCTTAATAACTGTCTTTTATATGGTCGAACCAGAAGTTTCCATGTTGTCATAAATCCTATATAACACTTAGAGTCGTAGCGACACGTATAAGCACTTGACGAGTTGTATTCCCTTTTTTTGTTTTTTCTTTCTTTTTCTTTGTCGTTCCTTTTTCTTCTCTTATTCGTCCTCCTCCCTCTAACTCGTACCGACAACCGGTCCATCGTTAGGCAGCCTCCGTGTTTACGAGCGGCAAACGTTCAATGGATATCTTCTGATAAGCTGAAATTAAAGCAGGTTCCATAGGGACGATTTTACGTATCTTTGAAAATTATATCTTTCTTATCGACTGAAAAAAAAAAAAAAAACAAAGTGAATTTAATAAAGCAAGAGCGATAACGCAGCGCCGCCGTTCTCACTACCATATTGAGTCGTCAAGTGGCTCACGGGCATAGAAGTATAAATCACACGTCATTCCCGTCATATGTAAATGTCCACTAAGTCTATGCAGCCTCTACCAAAGTGTTTCACAAATCGTAACTTCATGCTCCAAGCCAGGCGGAGCGTTATCGTTGATTGATAATACCTGCCAGCTAGAGCCCTTTAACGTTATCTGGCTTCGAATGAATAAATACAAAATTCTACATTGATAGAAACACGATTACCCTCAATCAAGTTGTGTCGTAGAAGAAAATTTTTACCAGTGAAATATATCAATTAGCACGTGAATGTAATTATAGCAAAAAAAAGATCATCCAACTTAAAAAAAAAAGATTTATTTCTGATAAATCTCGCTGATACATTTATACGTACTATTATCTTCCCATACATACAGTTAACTATTGCCCGTCCCTTTCCTGTAACATTGTACATTGGAACATGTAGAACACAGACCATTATCAACGTGACCAGAAGATATCTGATTATGTAAATGGCTACGAATTTGCATACAAATTGTAGCTAATATATTTACTCTTCATTACTACCCCACTGTGTGTGCATGCACTTGAAATCTCTTTCCATTCCGAATTTAAATCACTCATCTCACGCATGCATGCATATATATATGTATATATATATATACATACGTGTGCCCTTGTATCACTCTTTTTTACCCCTTTATATACACACGGTATACAATCTATTAAACAATAATTGAAGGGCAATCAATTTCTCTCTTTTTCATACGAGATAAACGTACGTGGGCACTTATATATACATATATACCGAACCAGTTTTACTAAATGGATACCGCATGCGTTTCTTTGACATTCTCACTATCTTCTGTCCTTCTTTCTTCTTCTCACTTTCCTTTTATGCATTCTTAGCACGCTATTCCCTATTAGCACTGTCGTATTCCAAGCTATGTATTACGCGCGCTAGAAAAAAAGGTGCTGAAGAAAATGAAAGAAAATGCACCAACAGTCGGTAAAACTCTTGTCGATCTCTCCGGTCTGAAAACTGCAGCTCACCGCCGCCATTTGCAACTCCGACAGCATTAGTTTCGCTATAAATACTGTAACGTCGTCATAACGTGACGCGCCTGCCCATCAAGAAACTTCTATGAAACATATGAATTATACATGTCCAAGGTTTCAAATGATAAAATACAGGTAACCTTATTGCCATCTTTATTGCCGAGTTCGAGACGTCCTAACCTGTAAACATACCCGTACGAGGACACCGTACGTCCTTTATGACCTCCTATCTCTCTCTCTCTCTCTCTTACGTACTTCTAAGACCTTTCTTACGTTGCCATTGGAAACTGCATTATCGACTGCGTCTGAAATTCTATTGTCCTGATATATCTTACCCGTAAAGCATATAAATGGTACACGTGTCTTCCTGCGTTTACATGACTTTTGCAACAGGCTCCACTTGAGATTTATTGATCCTTTATCCGTTATCACGATTGGCATATCCATCATGGTGCAACTTACGACACGTAATACAAATATTAATACGATCACACGGATTTGCTATCGATTCGCAAAGATATTACGTTACGATTATGTTTATAGAGGGAAAATAGTTATCGTTCGCTAATGACTCAACTGTTTTTAGATATTGATACTGAACGGATCATTCGAGTCATTTATACGCATGGCTCAGGATCATTAACGATCATACCTCAGTAAATGAGACGCTTCTTAACTGTACGTTACGAGCTGGAATCGCGACTTGATTCGTCGCTTAATTAACTTTACTCTGTTTACTGTAATGAGCCTCGAAGAATTTCTACGTTAACTGGTGTATACACTGCTGGATGACAATTTATTTAAAGGAGAATCAGGTGTCGGCTCACGCGATTAATTCCAACTGTTACCAATTTCCGATAAGTACTAGCTGCACTTGTTAATTGCACAGGATCACAATGTAACGTCATGCTGATAATTATAATTTACGTTGACAAGGTAACAGCCTTTAAATCTAGACAACGATTAACCCTATTACTTGTAATTATTAATTAGACATTCATTTATCGTATTGTCGATATCACAAGTTTCTGGATTTTCGCTCTACTTGTATTATACTATGGATACAATATTCAGTCGTACAGTCTTGACTTTCGATTAATTAATTAAGGACCATCCTCGTGATGCCTACTTAATTACGACCTTAGGACTGAATCAAGATGGACGCCTAACACGATAACTTCTTGCTCCCGGATAGAATGACTATATATATATATATATATATATATATATAGTACGTACTATAACTAGTAGGTACATCGATTCTGAGAGCGGAAGAATTTTTCAATGTGATACTTTATACCTACTGGGCTCTACGTAGTGGCACATTATACTTGCTTGGTTCCCATGCTCGTAACGTGAATTAAACCTGGGAGTTCGATAAAGCCGATTTCATCGCGGTATTTCCTTAATTAGTTGACTTTGCAGCTGCCCCATCTCTTCTCAGTGTTCTGTAGTCGAACGTCCGCTTTGCCATAAGTCATGCGGGTATCAGCCGCTAGACGTTTCATAGTGAATACTATATTGGGTATGCTAAAACAAAAAAATCAATGAGTGATTAGATATTGGAAATTTTGTATCGATCGATAAATTTCTATTACAAGTATCATTATCTCTGGCTGATGGTTTCCAAGATCGCTACGAGGCATTCCTTTTGCGCCCTTAACCTCAAAGTATCCTTATCCTTGATCGTTATTCAATCGATTATATCAAACACTTGCACAGTTTATAAGCGGGATCGTTGAACGTAATGAGAAATCGTAATTCTTCTTCCAGGCGGTCATCAAAAGATCTAAAGTGACTTGCAAGTGTCATGGCGTCTCCGGAAGTTGCAGTCTAATCACCTGCTGGCAGCAGCTCGCTTCCTTCCGGGAAATCGGTAAGATTTTTCATAAGTCTAAGACATCGAAAGGCAAAATATAATTTAAATAAATAACTGTTTTATTCTTAACACCAACCATAAGGTATCTTTATAGTACCTACCTCTTTTTTTTTTTTTTTTTTTTTAATTAATGACCAGCGAATCATTGTCCAATGCTTTTTTCTTCTACGTAGGGCATACCTCAATTAGTTTAAAATACCATTCATGGAATTCGTTAGCCATACCATACGTATCCAGCCGTAAGCCACGCACTATGAAAAATCTTCTCCATTTCATAAACATCGTCCTGTTGATTAAGAATTCAAGTCGCGCCCAAGAAGTGTCCGTCGTAATCTAAACAAGTCTTTTAATTACCTATCGTGAACCAAACGATGACTCCGAACATTGGTGACCATAGGGTTAGGAGGATCCTATATGAGTCCACGATGCTTCACGTGGTTATCGTATTATGGTTTTATGGGACATTCGAGCGATACTCACGTACCAATTTCCAAAGGTACGTACGAAAGGATACTTCTTTCCTTACTTACGCGCCATATCCACACGCTCATGCGTATACGCTGTTACGCGTGTATACGTTTCTCGGTCAGGATAACTCGACGCGTCTTCCTGTGTTAATTAGAGGGCCAAGTCAATTGTGCAATGGGGATAGTTTACCTTAGGCTTCGCCGTAAATATATGTTTGACGCTGGGGTTCGTTGACTCCTGGGTTTACGAGATAACCGGGTGGCGGAGCGTCTTTCCCGATTATATTTTATCATGGAGATTGGTCATACTGATACATCCTATACCTGAATTCACTTCTCTTCAATTTAGTTACGCTTGCACACGTTACGGCGCGTCGCGCAGCGCCCGGCTTATTTATGTTCACGAGGCTGAGGATGCACTAGTAAAGAAAAACCGTAATTACTTAGCGTAGAAGCCAGGTAAATTATTGTCCCTTTTTTTTTTCTTCCTCCCATGAAGTTTTTTTTAATCTATAAAATTCACGTTCAGTCTTACGTTAATCTATGAAGGGTACATTCAGCGTATATCCCGGTTATTGGATTTTTTGCAATATGTCGCAATGCCACATTGCACCCAGCGTATGAGAATTGGTATAGTATGATCATTATATGCATATGCTTATTTTAATTATGCAACAATCAAGAAATTTATATATATATATATACTTAATGACCAGTTGGGACTGTGTCACTCTTATTGTGTATATGGAATGCGAACATATTGATGTATCAATATATTCAACAGTGCTAAGTAAAATACTCGTAGGCTTCTTGTATTTCTTGTCATTCAACAATGACTAGGATTTTTTTTTTTCTTTCCATTGTCAAACATTTCTTTTTGACTTGCAACATTCGCATGGGCAATACGGCTTCCGTTAGCTCTATGCACTTTTGACAGATCCGACAGTACGGCTCGTATTCCCAATGATTAACCTCGCCTACGTCGACTGGTGTACAGCGTAATGATGCCTGTTGTAAGGAAGCATTACCTTTCGAAAGTTGCGCTTGTGGCGTCCCGATAATTATTATAAATGTACCTGGCTTCTTACCTCCACGAATACGCTCAAGTGCTTAAACGCTACAGGGCGTTTCAAGAAACGGTCGTACAAGCAAAGCCAGAGTCATTATCCTTAGGGTCTAATGATTCTTGAAAAATTGTCTTTAGCCAAGGCTTTTGTAGTAGCAGCAGTTTCATCCGGTTACTTCTCGCAATAGATGCATCATCCTTGTACTTCGAATTTTGTACGAATACGTACGATGACTTTTGAAACGTCTGGTACATCGCGGTCGGCAAGTCTTGGTAGGACAAGATGCAATTACGTTATGACGGGGTGGGACAATGGTATCACCGACCAAGTCGTGCCGCGCAATCCTTAATCGGAGGCTGTGCTTTGTTCCAAGATAAAATCTTCTTGTTCGCCGACAGGATCGATCCTTAGAAGCATAAAGTCAAAGGAATTGGTCAAGTCAAGAGAATACTTGATTTCAACTCTGGACATCCAGAGTCATTATATTTATTATGTACGTGGGGGGTTGGTTATGGTCTTGGTAGAAAATAATTTTCACTGAAAATTTTCTCATCGTTTTGTATCATCATTAATCATCCATGTATAATTATTATTGATGAGCATAAGTACTGAGTGTATTGAAAAAAAAAAAACTTTTTTTACCAAACTATACCTTGGTAAAAGAGCTTCTAGCGGATGGCGCTTGGCGTCGCTTTGACGCGTCTACGTAAAGGTGTACCGTGCATCGGTAGTTGTCATGCAACAGTGACTTTAGAGAAAATGTCCTTTGACTTGTATTGTGTTTCCTCATACTGACTTGTCTTTCACTTACAATCTTATCCAATGATCAAACGCTAATTTCCTCCGCTTCCTTAATCTCGTGCTTATCGGCTGGTCCAATCTACCGAATGTCGGAAAAGCCATGAATACTTAAGGATACACGAGCACTCTTTAGCCACTATCTCGAAGATTCCTAGAAGAAATTGTTAAGTATAACTCTCTTTCTGGACCGCGTGTGAGGTCCGCAGTAGACACGGTTTATGTTAATGCTTAACTAAATATCTCGGTTAGGATGCTGTACAAGACCTGGTGGGACCGTGGAGATGATTCGGAGAGTCAACGAGAATTTCTTTGAACGGCGCCAAGATCTGGGATTGTTTGATACATGTTGAGAGAGCATCTCGTTCCTGCTGGCCATTTTTATAAACCTCAAGCGAAGTCCAGGGCTCTAGGAGTCGCTGGTGTATTTATTTACATCAGCTTCACCAGAGGGTGTAACTAGGTATTAGCAGATACTCCCTCACGATATCTCAACCGTGCTTCTTCTTCGTCTTTCTTTTTTATTTTTGTTGTTGTTACTTTTCAAGAGGATTCAAGAAAATAAAATTCGATACACTCGGGCCTGGCATGATACGAATTTAAATAACAAGTCGGCGGACACGGTAAAGGCGTAGCATTGTCTCTCATTATGCTATTCGAGTTGTTCCTCATGTCCACCTTACCATTACTATACGAAATCAGTGATGGCTTGTATAACGTAGGCAGGAATCCCTCGGTACAAGGTTACCTTTTTTTTTTTCCTCTTGAGAAAACATCAGGTGACACAGTTTCCTACCAAGAGACGCCGATAGATCAATGGCGATCGCAACGCTCACCTAGAAGGAGAAAAAGGCGGTTTTAAATTCTCTTTTCAAATATATGGATACATGTAAATAAAGGAAATAAAAGATAGAAAAATTCTACCAACACAATATCCTCTTCTTCTTCTTCTTCTTCTTTTTCTTCTTCTTCTTAACCTCCTTTCATCTTATTCATTCGATTCTCCACGGTGTCATTGCAAACTGCTGATTCACAATTCGAGTCTCTAGTTTGTCTCGCGCATTGGTCTCGGTCACGCCTGATGAACGTTTCAAAAGAGTTCACAGAGGCATTCGTATCGAACGGACATTGAAAGTGATTTTTTTTTCCAAGTAAAACCAAGCGAGCTCAATCCCATCGACACGCGCAGGTATCGCATCCTTAGCCTAACGTATTGTCCGTGCGTGAATCTCGGTGACGGTCGGTCCGAAACTCGCAGAAAAGTTAATTACAATTTCAGACACAAATCTCGGGCCAGGACAAATTTGCCACTATGGGTTATTAGCATAATGAGTTGGAACCAAGAAGAAAGCATGACTCTGATAAATAATTGCCAATTGCCGAAATCGCGCGTGACAATTACATTAGCATAATTCGTTTCGTCGCCAACCTTAACGTCCGCCATTGCACGCGTCTTCTTCTCCGCCATAACCTCATACGCAGATAGTATTGTGTAGTCTCCCTCTGTACTTATATTATGCATTCATGGCTCAGTCACTCGGAAACTCTCGCTATATATATATACATATATACGTATACAACACAGTTCTCTTCTTGCGCCGTTCGCATCTCAAGACACAATGCCGAGGTGTAATTTGACAGATAGCTACTCCGACCACGAAGTCACCGTATTATCTCGTGACTCATCTCCCGTCTACGGATAAACCGTTTCTAAGCCGCGGATATTTGTCACCCTGGAAGGGAATCGCCGCCCATTCTTTTAGACGCCTTAACTTCCTCGAAACGAAGCTGCATCTATGTATCTAACCTCAAAATCCTCCACCGGCGTAGTATCGCAACGCGATTGTACCTCTATATTTTTATGTATTGATGATTGCGATTGTACTTGACGATCCGTGATCCAACGCTCTGTGATTTATTTTTTGATTCTTTTTATTTCAGGCGACTATCTTTTGGATAAGTACGACGGAGCTACGGAAGTCAGAGTTAACAGACGTGGTAGATTGTCAATACGAGATCCTAGATACACTTTGCCTACTGCTAACGACTTGGTGTACTTGGATGACTCGCCGAATTATTGCCTAAGGAATCTTACTATCGGATCGTTGGGTGAGTTTATTTTGTTCGATAAGGTGACACAGACTTTCACTCTCGTCCAAATTTTTCTATTCAACTTCTTTTGTTTCTGGGTGCTTATTCTTTGCTTTGATTTTAGGCACTCAAGGCAGAGTTTGCAATAGGACGTCGGCTGGCATGGATGGCTGTAATTTACTTTGCTGCGGTCGGGGTTACAATACGCAAAAGACGACGATCAGGGAACGATGCGAATGCAAGTTTCATTGGTGTTGCTTCGTTGAGTGTAAGACGTGTGTCAGGAACGTTGACATACACACGTGTAAATAGAAGCTTGGTAAGAGTTTGCGGGATAGAGAGGAAAATTAATGGGAGCCATGAGAAAGACGAGAAACCAGAAGAAGAGGAGGGAAAGACGAGGAGAAGGCATCGTTATAATTTATCATCCATTTCTACGAGAATTATCTTGGCATGATAAATCGACGAGGTTTAATTGAGCCTACGACGACGAGTAAAGGATAAAATGCAATTTTGTAATTCAATTGCTTTAAGAATTCTGCGATAACCGATAATCCGTTCGTGTAGATTCTTACTTGATCGACTGACGATTATCTCTTCTTGTAAGTTCTGCTTTCTCTACTCTTTGTACTACGTTACCCCATGTCGATAAGTACCTGGGGACATTCTGTTATGTATCAGAATCTTGCGTTAAATTCCCTAGGATTCGAATTCCAGTATAGTTCTCGAGGAGAAACTTCAGGTATGATTTTCACATGACAGATACTACGTAGAGATAAAGAAGAATCATTATCGATCAATGATTATACAGTATTTATCGAAATTTTTCTAAGTAATTCAAAAATTCAATTCTAATGCGTACGTTACATTCTTCACAGTAAGGTGCCTGTCTCTGCGCAATGTAACGCACAATAAAAATCACTAGGAATCTAATGATTAGCAAAATCGATTGATAGTCGAATTTTTTCTTTTTCATCAACGTTTCACTGACATTTTATCTATCGTATAATGAGTCAGCCGTTATTATTTAGTGATCAATTAAAAACATTGCTGCACGGTCGATCGAGTTAACGATGCTTATCAATATAACGTAGATAGAATTATTTAAATCGACATCGAAAGAAGTATTTATTATTAGCGAATAGTTTATCAATATTTCTAACCTAAGGGTGTGTGTATTTGTCAATTGAGATTTTGCAATAACAATACAGAGACAAATATCAAAGGAAGTCGAACGTCGGACCAAGCGCCACGTTTCGTCCGTAGTATCTCTTTAATTAAGAACCTTAGATCGTGTACTATTTTTTATCTTTAATAATTAAGAAACACTTAAGTTTTCTAGTTCATAAGTGTACATGTGTCCTTTGCTTAGATTAGATTTAAAAAAAAGAAAGCGGTCAAAGCTCATGTCGTTCGCGCATTGTAAAATAATATTTATCCATACAGCACATTTATAATTGTTCTTTTTTTTTTTTAATATCTTAATTATCAACGGCTCACAAACCTGACAGTACCTTAATTAAGTTTCGAGCGAATGTCATATTTTTCTTGTTACTTATATTCACAAACAGTTTCAGTGCAAATGTGATTTACATTGCGTGATGATTTTTCTTTTATTATACTCGTTCTGGAAAAAAAAAATGTCTCATTCGCGACGAACAGGTACAGTCCTCCGGAAGTATTGTTAATTAAGTTTAAATTAGTCGAAAATAATTCTAATCAATATATTTTATGTTAGAACGTAAACAAGTGTACGTTGCTTTAACGTTTTGTGCAGCTTTTTATAGTTTTAACGAGACATTCCTACAATGTGACTCCGGCATAAATACTTACGTTTCAATCGCATTATAGATCTTTCAAAAACCGATTCGCGCGACTGTATTTTTAATAAAGATTTACGTTAGGTTATTGTATTACAGTCGGTTATCAGTGAATTCTTGTGTTATCGATTGTTTTATTTGCCGACTGTTGTATTGTATCGATACAGCTAAGGTCAACTAAAAGGACTCTTCCAAACGTTACATCGACAGTGTGGTGATGCTATTAATCATATTATAATCATGATATATGTGTCTGAAGTAATGTAACATCATTTGTCGTACTGTCAAACTTATTTATTCAAATTTGGTACAACTTGTGTAACTTTATGTAACGATGACATTGCGAACAGTATAGATTTCATTACGTATTATGAATTAAAAGAAGTAAAAAAAACAAAAACAAAAAAAAAGCGTAATAACTCATTGCATTTGTTATTTCAATTCTTTAATACTCCAGGCAAACTAGTCCTTCCCTCAACTGTTTCGAAGCTACTGGCATTGATCGATTCTTATAAAATCCAAAGTCTGACTATGCTACCGACTGTCGTGAGTCGTTTTTCATTGATTTAATCAAGTAATACTGATTTCTCCAATCAATACAATATTTTTTAAGTACAAAATTGACTTTGTTTCTTCGTTCAAGTTTTTTAAACGAATCATAAATCGCGCGTTTTGAAACGCGAGCGCTATTGGTGACGTAAATCAACATTACTGATACGTGCTTCTTTATTGGGTCAGTTTTATCAAGAGTTTTTCGTCTCTGCGTAATTTTACTTTCCGAAAGAGATTATTGGCGCGATCTAGCGCGACCAAGCACAAACAGGTGCGATCATCTAGATCGTGATTGTTCTGTCTTCTACCTTGTTTCAGGATCTGTCTGAAAAGGTTTTCCAATGAGTAATCGTCAGTTACGATCGACGATGAAAATCAGCTGTGCCTAGTAGAACACACATCTACGTCACAAGTGTACGATACAAAAATTGGAGCGGCTAAGCCGTGTAATGACTGGTTTATGCGAGGAAGCGAGCCTTGGGAGCGGCTCTCTCGTAGAAACAATCAATAAGTTTACTTGCGAAGTGTTCACCCTCGTTTTCACGACTCTCGGCATAACCTCAAACGTCTCCATTCCTGTCACTCACGTAGTGGAACCCCTGCAGAGCTTTACTAATCTTTATCAGGACTTCCTCAATTGGCTTTCGTTCGACGATTTTCAGCTTCAACTTCTTAAAGTTTTTCTAGTCGTGCTCGCTAGTAACGTTGCTCTTATTTATATTGCTTGGCATATTTACGGAGCAAGGATATCTGAACGGTTTATGAAACCCGGTGAGTTATTTCCTCTTTGATTTTTATATAGCCAATCGTTTATTCCGTTACTTCTGTGTCATCTGTTTCGCGTGACCTTGTTTAATGTTATGATTTTTATATTGGAATTCTTTCATGCTTCGTATTTTAGCTAATTCTGCTGCCATCGAGGAATTGAGAAGAAGCGTTTCTCAGCTCAAGTTACCCACCGAACATTCACCACGGCTTTAAGTGAACTTTATATTTGATTTTTGAAAGTTTAGAGACACAGGGACGATGGCTGAGAAAATAAAGAACTTTTTTCTCAAGAAGAAACATGATGTTAAGTTCAAGAAGGCTGGAAAAGGCTATAGGTGATTATCGTTTTGTTCTTATAACGGAGCTGTTAATTGTACATAATCGTATAAAGGATTATTCATCATTTGTATATATATCCATATATTTGTCTTATTGATAGATTGAATGAGACCTCCAGTAATACAGCGTCAAGTTCATCTGCACAAAATGTAAAGCCTATTAAGAGGGCCGAACCTACGCAAGAAGCTAAGATAGCAGGACAAGCTGCACTAGCAAGGCTGGAATCAAAACGACCTGATCCTACGAAATTCAACACGTATGAATATATAGTTTAGAGTGTTAATCTGATATTCTGTATTTAATTTTATTACAACTCAACTGATTCATCGAGTGGGTTTATTTTTGACACATGTACAATAAGAAATTCTTATCAGAAGTACTCTAAACTCATAACAGTACTTATGAAATGTTATATTTTGAAAATAACACACATATTGATATATATTGTGTTACAGATCATATGCAGCTATACAAGCACGAGTGAAACGTGAATTAGAAGCCGAAAGAAAAGCGTTGAACGAAGCCAATAACATCGATAAAATTACCGAAGAGAAAGAAGAGAAAGTTCAGGATGTAATTGAGGATAATCCATTCTTAGCAGTCAAGGGTGTTTACTTCCGCTGTCCTATGATATCAGATGAAATTTTGCCACGTGATGAGTGGAAAAAAAAAATACGAGAGTTTCTATATGACCAATTACAAGATCAGGAAGCTGGCCTAACGGCATGTTTAATCATTCACAGCTGTAATTCAAGTAAAGAGAAGATTGAAAACTGTATAGAAACGCTAGGAAAATATTTGGAAAACATCATCAACAACCCTGGTGAAACAAAGTACTGGAAGATACGAATGTGTAACAGAGTGTTTCAGGTAAGTTTTGTGCTGTATTATACAAAAATAAAAAACTCATCGATACCTCTAGTATATTAATGTCAAAGTAAGTCTGTCTTTGAAATAACTGTAAGTGTTCGCTACATAGGAAAAAGTGAAGCCATTGGAAGGTGCCTTGGATCTTCTTCGAGCAGCTGGTTTCGAAGAGAAAAAGATACCTCACCAAGGAGAGGAGGAGGACTTTCTAGTTTGGAATCCCGAAAAATCAACAATAGACAACGTAACGATGCTGATAGATGCATTGAAAACGGCAGAACCAGTTCAACTGGAGTTGGATAGAAACGTGCAGGTTCTGCTGCCAAGCGAAGCTACGAAGCGTAACGAATTACCTCCAGTGTTCTTCACTATGACACCCGAAGAAATTAAAAGGGAACAACAACTCAGGTAATTACTCTACAACAAACAACTTATACTTTAACATTAGATTCATCAGTGTTTATATACGCTCTTATGGACTGTAGAGCTGAAGCTGCCGCGCAGAGTCAAATTCTCCGTACGAAAGCGATGCGCGAGAAGGAAGAACTTCGCGAAATGAAGAAGTATCGCTTCGCCCTTATACGTATAAGATTCCCTGACAACATAATACTTCAAGGCACCTTTGCAGTCTTTGAGAAATTCGAAAACGTCTTGGAATTCATAAAGGAGAATTTAATAAGCGACGAGATTCCATTCTCATTGATACTACCGTCAGGTCTTAAAGTCACTAACGAGGATACTGAGAAAACATTGACAGATTTAAGACTCGTACCAGCTTCTGTATTAAAATTTTCATGGAACATTGACGGTCTCGATGCAGCAGACGCTGTAGGATACTTGAAGGAAGAGGTTCTGTCTCTGGTTCAGTCTTTATAGAATTGGTATATTTAACACTCCATAGATAGCAATCAATATATAATTGAATGATACGATCAATGTGTACGAAACTTGTTTGCCTTAGAAATTTCAAATGGAAAAAAAATTAAATAAATTTAGTTATCTAAGCCGTTGCTATTTTTCTACTTGCAGCCACGAAGCTTTTGGCACTTAGTATCTTTTAAACGAACAGTACAGTCACGAAAGATTATTTCATCGTTGATACAGCGAGACGTTTACTTTCGAATATCAATCATTTAACTTATTTTTGAATTACTTTCCTTGGAATTAGGATATTCTGTGCAGGAGAAACATATATATATATATATATTAGAAAAATATAGAAATCTTAGCTTAAACTGAATCATCCAAATTCTTCTAATTTTGTCTCTACTTACAACGAATAAAACTTTAACCCTTTTGTTTTTATATTTCTCAATAATCTTTCGTTAAATCATTGTCAATTATACACAAACCATTGTTTTCGTACCGAATTCTATACGTCAGTATCTCGTACATGCTGCAAATGTTAGTTTAAAGAAAAAATCTTCCCAACGTAGACCAATTTTATGTAAGACAATTTTTTAACTGTAACCGACTAAATTTACTATCCCTATCTACTGCTATTTTGTAATTTCTTTGTAAACATATTGTTTGACACACTGATTTCTTTGTTGTCTATTATACAAATGTTAATATATAAAAATAAATTATATCTTACGTTGTTGAATGTACATGTTTCCCATCAAAATCCTATTAACACTTTGACTGCCACGTTGTTCATATATGACCGGCTACGGTTTCTCCTGTGACGCCACGGTGGTCATTGGTGAGCCACCATATGCTTTTTGAATGATAAAAATAATCCTGTGGCATCCTAAGCGCGCGAAACATGTTATTTCGGCGTGGCATTCAAAGCGTTAAACAAGGTATATAAAAAATGGCACGAACGTACATAATTTCAAGATGAATAGGATAAAGTTTTACGATTAATAATTACATATAAATCCGTCGTTTATTATAAACATTTCGTACATTAGAATACAATGAAGTATTCCGATGATTCTCGGGAATTACATTGAAAATATTGACTTCGAATACGAATATCAATGATCGTCAATATAATTTTATTTGCGATCGACTACCGGTTCGATTGTCTCCCCTCCGCGGATTTGTCCCCAACCAATAAGACGCCAATGTTTCTCAACACGACGAGACAGCGCGATTTTTTCATCGATTTCTGTACACACAGGATTCGTTAAGCTGATCTTAGCAAGATCAGCCCTGGTAGCTAAGACGCGACCTCCTGTACTCAGAGAACCAATATTCACCAAGAGTACCTCGTTTTTCGAAAGTTTTGGCACCTGGTGAAGTACACGAGGAGTTTTTAAGTGACACAAAGATAGAGGAATTTCTAAAAAAAAAAAAACATCTATTAAATCTCATTGTCTCTTACCTTGGCACCCTTCTTATCTCCTTCTGTTCTCACTCCCAACAAACGCTTGAGAAGATAATACGATATCTCAAGTTCAATAAAGATCTTAGGCAATGCACCTACGGCCCCTAAAATCTGACCAACCAAACGATCTGCTCGACACAACGTAGGCTCGATTTTTGTTCCCACGCCTGAGGAAATAATGTAAAGTAAGTGGAAAAATATGACCCTGAATTCCTAAAGGCACGTACAAAGTTCTAACAGGAATTTACCTATGAGTCCACCAGGTACTGCAAACTGCAGCTCGTTTTGTTCAGCAAAAAGAGATACAATACGTGAAAAGATTGGTCGACACGTTAACTTTCCTTCGCCATCCTTGGAGACCAAACCAGGCCGGACCTCAATTTCCATGCCAACCTAATAAAGTAATAATATTAATTTAACTGTTATCGTTACAAGGATTTTGTTGTATCATCTGTGTACCTTTAAGACTCCCTTGAGAATACTTCCACCGGCGACACCACCCTTGAGATCATCGACCTCACAGCCAGGCTTATTAACGTCGAATGAACGAATGACAATTAATCTTGGCTCCGATGTGAAGTCTCGAAGAGGGACAGGAATCTTTTTCGTTATGTATTCGCAGAGTACTTCGATATTATATTTAAGCTGTGCTGATATTGGAATAACCGGAGCACCCTCAGCCACAGTACCTAAATTAGATCAGTAAATAGCATACACAAAATTATGTCACATCAAGTACACTGAGTTTATTATTACCTTGAACGAATTTTAAAATTTGCTCGTACTGCTCCTTGGCTTGTCCTTCCTTTACCAGATCAATTTTATTTTGCAAAATAACAATATGCTTCAACTTCATGATCTCGATAGCAGCTAAATGCTCTGAAGTCTGTGGCTGTGGGCAGGACTCGTTACCAGCTAAAACAATGATCTTGCATAATTCATATAATATACTAAAAAACAGTACTGCGCCATCTAGCTAAATCCACTAAATACCTTTTTTATACATAAAACATCTAAGAATATTGATTTACCAATAAGAAGTAACGCAGCATCCATAACTGCTGCTCCGTTAAGCATAGTAGCCATAAGAATATCGTGACCAGGACAGTCTACGAAGGAGACATGACGCACCAGCTGAAATCTACCAGAGCAGGCAGGACGTAAACAAGGAAAAGAATCATCCTTGCTAGATCCTCCAGAGATGTAGCACGCAGGTCTTGGACACTTTTCATTGTCGCACTTGTAAATCTTGGCATTTGCATATCCTATAATGTTCAAAAAAGACAAAATACAAATTAACCTAACAGAAAATCTATACCGAATGTCAGGGCCAATAATATGATTATAAGTAATCAAATGAAATTCAATATTGTTCAGAAGTATTATAGATTCCTTTAATTTTTGCAAAGTTGTCTCGCTGTTACTCCGTTCCACCAGTGTGAAACTACAGTTTATGTAAATATAGAATACAGCATTATAATTAATAACAGAACACATAATTCCGTACGGTATTTGCGGCGAATCGTGTACTAACAATGAGAGCTCTGACTATAGCGCGTTTATTAATTAATAAAATATAATGATTCTCGACCGCATTAAAACTTGCGAGATTCGCCATGTGTACAACAGCAGTAGTAATAATAATAGTAACAAAAATTCCGCTTCGGAATCGATACCTTTTACATTTTACAAATTCAAACAAACCAACTATTGCTATCTAATCAACACTTTTAATTACAATATTTCTATTAGGCACTGAATTCCTTATGAGCGAACAATTTCACGAGTGAGGTCATGCTACTCTTTTTCTTACATAAATGCAATATTTCATATACCGATCATCGGATAAATGCTGTACGAGTTTTACACGGAAATCATTAAATTTACACCGGTCATGTCTGTTACATGAAATTCGATAGTGATCTTTATATTGTCACTGTAGTGTAGATACGTATATTACGATAATTAACATCAAGTCATTAGGCAGGCTAGTATAATCGCATTTCGATGACGGTAACAATAATAAATAAACGTATTTGGAAACGTCTTGGTTCACTAGAGACTCAATAAAAGGTCTAGGAGTAATGAAAGAAATAAGAAGAAGAAAAAAAAAATGAAAAATCAAATGCACAGACAAGTAAGTAAAACAAATAATGCGAAAATATTCATGAAGAAATAATCGTATAGCTACGTCTGTGCAGTGAAATAACGTGAATATCAAACGGGCAATTACTATATACGTTATAAGTCATTGACATCATTTCCAGAGGGATGCAGAATACGTTAATAAGAACGGGCAGTGCGCTTATTAAATAACTTAATAGAGAAATCTAAGATAGAACAACTTGAAACACATTGGCGTTGCATTATCAATATTATATCTCTTTGGGAAATCTGCTCCTGACTTATTCAAGTTGCAAGTAAACAATGCTCCATGACAATAGTTTCAGTTACTTCACTACTGGTGTGACACTATAAACAAAACAAAAAAAAAATTTACCTGTACATCGTATCTCCTTGCAAATGAAAAACTAGTCAGACATTGTCTTTCTTATCAGGCAAGTCGAGTTCACTATCGATCAACAGAAGTGATACATAAATCGAAAAAAAAAAGAAAAAAAAGCACTACCGATTAATCAAGTCATTGATAACTACTCTTGAATGCTTAAAATAAATACTGTCTGCACGCCTTGGTGCCGCATTTACATCTAGTCTTATAATCTAAGGACTTTCCAGTGGGTAATTCTAATCGCTGTTGCGATTCCGATGATAAATCATTGTTATCAGTCGCTTTAGAGAACTGGCACGCATAATCAAAGGTTATCTCTTCGTTCTGCTTAATGTCCCTCGTGGCGAACAGGGCGAGCTTCGGTAGATCCGGTTCAAGACAATCGATCCATACAGCGTAAACGGCCAAATTCGGATCGCACGAGTGATTTATAAAATGAGATACGTTTCCATATACGGCAGCGTCTACGGTGTACAAGCATTGATCTTCGCTCTGATTATAATCTAAGTCAAACAAGTATGTTCTGCCAGCAGCATCGTACTCCATGCCACGTTTTTCAGCTTCCTCGTTTGTTATGACCTCGCCGACGTATTGCGTGACAAAGGTACCTTTCTTAATGACTCTAAGTGTCTTAACGCCCCAGCCACGACCATTAGAAGTGCGAAAGACACAAAGTTTGGCAAAAGTGCCGCGCTGCACCACGCGATTTAGACAATCTGGTGGGCAGGTGCAGCGTTTGTTGCACTCGTAAATGGGCGTACCTGGTGGCACGCGAATTCTATTAGCAGACGTGTACGAGAACGATCTGCTACCTTGGAGGAAACAGCAGTCGCCCTTGGAGTCGCACGTTGTGCATTCACAGCCAATCGGTGGCTCGTCCGGTATAATCACTCCTGCACCTGGCAAATACTCGTCCACGTAATAAAAGTCACATGGCGCGAATTCTAGGTCGACGAAATTCTCTACTTTTATAAGCGGCTTTCCTTTCGATATGCCGTTCATTTCCTCCTCCCATTCGCGTAACGACGCCAACTGTTCATTTCGCAAAGTACAGAGCAATACACGTAATATATCGTGTTTGATTCGAGTCTCGAGTTTTCGCATTTTTGATCGTTTGTTGGCGAAGTACTTTTTCAGGTCCTTGTACAGCGTGTGCTTGTAATTGAATAAGCACTCGTCGTTCTCGCCGTCATTCATCAATCTCTTCATTAAGTCTTCGACAGTTTCGGTATTGGGCGAGAAGCCGGTGATTTTCTTAAATTTATTTAATAGTCTCGTTCTCTCGCTCTCGAATTCCATTAAGAGTTCCGCGCAATCAACTAAGTTCGTTTCAGGTTCCCAGGTATTACTAAGGGAGCTCCAGCCTTTCCACTTTATTAAATACAATGCACTCTCCTTTGTTATCTTCTTCTCCAATATCTTCTCCACTTCGTACTCCTTCCTCTTCACAAGCTTGCTCTTACCGCCGAGGCTTTTAAACGTTTTACCTATGTCCTCGACATGGATTCTCAATTCCTTTAACTTTATACCGTGCTGACCATGTTTCAACGTATCGCAAGAGTACGAGCTATTATCACTAGACTTTCGCGAGCTCCTCTGACCTCTTGTACATTTATCATCCTCTGCATTCAAATTATCTTCAACTGGCAATCCACGTGCCGTTGAATTGTCTCTATCATGGAGAATCTTGGAAGAATCGTCTATACTTTCTAAGTATCTACCGTCCATGTCGATAGAGGGCAATCGCACTTCAAGCCTTGGCAGCTTAGCTGGTGGCTGGATGATACTTGTAGGCGAGGTCGGCCGCTTTTGACACGCAGAGGACTTTTTGTATGTAGCGCCGAAAACTTCTGCCTTGTTTCCGCTGTTACTTTCCGTCGCACGACCCTCTGTAATTCCAAACAGTTAAACGGCGTCATTCTCTCGGCTCACATTTATTTCTTTCATTTCTATAATTTCTAGAACTCTCCCACGTATTTTTGCATTTTTTTATATAATCTTATGTCTTTTCATTTCTTTAAGGTAAACTTAGTAGGGTGTCGTGCTGTGTGCGTCTTTTAAATCCTCTTCGTTCTTCCAGGCTCTCTTTTTCATCACTGTTAAGACACCTAACCCTCTTGGACGCGCGTAAACAATTTTTCAGATCGCAATTTTTCTAACGGCATCGATCACACTGTTCCTTTTTTTTTTTTGGTCCAATTTCTTTTCAAGGACACATTGAAACTGTCATAACTGTGCTCTAATTCACTTCCTAGTGCACGACGACTTGGTAATTCGTTCACGGCATTTATATCCAATGTATGTTTCCACTAGCTGAATACTACTGTATGGAGTAGGACACATTGATAACTTTTGCAAAGAAGATAACGTATAGCGTCAACAATTGTATACACGTAATATTGGCAGAAAAACGTAATGCTGCTTCTATACGTGTAAACGGGTCGACAATGGTAAATTGGTAAAATATATAAACAAATGTAACTATTGCTCTGTAATTTGGTTGTACCTGGTACATTAGTATCATTTACGTATCAATGCTCAGAAACATAAGTAAACAAAGTTTGTAATGTCTGATAATTTTAGAAATACATATCATCTCGACTGATTGAATGCAGGATTGTTCTAATGGTCAGAAATGTAGGACAAACTATAGGTGCGGTTGAAACTAGCACTATGCCAAACAATGAGTGGTCTCTAGTACAGTCAGTATCTACAATTGTTTGGAAACTGACACTTGCATCAAAACTTTGAAAATGTAACACTTGAACGAAGTAGGATACGGAGTTAGAATGTGAATTATTAGTGCATCGATATTTCTGCATTTATAATTTTTTAGAATCATATTCTACAATAGTCAGCCCTGAAACAGGGTGTCTGTGAGATATAATAAACCAATGTATGAATTCGTTATTATATGAAAACCAATATAATATTCATGAGTTTCTAACATAGAAATTAGTTTGGATATATAGGTTTTTGAAAATCTATATTCCAAAAATATTAGATAAACAAGTGCTTTTTAAAAATTCATAATAATCTGCAAAAAATATAATACAAGCAAAGCCGTTCATAGCATTCCATATAGATTCACACTTGGCCAACTGGTTTATATTCTAAGGATAACATATCATATGAACCTTAATACACAACATTAAATAATAAGAATTACAATAAGAAACTAATGTTTAGAAGAATGGAACTACTTACCAAGCTTAATAGTAATGTTTCTTTCGAGTTCATTTTTAAAACGAACAGTCTGCACACCAGAAATAGCTTTGACAATTGTAGATTTTCCATGTGCCACATGGCCAATAGTACCTATGCAAATTTGAGAATTGGATTTTATAATTAAGAAATAAGAAATATTTAAAGACTATATAAATAATATAACAATCGTAATAATACTTTTACACAAAATTGACAACAGCTGAAAAGTAACAAACTGAATATACTTTAGTGGATAGAAAACAAAATTGGTACGCAAAATTAAAAGTCTGTAATATCGCTGTACCTATTTGCAATAACTTTTATTAACATTGGAGAATTATGCATAAAAATGATTAATTTACCGAATCCTTATTGAGACTGATGCAATTTCGAATTTTAAAATCTCATGTCTTTTCTTAACAATGCACTCCATATAAATTAAATCAAGAAAAAAAAAGTCAAGCACAAGATAGCTTCCTTGAAATTATTGTCCATCACGCTAAAGAAACGTCAAATTCTCTTAAACCAATAATAAAATAAATATAAATCCGATAGTTACCAATATTGATAGTAGCTTGTCTACTAATGACCTCACGAGACAGTGCAGTTAGCTTGCTCACATCCTGTGAAATGAAAGGGAAAAAATAATACGAATTAGCAGAAAAGCAATAAAACCGTTATCGATCAAAATTCTAACGAAATTATTGACGTACTAATCTTTACGGATAAGTGATATATGTACTCGGGAATACGATTCACCGTGCTTTCCGTATGCATAATTGAAATTCTGTTGAGGTTACTTATGGCCGTTAAGTACTTGTCTAAAGTATGGTCGAGCGGTATAAAGATATTATGACTTACGAGTTTCGAAAGGTCCTGCTTGTATAGATTTGGCTGACCGGTGGTTACACCTAATCCTTCTTCTCCCCCCATATTTCCTTTTATATTGGATATCTTCACTAAAATATATGCACGAGGCACACGGAGAGAACGCGGAACGACAGCGTTAACCACAGCTAACCGCTTCACCTCGAAAAGAAATCAGTTGGTTCGTACACGCTGCAGCGCCACCAAGGAAATGATTTTCGTTGGGACATTTTTGGGTGCGTTTATAAGATTTTTGCCAATTTTAATTTCTTGTTTTTCTTTCTTCAATGAATTTTCATTGCTATCGAATGGTCGATTATGGTAAATCTTGAGTAAAATATACGAAAGAATCCTCGTGATTGTTTAATTTGGTTCTTGACTTTTATTGGTAATGCAGATTATACATTTTAGTCTTCTTCTTCTTCTTTTTACATAGATGCCTATACATTTAGTGAGAAGTTTTTGACAGTTACTACAAATCGATTCTTTTTTTGTCAAAAATACAAAAATGCTATTTTAGTGTGGTAATTTTATATATTTTAAAGACATTAACTTATATATATTACAATTTTTAAGAATAAATCGATATTCTAAGCAGAAAGTGTGGATTAAATTTTAATGCCTAATCCCAATGTTCACAGATTTATCAACATGTTTATGATCAATTACAATTGTTTTTATTTTTGCTATATCTGTATTACGGTAATAGACACGTGAAATTGAATGTTGTAACAAGTGAATACATCTAATATTTTGGTAATCTAAAAATGTTTGAAAATATACATTTTATTCATTTACAACTTTCATGCTATTGTTGTTTTAACAATAAAAATATAGTTTCGAGGTATAACAGATTAATATTCCTAAAAAG
Organism: Hartigia nigra; assembly: GCA_031001745.1. NCBI lineage: Eukaryota > Metazoa > Arthropoda > Insecta > Hymenoptera > Cephidae > Hartigia > Hartigia nigra. The sequence goes on from JARPRG010000274.1 coordinate 2,209,603, forward strand.
TAGAGTTATGGGATTAAGTAAGGCACCATCCATTAAATAAAATCTTAAACAATTGTAGCAAACGTATCCATCGCCCCGTTATTGTTACTTAAGTTTAATGATATTATATGTACTCGTAACTGTCCAGAAACATAAAGAATATTCACAAGGAATTAACACCGTTAATTCTTAGTTTCCTAGTATCACATGAACTTGGTAGTACACATATATAGTTCCCATTTAATTTAATTTGTAACACTGTCTGAGAACATTTTTTATTGCATTGGTATGTACAAACAGCAATTATTCTGCTTTCTTGGCCCCTCTTGCCTTCCAAGCTTGCAAGAGATTCCAAGAAAAGTAGAGAGAGAAAAAGTGAACTTGCGACGCTAGCAAGACAAAGGCATACCATAATAATCCATAGGGCAAACCCTGAAAACATATTATCCTTTTGTAGAAATGTTTCTAAGCTTGCACATATTTAACTTACCTGCCACAGATGAATATTATCAGAATCATCGTTTGTAAGATACTTCCAAACATCCTTGAAGTAATAAATAACAGCGTAGCAGAGTGGTCCATAGCCCAACAAAATAATCCCAATCATATATCGCTGTAATGTTTTGATTTTGTTCCTCCTAATAGCCGATAATCCCAGGAATGACAACAGCAAACTTATACACCATATGTACTCCCACCACAGTGGCTAGAGAGATATTAAATACATACGCATTATAAATACACACAGAACACTTATTTAAATATATATAATCAAAGTTCCTTACCGGTGGAATCTGTAATTCTTCAATTTCCAAAATAAAAATATCCAAACGATCCAAAATGTCTGCTGATAATTTGGCTAGCATGACAAAAAATAGGAGATAGTGAAAAAATATACAATACTTCAGTCTTGACTTGTTCATTGCACTGTAATAAAAGATCTTGTTACCAAACGTACTTCTGGTTTATTAAATAATCATATGTACAGTGACAGCTGTGTAGCCTCATGTTCCAGCAGCAGGTTAAAGACCTGCACTTACTAAGAGTCTACTGATCCTTTTAAAAGAACTTGGCAGTACTCCGATACATGAAGAGCTACTAGGAAGAGCAACATTCTTTCTCATGAGAAATTTGTTTGCCTTCCTTAGGACTATTAATTGCTTTCTGTTTCACTGACACAGGCTCACCTGATTTGATATTGTGTCGCGATTTTCTGTCTATGAGTAAAATCGCTCCCATCCGTTCCTAGAGCTTGTGAAAGGGTTAATTTTGAAGCCATCTCGTCCCGATTTTTGACCCTCCGTTCATAAAAGTTTTATCTTTCGAAGGACGACACGCGATGGCAAGCAATTCCGAGGCAGGCTAGCCGACTATTTTTAAACTTCGAGAACCTCAGAACGACTGACGATCTCGTGGCACTCGTGGATTGTGTCGATTTCGTAAAGAGCGATCTACAATTACAGTTATTATCGCTTGAAAGCCTGTATACATTTGGAGCGTAACGTATGTTGAAGATACGCTTTAATTAGGGGCCGATCATTTAAATTTAAATCGAATTCCAAAAATTAACTTTCAAAATCATAATCTTTCGAGTACTATAGCACATACAATTCAATTGTACAAACTGAAGTCTAAAGAGATTCGAGGAGAGACTCCGAAACATATTACACCTTATCTTGTACCGAACTTTTTAGAATGTGAAATCATCTGTCTCATGCTGATATTATTAAAAAAAGAGAGACAGAATAAACCACGGGACTGTTTTTTAGGTTATTATTTGTCGTCATAGCAGGTTACTGAACCATGCGTTTATCTCTGGAAAACTTGAGAAATAGAAAAATTGCATTATTGTTTCATTTTATTTATATTTTATGATATATTGACGAGTTAACTGTATTCAATTTTACGTTTTACAATATTCTTATTTGAAAATATTCGCTGTATACTTCTATCACAGGTGAGCCAACGTTATTTTCCTATTACTGTTTGCTATTGGCATATGATTCCACTGTTACAAAACATTGCAGAACACATGTTCGCTTTCCATTATTCTGTTGTAGAGTAACTTAAAATTTCATATAACAAAGTGGTTATTATAATAATTTGAAAAAGAGCCACTTTCACTTTGTACTCGTGATTTTTTATTTGAAAACAAAAGTTATTGATAATCAAAAGATATGTTCGTTTTATTTGATTACGTAAGGTTATTAAGTTAATATAAAATATTTTATGGACAGAGACTTTAATTTGTTTTTATTTGTGCAAAGTTTTAGAAATGAGTATTTTATATGGTGTCAAAATCTTAAAGCAACTGTTTCGAATCAGTAATCGGAGTGTTGCTACTATTGGTAATTTCTTAAACGTTATTTTTAATTGAGCATGTCAATATAATATTTTGTTTGTTACTAGTTAAATAATGGATTTATATATTAGCATATAAAACAGAATTCAGAAATTCTTAATTTAATAATCTTAAAGCCATTATGTACTGGTGGTATTCAAGTTTACGTGTAATCCATTGCACTTTATTGACTCTACATTTATGGCATATGTAATTAATTAATTTATTTTTGATTTAGTAAAGAATGAAATGGAGGCCACAGCTGTATCTAATATCGTGTGGCTAGACATGGAAGTATGAAATTATTATAATTTATTATTTAACTTGTAAATGCATGTATTTCTAACTAAAATGTTTCAGGATAATTTAATAAAATAATCACTTTTTTTTTATAGATGTCTGGACTTGACCCAGAAACATGTCATATTTTAGAAGTTGCCTGTTTAATTACAAATAGCAAATTAGATATAATTAGTGATAATTTTAATGTAGTAATTAATCAACCAAGCACAATATTGGAAAACATGGTGGAGTGGTGTATGAATCAACATAGTAAAGTATGATCAATTTCTTTATAAATTATGTTTTAAAGAATTCCTTTAATTTGCTTTATATATTTTCTTTCAGACTGGATTAATAAACGAATCATATAAGAGTGTAATTACTGTAGAGGATGCCGAGAATCAATTATTAGAATTTTTACAGAAGTATGTCCCAAACGGCAAGTGCCCCATGGCAGGAAATACTGTTTACATGGATCGGATATTTTTGAAAAAATATATGCCACGTGTTGACGAATATATACATTATAGAATTATAGATGTTTCTACAATCAAGGAACTTGCCAAGTAATAATATTTTCAATTATTTTACGGCTCAAACATATGATTGTTCTCTAATGATCAGTTACCATATTTTAAGAATTAATATTACCATTTCTTTTCTAGGCGCTGGAATATAGATGTATATAAACTAGGTATGAAAAAAGATTTCAATCATAGAGCATTGTCCGACATAAAAGAAAGTATACAGGAACTTAAATTGTACAAAGAACATATATTTAAAATTACAGACTAGTATAAATTATAATTTATTGTATAATTTTCAATTAAAATGTTACAATTTTCTTGACATATTAATTACCCCCATAAATAAAACATAAGCTTAAGAGATTGAAACTCATATGAAGGTGGCTTCTCCAGTAGATTTCACTGGTAAACAAATTATGAATATAATAGTAATTACAATGACCCAATAAATTTCTCAACGAATATAAATTTCATGTGCGTACATTTATTTGAACTGTAACCTAATTATTCTAATAAAACTATATAATCTAGTCATCAATTTAATCTATTAACAATTTACAAAATCTTGCACGTATAAAAATGATCTCTGGCAATGTATCCATCAAGCATAAATCTTATTAAATGTATTATAATAAATAAATAGTCTTACCTAAAATCGTAATTTTCGCGCCTTCGTTTCCAGAACACGTCGGCGCGAAACGTTGGTATTTCAACGACCAATCGACGACTACATGTACATCAGGCTTTTGGTTCGCGAGGGTCTACACGAGCCTGTTGCCAGTTATTGATCTGACACGGCGACACAACACTGCATTGCTGTCAACGAGGAAAACACTCTCGGCCACGCAGCGTTCGTCGAAAACGCGCAGATAACTCGTCGCCAGCACCGTGAAAGATCGTGTTCGCGAGCGTGAAATAAAACGTAAATGGTTAATTTATCAGTAGGGAGTAACGTTTCGCGGTGACGTCATCCCAATCCGATAAAAATGCAAGAATTTCCGAAGGTGCAGGACACCTGAATTGATCATCCTTTATGCCACCGTTTCGTGGTACACGTCGATATTATTTTTGGTGATGGATTTTTGCGAATTCTACGAGAAAATCTAATTCTCACGTTTCGTTTCTTTCGTCGGAGCTTTATTGGCATTTAGTTGACGTTACGATTCCCAGTGTCTTTTGGACCTCGGATTATTTCCCTTAAGCGTTCTAACGATTGTCAAATGTGATCGTGTAGTGCGCGATACCCGAGCGCGATGAAGAAGTTCACATTTAAGGGTGTACTCGACGGTTTTCGATCGTCGGTCGCTCAACAGGTTAAACCCGATCAGGAAATCATTGAGAATCTACGGTCAGAGCATTTTCAAGTGAAAAAGGTCAGTGTGCTATACGGATGTTGATATATACATTTGAATAATGTCAACGGCCTGTTTGATCTTTATACGGGAAGAACAACCTCATTTTATTATTATATTTTAAATAATATCAAATATATCTCATTTTCTAAGTGTCTAACGTGTCCCAATTCGCGTACCTGCGGAATGTTCCATTTTGGAAAAATGGAGAATGCCTCTCCTCCTCTCGCCCTTTCGATCTTTACAACAAAAATTCGGGAAATTGAAGATCGTCACTTTGCTTTGCCATCATTTTGTACTTACATATTTCATTATCTTATTTACTCTTTATTTATCGTTTACGTTTGATCGTCTATCATACGCTATTGACGTCTCTGTTTGCCTGTAAATATTTCCTGCTCTATCCGGGACGTCCCCGGGCAAATGCGTCTGGCCAATCAATTGGTAAATGGTTATTTAACGAGCCCGGTTTCGCAACATATAAGATGTAAATAATGTTTTTGCAAAATTTCAAGAAATAGTCTTCTTTACGATTCCGTAGGATCTTACGAGAGATCACGTTGTATTTTACTCCTTTTTTTTTTAATTTTATTCCTTTTCCCGATAACACTCGGCACCCTAAATCGATATATACATTTGTCTCCGCGTTTTCGCTCGTTCCTTTTCAAGAATGCGGTATTCCAGAAATAAAACGGGAGAGCAATAGTAGCAAAGGAAGAGGGAATATAAAAGAGTAGAAAAAAGTAATGACAAAGCTCACGAGTGACGTTACTTTGAGATTAAAAAATTATGGAAAAAAGAAATGCACTGTTTTTGCTTGCTTTGTTCTACTGCTGCTGTAACGTCCTATCGAATAAAATGACAGAAACATGTTACACAATGCCATCCACTAGAATGTCACCTATTCTATATATATGGATGTTACCCTAGAATACAGGAATCTACATGTTATCCTGTATGCATACCGAAGCGCGTACTCATTTTTGCACTGTTCGAACTTTTAGTTAGCTAACAAGCAGCAGTACAATTTGATAAAGCGTCATGCAAATATAATGGCGAGCAGAAACAGGCATTTAGTTTGACTTCTGCTGTAAACTATTCATTACTGAAGTTGTCGGGTTACCGGGAAAATGCGTTGATTAAAAATTGAAGCTTTCCGAGTGCCGTTAACAAGCAATGTATGATATATGAGAGAAATTGCTGGTGAATAAATGAAACTTTTGAATATTTCGTAATGTTTTAATGGCTGTGTAATAACGTTGTGGTATTTATGACTTTTTTTCAAATATGAATATGACGTAGCTCTGGTGATGAATGTTGGTTTTTGGTTTTCTTTGTTTCAGACATTTCGACATGGCTTTCCATATCAACCTACCGCAGTTGCATTTGATCCTGTTCAAAGACTACTTGCCATTGGAACTAAATCAGGATCTCTTAGAATGTATCCTTTGCTATGATTATTTTTTTTATCCTTACGCAGAAATCATCTTTAGTGTTGTAAGATTGATAGTTGATATAGTTTTTATTCTCATTGCGGTATGACAATATCTTTATGATTGCTTCGAGGATGTTGAGATTTTCTTTAACTAGCAACAATGTCATCATTTAGTTTGGGAAGACCTGGAGTGGATACTCATGTAAAGCACGAGGGTGGTGCAGCTGTGCTACAGTTACTATTCCTTGTTAATGAAGGAGCTCTGGTATCTACTACTGCGGATGATACCTTGCATCTGTGGAATTTCAGGCAGAAAATACCACAGGTTGTGCAGAGCCTAAAGTTCCAACGAGAGAGGTAGGAACAAAACAGGATTGCTTTGTAATCCCTCTGTCTGGTCTTTTCTATTCATTCCAAAGAGGAATTGTTCTACTGAAGTACTCCAAAAGTGGCAATCTTTGGTGCTTACGGTACCACTTGTGGATTTTCAAGAGGGCACTCAAAGACAGTTTCTAGTGGAAACAGAAACCTAATAACCGATCAGAAACTCAATGACTTATACTGTATATGGCATACTATCCAATAATACATTTCACACGTTACACGCTTAAAGTGGCCTTTTTGTAAAATTGATTTGACGTTCAATTCATATCTGTCGTAATAATATATATACGTACCTTTGTGTTTCTATAGAATAACATGCATGCACCTACCTCTTCAAAGCAAATGGCTGTACGTCGGCACGGAACGAGGTAACATCCATGTACTTCATATTGAAACGTTCGTTTTGTCAGGGTACGTGATCAACTGGAACAAGGCCATTGAAGTGTAAGTACTTTAAATCAATATTTCATTCAAGCTTTAAAACGCCTCTGCATTTCCTGAATCTCGGAAGTTCGAACGTCTATTGTAGAAAAGAGGTCGGCAAATGATTAGCCGACGTGCACAACACATCCTGATATCTAGTGTCCTTCATTTATTCAGATGAAACCTCACCAAGAAGCTTCATGCTCTTCTTTTATTATTCAACAACAATTGCCTTATTCATAAGCATATGCCAGAGCACATACAGTTCATTCTGCATTATCATGGAATATTTCAATAGAACGTATATTAACAACAATGCAAAAAGAATGAAAGAGAAATTATCGATATGACCTGTCTTTATAATTTACCTAACTTTGTGTCAGCATCCCTAAAAATATATGGATCGAATTCCCCTTCGTTCAGTCTCATGTGCAACAGAGCCAAGCAGCGAATTTATTTTTGCGCTTCGAGTGATACTACCTTATGGTTGGATGATCCTAGTATCCCTTTATTGAATAGCGAACCCGATATCTAGGCTTTGATCTTTTTTTTTTTTCTTTTGCAATATAGAAATGGAAAAAAATATAGTGAACCTGATAGAGTAAGGCAAAAAATGTTATATACTTTATCAAAGCGAATCGAATGATATTTATTTCGCTGATGTCATACGACAACTCTATGATTTGTATTGACAATGAAAATACATTTCAGATCGAGAAAAACTCATCCTGGTGCTGTGATACACTTGAGTGATAATCCTTTAGATTTGAGCAAGGTACATTTTTTTTGTTACACCGAATCACAAAAATTTCTTCGAAAATCATCAAGTGCGACTTTTATTGCTTATATACGAATTTTCGGAATAAATTATTGTGACAGTCATATTATTTTAGCTGCGTACATTAAAAACGTAGACGTATGCCGTACGTGAACAATTTTTGTATTCCAGATGCTCATTGGTTACGAGACCGGTCAAATTGTTTTTTGGGATTTGAAACTGAAAACCGCGGATTACAGATGTCATGCTGATGAACCATTGAGATCGATATCCTGGCATCACGAAGGCAAACAGTTCATGTGTAGTCATACTGATGGTTCGCTCTCTACCTGGGCTCTACGCCAATTAAAGCCAATAAATGTTATCCACCCACACGGTTAGTAAATGTACATGACATGTATACAAGCCACTGCTTTGTTCTCAGTTCTCATACATGACATGACCTTAATTAGCAACATGGATAACATTTTGTTCTTTAAATTGCCTAAGCAACATAGTAGACTTTCCTTGTTACAATTTACTCTGCTTTTGTTCACAGCCAAAAATACTAAGGACGGCGAACCAGAGGCTTGCAAGCCCATTCAAAAGGTCGAATGGAAACTTTCAAGATCTGGGTAAGACATTGTGAACACCTTTATACAAGTAATGATTATTGGATGATCTCATAAACAGGCGGAATAATGATTAATTTATTAGAGACAAATTTTGTGTCATCGAGCACATTAATCATTTGTCAATTTACAATCTAAAGCCTTGAGCATAATGCTTTTGAAGTCAATATCTCTTTGTCCTAAGGTGATAGCGTAATTGTCAATGCAACAATAACTCTGACATTAACCCGAACAATAACTGTGTCGAAAATTGTATTGTCAGTATCAAAACAATGCCGACGATCATAGTCAGCCTATTCATGTAAACGACCCTCTATGGATAACAATGAAACGCGAAAAGATAATACCATTGTAATTCTTGTCCGTATCGCAGGGAAGCTTACGTCATATTTTCTGGAGGGTTGGCTTGCGACACAACCGGTAGAACACCCAGTATTACAGTGATACAAGGAAAAACGACAACGGTCTTGGAAATGGAGCACAGTGTCGTAGATTTTATAACACTGTGCGAAAGTCCTTGGACGAGTGGTACGTCGAATTTTTATTTACTTAAATCATTACAGCCTTAAGCGCTTACTTAGTTGTAGTAAAGTTTTGATCGTCTTGATATGTGTTTTAGTATTTTTATGATTTTTACAGATTTTCAAGATCCATATGCCGTCGTTGTCTTACTTCAAAATGATCTGGTCGTGATTGATCTATTGACAGCTGGTTTCCCATGCTTTGAGAATCCATATCCTATGGATATTCATGAATCTCCTGTGACTTGCTGCGCGTATTTTGCGGATTGTCCTTCGGATTTGGTACCAGCTTTTTACTCGGTGGGTTCGAAGTCTCAAAAGAAAACAGGATTCAGCGAAAGGGAATGGCCCATCTCTGGAGGCGAGTGGAGTCCAAACTCCAGCAGCTACAACGAGATCATTCTTACTGGGTCAGTTGGTAATATAACTTTACTAGCACGATGCGAGTGTTTGGTACAACTGTTAACGTCATTGAAACTTTGATACTTTGTAATTCACTTGCGGTGTTCGGAGAGCATGGATACTGGTCCAGGGAAATGACGGATGTCTATCACTAGTAACTTTCTGCATTAATCCACTGTTAATTATAACTGTTCAACGAAATATTAACTACTGCTTCAGGCACGCTGACGGTAGCATAAAGTTCTGGGATGCATCGGCTGGCACGTTGCAAGTGCTTTACAAGCTGAAGACAGCAAAGCTCTTTGAGAAGAGTAGAACGCGTAGCTTAGATACCGAGGAGGATCCACTTGCTGTGCAACTGATTTTCCTATGTCCTGAAAGCCGGAAGCTTGCGATTGCTGGTTCCGGAAGGCACGTGATACTCTTTAAGTTCAAAAAGGTTGAGAGCACGTCAGAAATTGTGGTAAGTCGTAAAAATCATTTGATACCGTACAAGCTGTCTACTTAGTGACAGTTGTATTATTTGCATTAAAAAAAAAAAAAATTAAATGAATTTTTACAAATCGAAAAAAATATTCGAAAACGTCTCGTCCGTCATTCTCATCTTCACGTTTTAGACTCTCGAGATTCCACTGACGTCAGATCCGTCTAAGGAAACTGAATGTTCTCCGGATTACGAGTATCCACCAAGTGGCAACGTAGCCGGGGAGGAATCGAAGAATCATTCAGTCGAGTATACTTATCCGTTGAAGGTTAAGGCTGGCTTACAGAAGAGAGCTGCTGGTTTTCAAGCGATACTGATCTGCTTGACACCATGTATAAATGGCGAGCAACCTGAAAACATTACGGCACTCAGTTTAAATTCCTCATACGGTCTGTAAGTATCTGGTGATAACAAACATGAACTACCCTTGACTTTTGTCTCTCTGTGATCCAAGACTGGCCTATGGAAATGAAACGGGACTCGCCATCGTCGACATTGTACAAAAGGTCTCCCTCCTGGTGATGAGCACTGCTGATCTTTGCAGCAATACCGACACCTATCAACGTGCACTACGTAGCCCGAAACGTCAGGACGAGTCCAAGAAAGAAAACGACGACAAAGCCAGAAGTCCGAGCATAGATCAGGTAAGATATATCTCCCTAGTAACTTTGCTTCACTTTGTCTTCTACGTAACCTCCCCTTCTTGTACACGGGTTATATACTATATATGCCGTGATACTTTCTTGGACAATCGATTGTTTTCACGTTTTCGAGTATTTAGACACTTAGAAATTCCACGATACAAATAGCCAGAGTTACAGCCATGATTAACTGTTTTAACACACCGTCATAGGAAATCTATTGTTCGTTCGATGCTTAGTACTACGGATATTCGCGTGTGTATAGAAAAGACAGATGTCGTTTTGCGAAATATGTTTTTTTATTAACGTATTCCTTCTTTCTCCCCCCCCCCCCCCACTCTGTTTCTGTACGATTTTTGAACGTTGGCAAAAAAAAAAGAAAATACAAGCTGTAGTTTATTTATTATTAGTTATTGGAATATGGTGAAGAACACTGTTTTCATTAGGTATATTCTTCCTGTCTGAAGTTTTGGAGTCTCTGCTGGATGTCCACACGTGCCTTTGCACAAAGTATGACATTTTCTTTGTTCTCATACACAAAATGTTGCATTCATCACATCTAGATTAGAATATTACGTAGCAATATCAAATGAAGTTCAGCAACATATCCATCCGTATGTCCAGACGTAATACTTTTTGTTGTAAGATATTTGAGTCATATATATATAATATACCACGTGTGGCAGACTGACTGAATTGATGAACAGGAAATCAAATTTGAGATTAGGTTATTATTTAATTATTTTTTTCTGAAAACAAAGACGTCGACTGTCTCAAAGAACTGTCCAAGTAAATTGTTATTATCTCTCTTTATTTGTCAAAACTCTATGAGATACCAAATGAAGCATCGTCGATTGAAATTTTCCAAGCAGAGGATTACTGGTAAAGAAAAACAAAAAATAATAATAATACGTTTCATCAAATCTTTATTCACCAACTACTTTCATCTTTCATTCTCTTTGTCTATCGTAGAACTAGTTTAACCAAGGAGCTAGTTCCAAATAATACACTCTGTATACCTCTGTATACCTCTGCAAACTCTTTTTTATTTACAAGACCTTTCAAGCAAGGACGTTTCTAGATAGTTGCAAACACCTGAAAACATTATACGGAAATCTCAAAAACTCTTAGGAAGCACAGAAATGCTAAGGACGGAGTCATAAACAGGACACGATTTTAAGGATCCTGAGGTTCGTGCTACAGTTTGAAATTCACTTGGAATTTCTTTCAGTTCTTTAAGGCTGTTTGAGAAAGAGGCTTAAAATCCAGGAGTGTCAGTAGAATCCTCATCGACTATATCATAAGTATTTTTCTGTGATAGATGAGACGGAAAAAAAAGGAAAACTATGTGAAAAACGAATGAAAGAGAAGTGTCTTCAATGTCGTGAGAAATTTTTCGATTTAGAAACGAGAATGTCATCGACAACTGTTATTGGTCAAACTTGTCATTTTCCACGTGCTGCCAAAGACTTGAAGCTGCTTCACTCACTGCGTGTACTCTTAAAATCAATGACAATTTACACTTTTCTAGTATATCCCATGAAATACGATTACTGACCTACCTTTGTGTAATGCCTTGATACATAGTGAGACAGTGTCAGCGGTTGTCTGCCTGATAATTCGCGTAAGAAGATATTGATAATAATTTATGGATTATCGAATTCTGCAAACGGCGCAACAAGAGTCTTTCAATAAAATGAAGCAATGGTGCATTTTTTTTTTGTTCTATACTTTTATTACGGATAGAAGTATGTGTATTTGTTATCAGTTCTGGTATCGTGTGGCCATAGCCGAAACCTTTTACACGAATGTCTAATTAATTTTATCGGGAAAAAAGAATATTAAAAATGGGAGCGAATGCGATGTAACGTTTGATAGGAACTTTTAATCGAATTAACGAGCAACGAGTATGTGGAGGAATCCATAGTTTTATCCGATAATACGATACCTCGCTTAGCTCGCGATTTATTAATGGATTTATACTCTTAAGTGTCTTGATTAGCTGTGTGCAAATTCAATTAAAATGCAGCAACAGTCTGGTATAGATTATTTGGTCTGCAGCAGAGCAAATTAATAAAGTGCATCGATGTTATTCATTAAATTGTTAATGAATAACGTGAATAGAAAATTATTTAGTAATTTTATCAATGAAAATCTGTACTTTCGATGCGTTTACGTTTAAATTGTAACAGTTGCTTTAAGACGAAATTGTTTTGATATCTTTTTGGTTTTTTATTTTTACGAAAAAAAAAAGAAATTGCATGACCTCTTAACGATAATTTCTAACAATTGGATAAATTGACCAATATAAACGTTTAGGAGTACAATTAATATTGTTTAATACAATCAATATGAAAAATGAATTAGTTGTGTTAGATAGCATCGTAGAAAGCTTTGTCCCAAAGATATTAATATCAATCGATGACTGAATCTAGAACTCTGTCGATGGTACATAATGATATTATCCTTTGTTTTCTTATAAGTTACTTCTTGTCTGCGAAAAACAAAGAGAACATTAATTTCAAAAGATTTTGTTTTAGTGTGCAACAAAATTTTGTAGTGGACTGCATATTATTATATATCAAATTGGCTGATGTAATTGGTTAATAGATTTGAATATTATAAAGCAATTAAATGGTTGCCAGCTCTTGATACTATATCAACAAAGTGATTCTATTAAGTGTTTTTCATTCATAAACTTCTTATACTTTAGTAGGTTCGACGTAAGTTGGACGAGAAAGAAAAGAAACAGTTTTCATGTACATTGACAGTGATTGAAAGTGGCTGCCATTTTGAATCGCTTTACAAATTGGCCTTTGGATACTAATGATCTGCATCGAAAGTTAGTTTTGAGACTTAAAACTCATTTGTCCTTAGAATTCTTTTGCGGACGAGAGAATGGCTCGGTTTTAAAGTTATAATTCATATACAGGATTATTCAGGACTATTGTATCACTTGAAGATGGCTCTGTACATTTGATTTCTATGTATTCCGAGGTCAGAACCATCTTCAGGCGGTTCAACGGTACTGAATTACTTTGTATATACATAAGCATGCACACATTTGACATGCCAAAAGTAGTGAAAGTTGGTAAAGAAAAACAATCTTTTCATTTTAATATTTGATCACGTACGAAATGACTCTTTGCTCGATACATCCAGTTTATTCAAATCAATCAATTAAAAGCGATGATTAACTTCCATACTTGATTGCAGTCGTAAGCGGTACGCGCGAATTAACGATTTACGATAATGATTTACAAGTCGTCTGATCGAAGATTTTTTTTACGGAATATAAAGGCTGTCACGAAAGCTAAAAAATGATTGTTTTCTAATGACAGCTGTAAAACTATTATTACGCACTGTTGAGTGACAATGACCTTACTTAGATTACAGTTGCATTGACGAAGTACAATGCAATGGATGACAAATGATTTCGCGTTCGATGACTCGCGTTATTTTATACGTAAATATTTTTAATTGTCATTTGAAATACCATATGCGTTCAATGCGCATAAAGTGATTACAGGATATGTACATTACATTACGTATTTCCATAACATGACTCTCGAAAATTAGAGGAATACGAATGATAGCGAGAACAACGACAATGGTAACGGATGGCAACAATCGCAAATTATTTTGCATCTAAGCATGATACTATTGAATAACCTTTATGCAGCCTGCGTATATGAAATATTATCTACGGCATCCAATTTATTTATAACAAATTTATTATCGCGTGCAAACCAAAGAAATTATAACCGCGTTTCGCGAACGATTCAAATTCACAGATTCGTATGTCTCGATGTTATTGCAAATTTGAATAAGTCCTACTGAGACAAACTATTTAGCACAGTAAGGTGCAACATTTCTTTCTAGTACTTATCAGTATACCATAATTATTTGCAATTTAAAAAAAAAAAATAAATAACTAGCTCAATGAAAGACCGTATTTTACATTGACTCAATGAAATCAGGTCAAGCTAATTGGTTATAGAAACAACGAAAAGCATGAAATTCTCTTGTTTCCGTTAAAACCGTATATCACTCGTGTAAACTCGTGTAAACTCGTGTAAACACGAGTGATATATAGATATAGGAGAAACGAATGATCCTTGGGCTGTATCATGTATTTTTGCATGTGTGCATACTATTATTAGTGCATTTATAACTATTTATACTTATCGTAGTCTACTTGAACTCTATTTACTTCCATCAGTAGTAGTTGTATCTGCTTTGTAGTATTATTGTGCTGTATTTATTTTGATTTGTGGCGCGGGACGATTCTTCGTAGCCAAGAAGAAAGAAGGCGAAAAGAAAATATAAGGATAAACAGGTCAGCCGTGAGTCACAGCTACATGGAAGACACGTGGCCAGGTTCCATCATGCATGTTTCATGACCGAGAATACAAGTTTGTCATCTTAAAACCGGAAGTAACGAACGCCTAGAGTCTCGGCTGTTTCGTATCGATTTATAATTTGATTTTTTTTTTGCTTCTAGCGTACAAAAATACAAAAATTTTTTACGATTACCCAATGGCCATAAGACTTCAATGTTTTTCATGCGGTTTGTGACTTGAAACGGGTGACGTAGAAACACTCTATACTTGCTTGATGGTTCGGCTGCTGTTTCCGGCCCATTGACTTTATCCTGCACTTTAACACTGTGGAGGTCTGAGCTCCTTAATATATGGACTTGCCCACTTGTGAGTTAAATATTAAAAACTTGTTAAAAAATAAAAATCTTCGTGCGATCTTAACCTCAAAATTGACAACGATTTTAGCTGATCCTTCAGTTTGATGATTTATGGTGAAACTTACCGTGTGTCTAGTTCTCGACAGATTTTGTTTTTCACTCATTAGCAAAATTGACTCCATTGTATGTTTCCTTTCGAGATGCATACGTCATAAAGTTTCTATGGAATGAAAGAAAAAGTGGGATTTTCTCTGAAAAATTTCATTTGGCGCAATGCAACTTCTTGCACACCTGAAATCTGGAACTTTGTCGAAGGAAGAAGGTTGAGGTGGAAGTCGGGAATACAGTAGACACTCTCTTGTATCATCAGTAAAGGAAATTTTGTTAAAAATTATTTATCCTTAATGAACAATGTCAATTTCTATGAGCATCTTAGCTCTCATTCGATGGAAATCCACCTTTTGAGTGTCTTTCGTATATAATTATAAATATTTGAATGGTCGCAACTATGATCCTTTTGCGATTTACAATCTGCACTCTTCTGCGAGACACAGCGTTCCTTCGACAGTCTTGGGAAGTGACAAGTGACCATGAGTTTAGTGATGTTTCTCGATTCCAATGACAACAGCTGCCATGACATATCCACATAGAAATGAACGAGAATTTGCGATATTATGGGAATAACGTAATTCCCTGTACGATATCTATACCTAATATTGCCATAATACAAATAGCAATAGAAAGCAAGAAATTAGGAATGACTGCGAGATAGTGTCGGTTGCTGGTTTTTACAATTAAAAATCATTATTGGCCATATTGTAAAAGCAATAACAGGTACATCCTGATTGGATGATCGATAGAAATTATCAAAAAATTCAAGGATTTGAATAAATCCTTAGATCATCCATCTTATTCTGGTTCCTTACGAACTGATTGACTGTGCACCAATCCACATACTAGATTCATCAGAATCAGCAATCGACATCAGAATCCGAGCCTGTAGTAGCACCATTAGAAGACACGGTCGTCCTCTCCCTTCATCATCCTCAACAACAGGTGCACCAGCCTCCAATTCACGAGGATTGTCACGGTGTGAACAGTGATCACAAAGAGAGCACAGAGGAGATTGTCGCTGCTGCTGGGAATCCTGCTAAGGGAGGAAGCACCGCAGCGCCACCGGAAGATGAGAATCTTCGCAAGAACTACAGCTGGAAAGGATTCAGTCTCAAAAGACAGCTCAGCAAGGTCGACCTTAAGATCAAGAACACCTTTGCCGCTTCATCATCGTCATCCCAGAATGGGGTACTTGTACGATTTATAATAAGTGCTCTGCATTCAGACCTATCCATCCATTTCATACGGCTCTTACAGAACGTCTAACTTCTTCATTTAACTTTAGTCTAACAAACATAAATTAGCTTTACAACTGGATTTTCAATGAACATGAAACTCATTTAACACAGTCGACTCCAGTCATAGAAAAATCTTATAGCCTCAAAGTAACGTCAATATTGAAATTATTGAAATCATGAAATTTTACATTTGTTTGTATCGGTTAAAGAGGGAGAGAGAGAGAGAGAAAAAAAAATTAAGCTATTGTAACCCGCGATTTTGACATTACATGCAAGTACCCCATTACCAGCAGGCAGGCAGTAACAGCAGTGGTACCAGTACAACAAGCAACAACCAAAAGCGTTCTGTATTTTACTGCAATCCCAGCGAAAGTACAACGCCCTTGTCACCAGTCGAGAGTGTCGGCTCAGAGTCTTCGACGTCGCCAGATAAAAGTTCACCCCAGCACGAGAAGTCACCCTTGGCAGAATCCAAGTTTACCGGTAACGACGGCAAGAGTAACAATTCACAAAGTGAAACGGATAAAATAAAAAGTATCAGTGGTACGGAAGAGCAAGGAACTACGTCAACAATCGAACCAGTACGACCAGCTGACTTGCCACTTTTTGACAACGAATGCAAACCGCCCGTTAGAACGAAACGTGCTGCCAAGGAGAAGCTACTTAAGAGAGAAGGTCGTTTGTTATCAGTGCCAAACATTAAGTATCAAAAGAACGATGGAGTACTTTGCGATCTGAGATGTGAGGATTCCACGAGCGCCGAGTCCTTTGCTGGAAATTTTATGAGAAGATTCAGTAAGTCTTTATCAAATAGTATAGACGCAGTGTTTATGTATCATTCGTGTGTCCTAGGGATGAGATTCGTGTTAGACTTTCTTATTTTAACGTACAGTTAAGTTCTCAAGTAATAACGCTTCTCTGATCTTTTTAACCCAATTTTGCATTCACGTGGGTCAAGGAATGGAACGATTTATAATCATTCGATAACGATCATCACGCTAGCGACTTTTTTTTTCTTCTTCTTGTATAATTGCATTATCTATTATTCGTTCGTGACAATTGACTTCTTTCTGAATCAAAAGAAACATTCAACGTACAAGATACAATGATGGCTCGATGATCCTTTGACCTTGTGGAAAATTACATGATAATTGAGCATATCGTAGTTGTGTATCGAGTGTGAAGAGAAACAGGAGTAACCTTTGATATTGTATCTTGTACGTTGATTGTTTATCCATTTATTGACATGTATTAATATTTTTCTTGTTTTTTTTTTTTACTTTATTTTTTAGAGAATTTTCTTTGTCTGTTTTTTTATTTCTTTTCTTTTTCTCTTCTGTGCGTTCTACGAAAGGCCTAGGATGCTCGTAGGACTTATGTGACCACTGAGTACAGAATTCAAATTGTGTCTCAGCTGTTTTTCTCTTTTTTTTTTTTCGAAATGCCATTTTTAACGATACTGTGGATTCTTTGTATTAACCATTTTAAGGCTTAAGCGATAACCGCGACGTGCTTAAGGATTAGAGCTTGAAGAATAAGTGAAATGCTTTTAAGAAACAGTTATGTGGAATACATTAAATCCGATTATGTCCGGATGCATATATATATATATAAAGTCTTATATAATAGTCAGTCAATCAGGTCCTAATAACAATAAAAAACATTAATGCAAGCTATAGTTATATATTTTACACGTGAAGCATGTGTAGGCGAATTTCAAGTCATAATACTTAATGGAAGAGTGCAGATCGTCGACTAAACAAAAAAAAACTAGTTTACACATAAATGGTTGTCAATAATTAAAAGGAAAAAAAAGAACAAAGGATTGAGAGGGTGTCTACGTTTCTAAAGATCCTGGATACTGCTACGATTTTTTTCAAAATATTTCAAATTCATCGTTGCGCCTCTCAACGACACTGCCGTCCCTGTGTTCTCAAAGTCATCAAAAGCCGTTATCCCATAGAGTGTCACGGTGCTGTACAAATTTAATTATTTTTCTTTTCGAATGATATCAAGCACGCATATAGAAGTATGAAAAAAAAAGAGAGGTTAATGATGATGATTCAAACAAAAAACCGTTGATTCCCACGACGGTAAAGAGCAAACTGAAAAAAAAAAAGATAAAAAACAGGTTTTCCAGATTGAAGGAAAGTAGACACCTTTTATTTCTTTGATACTTTTCACAGGCCTCTGAACCACAATGGCTTCCTATGAACTTGCATGCTTGCCGAATGCCGTAGCACGGAGACTCTCTCACGCTATCTCGCAATCTTTATCTAACACGCTAATCAGACTTTAACCTCATTGCCTCTGTATACGTGGACAATATGAAAACACGTAACACGACTCCTTAACGGACCTACAGCCCAATACAAAAGCATATTATATATATATACAGGGTTATTAAGCAGAAACGCACCACCTGAACATGGTTCCACCATAGAAATCAAATGGTCGGGCTAACTTCAGGTGATGCGTTTCTACTGAATATCCGTGTATATAACGCATTACGATACCGCGCCATTTTTTTTTGCACGATTCAAAATTCACTCTACACATTCACGATGGTATGTAAGTCGATTATCAGATTGTTTTGGCGACAACGATTCGACTTTTGTGCTTATTAGCGTTATTTTTGCCGCAAAATCAAAATGGCTGCTGTCGGCGAGCCCGATTGACTAAGCGTTATAAAAATTAATTGATCTTTCTAGGGCGCGACGAGGAAACGAATAAAAAAACTACGGTTTCTCCTCTTTTCATTTTTTTATCTAACTTTTTTTGTCCATAAGTGTAATAAAACACGGTCCGTTTAATCGATCACGCGTGCAACAAGTGGATATTGTACTTTAACGCTTTTTCAGGTTCAAATCAATTTCACGGTCTTCCCTGATGGCAAGTTTGATTCAGGTAAAAATAAGGTTCCAGGTATATTTGGTTTCTCCTTTCTCTTTCTCTCTCTGCCCCCCCCCCCCCTCTCTTATGAACCGAGAGAAAAGTAACGACAATCATTCTTCGATAATATAATTAAAGATTGATTAATATTTATGTCAAGTCGATCGTTGCGAGCTCATAATGATGTATAAAAGTGATCGGACAGAAATTGGCGGAAAATCCAAACGAATTTAAAAATGACATTTAAACTAAACAGAATCGGGCAATTTGTTTTTTTTTTTAATTTTGTTATATTAATCGTCCATCAATTTCAGATATATATATCTGAAGTAGTGTATATACATATCACCAGTCATCTATTTTTAAATAGATATATATATATATATATATATATATATATATATGGTCCTCTTTCTACAGCTACATTTATACCTTCATTATGAAGACACGCGTATCGAACGCGTTTTCTGTATACCGAATTTTAGTGAAATATTATCAAGGTAAAACTAGTAAAGAGAATCTTCCCCAACACACTAGACACTATAAGTCCCATTAAGACTACTGACTTCCTTTTACTTAGTGACTCTAACTATATGTATATTTATACTATTTATACCCTCATTATGAAGATACACGTATCGAACGCGTTCTCTGTATACCAAATTCTAGTGAAAGATTATCAAGGTAAAACTAGTAAAGAGAATCTTCCCCAACACACTAGGCACTATAAGTCCCACTAAGCATACTGACTGACTCCCTTTACTAGCTTTCTCCTTGGTGACCGTAACTTACTCTTTTTCCCGCGTAACACGCAGCGCCATTCTAATGCTTGAATGTACAGATATAATACATGAAAACACCTTTCTCTCGGTACGAAAATTGCTGCTTTTTTTTCCTTCGATCTTCTCATGGACATCTAAACGGCTTGCACGCAATAGCAATAGTAATAATAATGGTGATGAATAATAATGATGATGCTGATGATGACATAAAACATATTTATAATAAATTAATGACCCTCGTGATAGTCGGAATGACAATGATGATACTGCTGATTTGTCTCGATACATAGACACGAGACGACAATGTTTTAATTAATTGTTGTAAAACAATGCATGCTATGATCATAGAGGTTTAAGGGCTAGTGTGCTTTTTTGTTTTGTTTGAAAAGAAAATTTTTTTTTCTTCTTTATTGTTACTGAAAATACGCTTCGTTAGATGAAAATGATTTATTGCCGATTTACGCGGTACACGATCGCGCCTACGTTTTGTATATAATTGACTGACTGCTGTAAAAGACTTCGTCGATATTACCCTGACATTATTCCACATAGCGTATTCTTAAATGTTCCATGCTAAAATAATTAAACGATAAATATACATTTATTCGCTCTGCTTCAATTAACTAATCATTTTGATAATATATATATATATATACACACACATATATATATACATATATACTTATTTTTTATGCGATATGTATGTGCGTGCGTAACGTGTATATGTGACCATTTTGTTTTTCGTTCGACAAAGCAAAGAAGAGGATTGTTCGCTATTACTATAGTTTTTCTATGCGGCAGGACGTTAACCTAGGTCAGGTATAGCGAGGGTTAACAAAAGAAAAAAAAAACAAAGCAATGGGTAACGTTAACACTTAATACATTTTACACGATAATCGATCAATCATCATAAACATGCGTACGCCTGATAATCAAGCATACAATGTACAAATTCGCTCATGTACAAATTCACACATGCGACTACTAGAATATCGTCCTAAAAAAAAAAAATGAAAGAAAGAAAGAAACAACTGATCGATATTCTCATCGATTTCTTTACAATGACTTTCATCTTCATTGATATCCAGTTGTCATACACGTAGAATGTACATTGATCTTCCTATATCGATAACACCTCTGCCATTAACATCGATAAAACCAATCATAGGATTTAAAAAATTTTTCTCTTCGCTCCTCTGTCTCTCTCACTCTCTCTGTCTCTCACGATCTCAACACAGTCTCTTTCAGAAAGACCATTCTTTCTCTCTCTCTCTTTCTCTCATAAAAATCAACCTAAAAATGTATGTTAACTAAAGAATCGTTGTTTTTGTGTAATTTCGATGAACAATGTTTTGTCCACGGTTAATAAGCCACTGTTATCATATTACATGTATATGGGATTTACGTCGTTTGTAGATGAACGGGATGTGCATATCACCGACAACCGGAAGAGGTGGTAGTAGTGGCGGTGTTGGTGGTGGTGGTGGTGGTAATGCAGTTGGTGTGATATCTGAAAAAGTTGATGCTGGTGATAACAATGGTGTTGGATCAGGTATAATTGGTGTTGCTAATGCTGGTGGTGGTGTTGGTGGTGGTGGTGGGAATACTGGTGGTCTTCTCGGTAGCATCGGTACCAGCGGTACTTCCGGTGTGTACGGTTACCGTGGCACAGGTGACGGTGGTACCACTGCCGGTACCAATAATACTAATATGATCAATAGTAGCAATCCCGGTGGTGGTGATGCTGCTGGCAATAATAATAATAATAATAATAATAACGGAAGTGTCAGTAACACACGATTCCGTAAAGCTACGTCAGCCACTAGGCTCGATGTTCTAGAGCCCGTAAGGCACACTCGTTCCCAAGGTATCCGCAAATTACAGAAGTGTCTTAGCACTACGATCAGCCACTACGACGCGGATGGCTCGACTTCCTCCGGCAGCTTTTCATCAAGCTTCCCATTCCACGCGCAACGCAGTGTTGAAATTCGTAACTACCAACCAAGCGCAACCACTTCTCAGGCTTCTATGACCTCCCAGTATATCCTCGTCAACGCCAGACAGTACAGCAGCTTCGGTAGTACAGACAGTCAATTTAATAGAGAACTCTCGTAGACATTATTTATCTATCAGCTGACTGTCTATATCGTACATCTCTCTATCTTCTTCTGTATCTCAATCTGTCCTGTTACTCCGTCTCTCACTTTTTCTCTATTTCTCTCTCGCTCTCTGTCTAGCCCAGGTCTACTCGAGGAAGCCATCTTTGAATTTGACAATGATTTCACTAACGCTTATATTTGATTTAATCTGTTTAGACCGATCGAGAGCATCGTGTCACCGATGATTCACGTGAATTCTTATTGATTTGTAATGTCAAAGGTTTTTTCCATTCGCTTATGTTTACGTCACGTTCGAGAACTATCGTGTACTATCAGTAATATAGTGTAGGTACTGTCTGGTCTGTGTTCACTTATCAATGTCGAACTCTGCATTCATCTTGTACTCGTTCTGTGCCTATCCTCCTCGTGCATTTTATAGTCTTATTCATTTAGTTAACCACTCGTCCGTCCCCTCGTACACCCACTGGCGCCACTTATCATCGTACCTAACTTACCGACTCTCTGTGTGAATATATAACGACGCTGCACTCTAGGTCGAATGTCACTCTTAACGTTACCGTCTATGGCCGTCTTACAAGAGCACTGTCGAACAAACCGGATATTCTTCCTCCTGTGTTCTTTTTTCTTTTTCTTTTTTTTTAATGTTATTTCTTATTATGATTTTCTTTCTGCGATATAATTTGACTTTTTTCTTTTATTCTTTAGCCAATATCTTCTTGCTTAACACCGCCGTTATTCACAGTCGCATGTACAATTACGTTCAGTCTAGGGTGTCAATCGCACGAACGACAACGGATCTTGTCTCTGTCTATGTTCAGTACGTCGAAACAGATGCTGGAAAGGATCGAGGATTTTGCAAGCAAAGTTATAACATTTTTTCTTTACTAAGTCACATCCAATTTATATTATCGTTAGACTTTGCTTTCAATCTACTCGAACAGATACTGACTATATTTGTGAAACTAAGGATTCTTATACAGTAAACACTCTCTCTCTCTCTTTCTCCTATAAGGCTGCTATTGTATCTCACTCTCGCTTTCATACACAATTCTATATATCACAAGGGATGTGAGAGTGACACGATCTTATAGAGAGAGAGTTTACTGTAATAAACAGGATTTGCTTTCGTCTAAGCACTGTATATCATTAGTTTTACATAGTTGAAGAAATTAGTGCCTATATATATGGACTAATAAAAAAAAAAATATATATATAAACATTAGTACATTAATCCATATAACGATCACAGTTAATGATTGTAAAATGAGGATCCAAGGCTTATATCGCTGATCATGACGTCACCTTATTTTACCTCTGACGTCACTTTTGTATTACGAATCCTCGTTCATTTATCTTTCGATATCCTTTCTGTTCACTCTTTATAAGCTGCTTAAGTGTCTGCCAGCTTATTCGCCAAGTGTAACGCACCTATCAACGATCATGCTTAACATACATACTACTTTTTGTTCTTAACAATCGTCAATCGATGTTATCATTCGTGACAATTTATGTTTCACTACGAAAGGACGCTACTCGCTCATCCTGGACAATTAACGCATGCATGCATATATAATTGCGTAACCACGCGCTATTAACGTTAACGATCATCGACTATTTTAATTTGGTGTCCAATCCTTCGTTTAGACGCATTGAAACGTAGGTCACGAAGGATCAGTGTCAAATGTTCGGTCAGATTTCTTGAATTCGATAAGGATAAGAAGATCAATTAACATAAACAGCCCTGTACACGGTGGCTATTGACGGTCACTGGGCTGTTGTACTTGTTGTTATTATTATTACTGTTGTTGTTACTATTGTTGTTATTGTTGTTGCTGTTATCGTATATACCTACTTATATACATGTATATATATTTATTGAACATTATATATATATATATATATATATATATATATATATGTATGTATATATAATGTATATTATTTTGTTTACTATAACAAAAATTCTTATTGTGCCACTGACATCGTCATCACTTTTTTCTTCGACATCTTGTACTCGTAATGACCATACATCTTCTATCGTCTTCGACAAGAACTCTCTAAGCCATATTTTTTTGATAATCGTTATGCATGCCTGGTAGTACTTAATAAGAAGAAGAAGAAGAAAAAAAAAAAGCCGTTTACTCTATGAATAATGTTTCACTTTGTTTTTGGGAATGCTGGCCGGATAGACAAGCTCGACAGTTCGTTCCAGCGTTCACGAAGTTCGAGCATGTCCTCGCTGGAGAACATTGCCACCGAAACCATCAGCTGCCTTACATTCGCCGATTCCTATACAAAGAAAAGCGGTATGACATTTGCTCTTTCTTTTGCTTTGTTAAAAGAACCAAAAAAAAAGAGAGACTAAGATTTTGTAAAGCGATCGAGCAATATCGTTTATTTGGCCATGGACGTAAATAAAATTTGGATATTCTTCAGATGCCAGTCCTTTACCAACCTTATGGATTGGCACGTCTTTGGGTTCCATACAAACTATTGTCTTTAATGCGTCTGCCTGTGGCGAAAGACACTCGCAGCCTGTGATCGTCTCTACTTATAGTGAGTATTGTTGTGACTTGCCATTTTTCAATTAATTCGTTTACACGCACGTGTCATTGCTCTTTGGCGGGATGAATTAGGAGTAGTAGAGGGCTTACTCGTTGTTTCTTCTATTACAGGTGGTTCTATGTTTAAGTTAAAGGGCTCTATCTTGACTATGTCCTTCTTGGATTGTAACGGTGCTCTCATTCCGTACTCCTATGAGTCTTGGAAGGATGAGAATCTGGACTACAGGGATCGCAATAGTAAGGATTGACATTTTATTCGACAGAGATCCCAGGAAATTGTCGATTGTTTATTTATACTCGGTGGGCTCCTGTGCATTCGTTACAGAGGCTCAAGGTAAATTTGCAAACAGCAAATCGTCCTCGCTTAATGCACAAGTCGTTGGAGACGGCTTTGAAGATCGGCAATTCGTCGTATTGACGTCCGAGAAGCAGGCACGTGTTGTTGCTCTGCCGTCTCAAAATTGTGTCTACAGGCAACAGCTAGCCGACGCCGATATCGTGATCAAAGCTGAGATAACATCGTTGAGAGGTTAGATAGATTTTATATTTCTTTTTTTTTTTTTCATTTACATCCTTTTGTCCTTTCAAAGCATATTTTATTCGTTACTCGTATTCAATCTTGATTTTATTTGTATTATTTTTTTTATTTTTATTTCTTTCTTTCAGACAGCGTTTGCCTCGTCTGCTATGTCTCAAGCGGACACATAGCTACTTACAGTCTGCCCAGTCTTAGGCCGCTGATCGATGTGGATTTTCTGCCACTGTTGGAACTCAGGTAAGCGACATAAGACAACCTGACTCTAAATTTTGTTGACTTGATGAATTAAACGACGAAAGTTACGTAATTCAATAATATTATAAGATTTGCATCGTCTTGGCCTTATGATATAATGTCTTTTCTTTTCGCACTATTTATCACTATTGGCAATTACAGTACACGATAAATATTTATCCGATGCTAATAACTGTTACGAGAAAAACAAGAAATGAAGTTCGAATAGTATTCAATTAAATATTATCGATGAATTATCTTTTTACTTTCTTACTTTAGGTCTATTTATTTATCCTACGTAATCGACGAATGCGATTCTCCTAATAATATCCGCAGCCGTTAAACGCTCTGTTCAAATTGACTGTCTTTATTAAACATCTGTTAAAACAAGATGGACAAACTTACGTGGATCGTAAACAACGAATCATATTATAACTCCACAGTATATATGCGATTTACATTCAGTTTTTTATTTTCCGTTTTAATCTCATACGTCATCATCTTCAATTACTATTTTATTCAAAAACTTCAAGCAGCCCTAGCGTTTTGTCAAACGACACTTACTCGCTCTTGGGGTCTATTTATACAGATGATTTTGTATGTCTCGGTTTTCGCGGAATCAATACTATCGTTTTCCTATACCACGGGCCCAGTGACGAAAGATCGTACATTGCCTACAGAATTCTTCAGTACAAATGTAACGACTGAAGTTGGCTGTACCATAGAAATCTAATGGACAAGCCAACTTCAGGTGGTACTGTCTGACCTTGAATAATCCTATACTGTCTTATACATTAGTAATCGAACGAAGGGATTGTCTCTGGCATGCTACTTCACGTTTCTTTTTTCTCTCGCTAAGCAACCCATGCACTTAAATATTGGCACTTAAAGCGCTCGAGATATGCCTGGCGTAGTGCTACTGCAAACAATGCACTGTCTATGCACCTAATGCCTGAAATTTTTCTAACAAAAACAAAATATTAAGAAATCTCTAACCCTCACGGCTATGAAGATAAACAAAATTTTTATTGTCGATTTGTCAATGATCCTCATACTCATTGTGTACCTGAATTTCTTCTTTTTTTTTTTTTTTTCTTTTCCTTTCTTTTCTTTCCCTTTGCCCATTTCTCTCGACTCTGCGCATACATTCGACAATCGATCATCATCGATATATCAGAGCATTTGTCATCATTGGTATTACGATTGCCACGAATTAAATGCTGGCATTTTTTTTATACGTACAAAATTTCCATTTTTTTTTTTTCATTTCTATTATGCGTTAGAGAGAAAAACGACTGTTTTTTTTTCTTCCCCGCGAAGTCTAAGAAAAAAAATGTGAGAAGAGATTCGAAGGGAGATCGTTACGAATTCATCTATATTGCACAAGACGGCTGATACTTTTCGGTAATCACGAGAATCGATCAAACAAATATCATAGACGTGTATAAAGTCTCGAGCGATCGATCGATATTAAAGTCGATCGATTTAAATCTTAATCGCGTGGAAAGTTTTCGCGTTACGAATAACACTGCTAGAATTCAATGAATTTGGTACGATGAGTGTTAATACTGTCGAAGAATGTCTGTACTTTTTATTGTTATTTATGTGTGTGTGTGTATATATATATTGAAGTATGTGCAAAAGAGATTCGCGTTACGTTAAGCAACGACTCCTTTCTCCTGTCTCTGTAATCTCTAACAGTTTTCAGACGACAAAACACGGCATTGTTGATCCCATGTTGTCCATATGGGGTCACCAACTCTTTGTAAATGGCGATACCGATCAGTAAGTCATCAATCAAAGTACAGCTCACAGTATTACACACTGCACTGAAAATCGTACACGAGAAATACAGTGAGCCCTGTTTATTCAATTTTGAACAATCATTCCTCGCTATTCATTATTCACATTAATGGGAATGCAAATCCGATACTGAAACTTTCGGTGTCCATTTTGTTCAAATGTTTTATACATTTTTTTTTCCCCCCCCTTTTTACTTTCTCATAGACCGAATAATCACTTATTGATATTGTACAGTTTTTTGTTTGTTTTTTAAAAAACTTCTTGGGTCTTCACTGCAACCTTTACTACTACTACTACTACTAATTCTATTACTCTTACTATACTACACTCGATGCATTTCTGCTATTGCATTCACGGCTGTGCACAGAATGCATCTTGTTTACAAGCGACGACGTGCAGGTAAAGAAAATATCATCTTTTTACAGAATCGCAAGAACACTCTGCTTCAGTAACAAAGGACATGGACTGTACCTCTCGTCGCCTACGGAGATACAAAAGTTTTCAGTGTCCAGTGAATTTTGGTTTGTATAAATTTTATTTTTTGTTTGATTAACTTAAGAAATTTACGGGTAAATCCCGTGTATACGGGTGTACAGTGCATTGTGGGAACTCGTTGCAGTGCCGAGTTAACGGAAATGATGGGAGACATGTTCATCGGACACGACATGCCGGAACCACCGAAGGAAAGCTTCTTCAAGGGTTTATTCGGCGGGGGATCGAGGAGTCTGGATCGAGAAGAGCTGTGTAAGTATCCTGAAAGCTGTTAAAGATCGCTGACAGAAAGTTAAAAGCGTGCAAGGATCGTTGTGCCAATCAAAGTATTCGATAGGATCGATAACGGGATTCTTCATATTATTCATTGATATTTTATATTTGCAGTCGGCGAGTCCAGTGGACGTGCTTCTCGCACGGTAGCAAAGCATATACCCGGTCCCTTGACGAATACCGAGGGTCTGCGAGAAAGAGCCTCGACGGCTACCGGGGACGTCGCCATGGCTCATCAAATGGTTGTGGAACGCGGCGACAAGTTGTCACAGCTGGAGGATCGAACGGCGCGTATGATGTCCGAGGCCGAAAACTTCTCGCAATCGGCGCACGGTCTTATGCTCAAGTATAAAGACAAAAAGTGGTATCAGCTATGAGGAAGCTACGCGTGTCAGAGCGTCACTGGGTAGACTGTTAGAGAGGAACTTTAATGTAATTTAGCGTTCACATTTCATCCGTGCGTTCTGTCGTAAAATTGTAGTATAAATAATACAACACATATATCAGGTAAAACGTACATCGGCAAGAAAAGGGACGACCCTTTTGTTGACATTGGTACAAGCATGAATAATTTTGCTTCTCGTGGATACGAAGAACAAACCGAAGGAAGAAGGAGGGAGACCAGGTACGGGGAATGGATGTGCAATGTTTCGATACAGCTATATTATACAATACACAAAGTTATACACGCACACGATTATTACTCTGTTTGAATTTAAAGGGAGATGCAAGAAGAAAGAAGGATTTCAATGAAAAGATATAAATTACGTATACACGGTTGCATACGCTGAGACAAAGGAAAACACCTTTAAAAAAATACATAGGAAATATTAAGTTTGCACACGCGATTTCACGAAGGTGTAATTATAGTGTGTGTATATATATATATATATATATATATATATATATATATACACACAAAAATTATATATATGTACGCGTGCGTACATACTTAAAATTATATGAGATATATATATACATACATACATACCGATACATATATATATACCATGAGAATTGGGCATGTAAGTTCTACGTATGGGATGTAAAAGTCAATACAACAAGTTGTTTGATAATTTGTCTTTTATTCGCTGACTCTCGTCGATTCATTCGGACGTTCCCGTCGGGCTTCTTTTTGCTTGGAGCTTTTGATCGATCATTCTTTGACATTATTCTCGATCGAATCGATCAATCGCGGGTTCTTGAGATCCACTGTACTTTGCGAGGCCTATCGATGAATGCTCGAGGAAAAAGGTAAATAAGAAGTGACATAAAGGACTTCGTGCGTGATACGCGTCCTGGAAGGAGGAGCCATGAATATTGTTTTTGCAGGATAACGATGCGATAAAATATATAAATGAAGGGTCAACTGTCCGAATGCATCGAGAAATGATATATTATAGTGGTAGCTCCAATTCGATAATTTAATTATGGTTTTAATGATAATTACGTTGTAAGGATTATCGGCTGAATGGGACAAAGAGAACTCCACGCAGCATTGGCATGCCGAAGAGAGTTATTAGCTGTTGTAACTCGTAGTTATCGCTAGGACGTGTTATGTATATAACGATAAAATTATATAGCGAAGAGCAAAGAAAAAGAAAAAGAAACAAAAAAAAAAAACAAAAAACGTGTGTTGAAAAAAAAATAGGTTTACTCGAAAAAAAAAGAAAAACTGACGTCTCATTAAATTCACGCTGTACGACGTGTCGACGAAGTTTTTTGAGTTCCAATGAATTTCGAAACTGTCTGTCGGCAACACTATTAGAGGGCGCAACTGTAATGAACAAGTATTGTACTTTTAATGATACGAGTATATAATAGATTATATATAATGACAATATACACTATAATAAATTCGATTGAATTTATCGTTGCTCTGAATCATCGTACTGCTTCCATAGCAATAACTGTATAGTCACGATAAACGATGTAGGTGACGCGTCAACTTCATTGAGTGATAACGAGATGAAAGAGAAATAAAAAAAAAAATAAAAAGAGAAACAGAGAACAGGGAGGAAATGAAAATTGTGTATATTGA
This sequence comes from Hartigia nigra, assembly GCA_031001745.1. Classification (NCBI taxonomy): domain Eukaryota; kingdom Metazoa; phylum Arthropoda; class Insecta; order Hymenoptera; family Cephidae; genus Hartigia; species Hartigia nigra. Next base: position 2,239,553 of record JARPRG010000274.1, read on the forward strand.
GCGTGAAAACACGTGGATTGGCCTGCATTCCGTAATACGTCGAGTGAGAAGAGAAGAGAAAAGACGAGAGAGAAAGAGAACACAGAGAGACACTTGCTTGAGTATAAATTTTCTTGGACAATATTCTCATTAAACTTACTCCATTTTAATCGTATATTGTATAACGGTTACAGTATAAATATAATGGTACAAATTCAATGAGCTCATTCGTCTGTATTTCAGCAATCGATTGATACTGATCGAAGCCTGCTACAATATATTGATTTTATCGATAAGTTTTCATTTTCGTGTAACGAGCGTCGTTACAGGTTACCTTTCTCTTTGCTTCTTTTCGATAAACAATTAATTAAACGATCCTTTATTGAATTTTGCTTTTGTTACAGCCAATATATATTCGTCATTTTGAATTTCATCGAATCCTCGGCCAATGACAACTTACCTTCACGTTGCACGGCCCTCTTTCTGTTAGTTTACTCCAGAAACCGACCAAGCCATTTCTATATACTTCTTAAAAGAAAACAAATAAGGGAAGAGAAGGTGGGAGGAGGGCAGGATACCTAGGGCAAAAAGTATCCATTTGATAGAACGCACGAAATATAATCAAATTATAATAATTACGTTAACCAAGCAAATTTATACTCCATTTTACTCGTATTGTATGGCGTCAAGATTTTTGGGTCTACCTTCAGTTCTCATATTGCGTAACAACACACTGGATGGACAAATCTCCAATATTATATACACACACACACACACACACACACACACACACATATATATATATAATGTTAATTTCAAGTGTCGAAATACACTGAAATTCTTCATATTTTAAATTTATACTAATAACGATCTCATATGATTTTCCTTCTGCGAGAGATACACGTCATAGATCTAGTACTGTCTGGATCGAAGTACTGCCTGGATGACAGACTGTATCTTGGACCCGAGTAATAAAATGAGTTTGAAATAAATTGTCAACTGATTAAACAATCACGATGATTTATTAAATCAAACACCTTCCCTTTACGTAATCATTGTCGTTGTAAATACACATAGAACGAAATGATTTCTTTACTTGGAAATCGGTATTGGTTCCTATCAAGTCACGTCCGCCATTGATTTGTGTAATTAATGTACCGTACGTACAGTACTTCGAGATATAAACACGACCTTAACCTAATTAGGTCTTTAACAATGATGAGGATTCTACATTTTCTTCAGAAGGATTTTAGGGTATCAAGACATTTGTAACGATTGACTGAACTGTATCGAGGAAAAACAATGATAATCAGAGGAGTCAGAAATGATGATCACAGTAGAAAAGGTCGAGGGCAGATGGCGCTACGGTATTTGGGCATATGGAATAAAAATATGGAAAGATCAGATATCATAATTTGTTGAACTTACGTGCCTAAAATATATCGGCAAACTTTGTTTCGGTATTTGGCATATATTTAAAGAGAAATATATTGTTGTTCTATATTAATTGTACGTACGGACTCAATTTAAATTAATTCGACATGTGTTTGAAGTCTTAATTGATGTTCTACGAAGAAAACACGACACGAAATCGCTTATCAATAAAAAAAAACTCTTTGGCAATGTATTATTCGATCCTGAATGTCTTTCGGATATTTACAGAATGTCTGCGAAGTACTTACGTTTTACTGGACGATGAAGATCTTTATATAAAAGAAATTCGATTATTATTCTTCATTCAGTGCAATGTCTATAGATTAGTATTTGGCAGGACGATTACTTACGTGATATTCTTTATTTGTTTTTCAGTGAAATAATAAAATCTTCACAGGTTATTGTAGATTCGTTAAATGTTCTTGACAATTAATTTAACGTCGTCTGTTAGTAGTCTCCGTAAATGACACACAATTGTCTCATAGTATGACCTTTAATACGAACAACTGTATTTTTTCAATGTTTGTTTGAACTACATATTCCTTACGATATAAATATTATTCGATTGACAAATATTAGTATATTCTGCCGGTGTTACACTTATCATCTATTATTCGCACCTGTGACGCAACCCATAAATCACGCGAAGTTATAACGTATGGTGGAAAATTGAAGTCAATTATGATTCTATCGAGCGTATATTTCTGTATTAGCCAATAAAAAGTTCATTATCTGTGTATTTAACGTGCGCATAAATATATAGCGAGAACATCAAATTTCTCATTTAATCTCAACGTGACGAACAAGAAAGCACGTACATCAGTGGCAAAGCAGCGACCATATTCAAAAAGGTACGAAATACTTAGTCAACATAAAGACTATCTAATCTTTAATATTTTTAATATAATGTATTATTGATATTATTGTCTGCTAGGCAATCATGAATTTTGCCTTAAGCATCTGCCTAATGGCCACCCTCTTGGGTACAACCCTGGGAAGTGTGGTTATGTGCTACTTCTCAAGCTGGGCTACGTATCGTGTTGGAAATGGCAACTTCCAAGTATCCGACATCGAACCTGATT
>JARPRG010000274.1:2242147-2258349 GCA_031001745.1 Hartigia nigra
TCTCCTCTGCCGGGCTACCCAGTCCCTCGGGTCTTTCTCCTCACGGCAGACTCGAACACGCCGACTCTCCTCTATCTTAACCTGAACTAGCCGAGAGCGTAACCTCTACACCGGGTGACGACTCGGTAACGGTTAACCAATCGCGAACCTTATCTAATCGGTAACCACGGCCCTTTTGTGACCGTGAATCGAAAAATCACGTCACAATATATACGTACCTACGCCTATACATGAGAAGGATAAAAAAGATGTACGATAGTCCTGTGCAATTTATTATTACGCTCCGGTAGAGTAATACAAGTCTTTCTCGAAGAATTATTATATAGCGTGTATGCGAGATGTGCTATAAGATTATGAATTAAAAAAAGGACGATCAAAAAATGTATCATCGAATATTAACGACAGTTGAAGATTTTGCCTGAAAACAGTAAAGCGGGGAAAAAAGCTAGTTTAGCAACAACAAAAAATATCAATACTCGATCGATTCCTCTATTTTCGTATCACTCCCATTGTTACCTGCTGGCTTAATCTTTAATCAATTTAAATCACATATTATCGATAAGACCTCTCTCGATAATTTTCTAATAAATAATCTATACATCAGAGCACAACGTAAAAATATTGTCTCATTTTATGAAAATTGCATCACTCTCAAAGTGCCAGAATAAGAAAAAAATTCGAGAAGATAGTGAATAAAAAAACATTGCAATTAGTCTTCAGCTAAGTCGCGTAATACCTAATCAAGGTTCCTAAAGGCTGTTCTTAATACTAACATAACACTATCGAAGATCAGAGGATCTTTCGAATCTTAATCCAAAATATTATAGTGTTCAGGGCTTTGGGCCCTTTTGGGGATGATGTTTCTAGTGTGTGAGCATTTAGCGGAGACAAGGACATAGGAGCGAGGTGGATAGGGGGTAGTGCCTTGTAAGGTGATTACTATCGGGTTCAGCTTACAAATTGCCATGGCCATGGAGCCGTACCACGACGTATGATATTCGAGCCCTTAGCCGCATGCCGTAGCCACCCTTTATACAACTCAGAAACTACACCCCATCCTAACCAAGCTGGTACGAGCAGGCCGGGACAGCCAATAAAGTCCCATGCACACCGGAAGATCCCTAACTCTGTAATCTACGGTCATTGTACATAGGGTAGAGAGAAAGTCCCATATACCACAGTCTGGGGGTGGAGAAGGTGGAAGGAGGGGTATTACTGTAAAATTGAAAGTGCCCTGTACATTATACGGAATTATCATTATCAAACGTTTCTCACCCTCGCGTCAATTTCCCTAGTTACTTTCGGTAAGAGCGCCATAATTCCCTATAATCCCGTTATAATATTACCAACACCCTTCAGGATCTTTAAGCCCTAAGCTGAAACAAGTGCCACTTCTTATTATATAGGCTTGTGCACGTGCTATGCTATACAGCAGGGGTCGGACACGATCGTACGTGATAGGGGTAGGTTTTGAAATATTCCTATATGGATATCACAATACGATATAGGGGTTTGACTTTTCTCCTTTTTATTTCAATAACTTTTTAACGTTACGAAATAAATTCACTTTTTTAATTTCGCGTACAAGTGAAAAAAAAAAACAATTTTGCGTTACATACTCTAGCGATAAATATAATCAAAGCGAAGGCAGATGTTGGGAATTTGATTTTTTCCAAAGTAACATGATTCGCGTATAAGCGTCATTCTAGTACCGGGTAAAATCTTTCGTCATTTTTTCCCCATGATCTACGCTTAGTTTTTCACTGGAATTTTCAGTCGCCTACGATTCGACCTTCTATTTCCCTCTTGCTTGCACCTTCCACGTGAAAATTTATAGGATCTCGTTCAGCGTGTCGCTGCAGGGTGAAGTTTAACGTTGATTCGGGTTCGATCTGAGAAATGTCTCAAGCTTCGATAAAGCTCGCTCGACTGAGCCAAGGTATATGGAGAAGCGAAGATGAAAGCTTCCGGAAGGAGTAGGTTGAGGAAAGAAGGTTGCCCCGGAAGGACCCCGTGGTAAATCGTACCTAGACGGAAGCAAATAGGTCAGACATTACGTTCAAACTCCCCATTTTACCTAGCCAGAAAGCTTATCATTCAAATCCTTATCTACCTTTTGCCTTTTACCTTCTTCCCTTTTTACCTATCACTTCAACCTCAGAGACTCCAAGGACAAATAGCGCGTCGTCAACATCTCCACAATTCCGTAAACGGGCAAGGAGGATTTTCGGGATCCGGAACAAAGGATCGCTAACGCCACTCGTTTTCGAATCGAAGCCGGTATACGTCTTTACGAAATGTGATAATCATGCAAATTATTCGTACCACCTAACCTAATCTTTGCTCAGACATTTCTACCGTCGCTACATGTAACAGAGAAGTAAAGGAAGAAAAGTCAAACATTCATTGTAGGAAGCAGCAAAGAAGATTATCTTGGTCAATTTATTTCAACAAAACTTTCATGCTTGACTGTACACTACAGCGCAGCATATGGCGCCATGGCGCAACTCTCCCGATAAATTCTGCATTACGCAAAGGCCGCAAAAACCCACACGCGATCTCGTACCCTCCCTCTCTCTCTCGCTCTTTCTCTCTCTCTCTCTCTCTCTCTCTCTCACTCTGTCCGTTCCCTATCCCCAGCCGTCACTCTCATTCTCGAAATCTTTCGTCATCCGACCGTTTCTCACTGCCTACGTTTCTCTCTCTTCCAATGTGACCCCATGACCCTCCGTTTATTTCCTTCAGTCCATCGTATCAACCCTCAGCCGATTCTCTTAGCGTAAATGCTAAAGAAAAGCCAAGCTGTGGCTTTTCTGGTCACTTATTTAGACGTGACTATAAGGCCGGACTGAAATTGTGCGACCCTGGACACCTGACGTCCACATCGACACAGACATCAACATCAACCGCCACGAAGAAGAAGATCAAACGTCGTATTCACGAATACATGTATTCACACACGGCGTAGTCGCAGTGACCGTTGCCGTTCTTATCAAGTGCTTTTTTTTTCTTCCCCTCCAGGCAGAACCATCACCACTTATTCAACGCTTATTCACCAAAGCATTCGTGCTTTCTATTAAATCTTCAACAGTCCCCTGAATCCGATACACGACTGAGTAAATATATATGGAAAAGACTCATTTCCATAAACTATTAAAGATTGGCCGAATCGATTTTTTTATTTTTAGCACCACGCGCGATCTGAACTACGTCCTTAGTAGATTTTCCCTTCCGCAAAAGACCTGTCTTTTATATCCAATGAACTATCGATAATGTGTGAAATTGAATTTAAATTTATTTGAAAAAGATGGACTGTTGTTCTGTTGATTTTAACGCAAGCGAATCGATGACGAGTCTCTACATACATATCGCGTGTTGCGTCCCAGCAATTAAGTGGCAACTCACTTCCGGAAAGCAGTACTTGCATTTTCCTTGCGATTGGCCATTTTCATTTAATCATATCTTACAGGGATATTGTACGTATACGTATAGACGGGCATGGCGGCGAATGAAGTTGCAAGCTCTTGGGATGCAATTCAATTATTCCTCGGGAACAAATCGACAATTTCATTGCACAAAGGAAAAGTCACTCGAGCGCGAATGCGCACGCCTAAATAATTTCCTCGCTAAGTATTACGCCCCTGCGAGTCTCATCCTTGCGTCTTTGACGGGACGGAAATAACGACAGAATAATATTAACAAAAGTCCCGTCCTGATAGTACCGTCGAAATTCTCGAAGTGCTAAAAAAAAGATCTTATCATAGGAAAGAAACAAAATACTCTTTGATAACGAAAAAAAAAAAAAAAAAAAAAAAAAACTTTCTACGAGGTTACTCGAAATTTTTAAAATTATAATACAAAGACAGTTATAAAAATTATCCTTGGCTCTCTTTCTCTGAAAAAAAGACAGAAGGAGAGCTGAAGCAGAAAAAATAATAAAATGACATACGAAACACGATGAATTTTCATGTGAGATGAAGAATCCATTAATTTCATAATTCCCGCACAAATCGAAAGCATGTCGTGGAGTAAGTGTGTGGATAAATGAAAGAGGGGGATATATTCAAAGAGAGATTGGGGGATTGAAGGGGGCAGGAGGCGCAATGGCTGTTGCCCAAAGTGCCGGTGGAGGAGGTTAGGACGTAGATCGATAGGAAGCGCGGTCGATTCTCGACGATTTGTGAGGGAGTCCCAGAGAGAGAGAAAGAGAGAATGACTGAGTGGAAAAGTGAGCGAGAGAGAAGATAAGGATGAAAAGGTATAGGGGCGGTAGACGGCAAGAGGGATGGAAAGTGTACGCGGTGCAGCGGGGAGGTGATAGTAGAATTTACTAGTGGGGATTTTAGGTGGGTGAGTCAAACCCGTCGAATGCACCGATGCACACGTACCAATACGTATATGCAAGTGAGTGCACCGTGAATCAAGGGGGCCGATTGGGCAAGTCCATCCGTGATTAAATTTGGGGCGCTTCGTGGATTTGAAAGCTGCCAGTGAATTTCCACGAGAATTATGGCATCCTGGACTGCATGGTCTGTCTGCCTATACTAACCACGTGCGATTGGAGGGTGAAAGTTCGAAAGAAGCTATATAGCTCTGAGGTTAAAGGTTATAAAAGATAGAAGGGGGAGTGGAAGGGGGAGGGGATGTATCGTAAAATGGTAAGGTCGACATTCTGGAAAAATATGTTATATCAGTTCTTTCTTATCACCCAGGCACCGCTAAGGAAATCCATTGTTGGTAACGTTCAATGATTTTCACGTACAGCGACTATCTGATTATGGAAATTGCATTGGTTAATGCATTTCTTTTTTTTTTTTTTTGAGATAAAAAAATTTTAATTTTATTTTTAAATATAAAACTATCTATAACAATTTATATTTATTTTACGGCTTTTCGAATATGCGTAGATGCTAGTTAATTAAAACTATTAACAAAATAATTAAAATGTAATGTTATCATAATTGATAACGTAGCGAGCCATAAGGAAATTAAAATAAAATGTACGTTACACCGGCAAATCAAATGTAAGTATTAACCAGCAACAATGCTAATATGCAATAAGTGAGGTGACGTAATACTTTCACAGATAACAAGTTTGTCACTCAATTCTAGAGAAATATAAATTTTTAAAAAGTCCTTATAGCGCGTCAACTCGAAAATGAAAATAATTCCTAAACTCCATAACGTATTTCAAATTTCTAGTAACATTTTTCTCGTGTCGCGTAAATCAGCGAAACGGCCCGAGAAAATCAAGTGCGGTATGCAGGGTTCATGATTAGAATGTGACAGATCATTCGCTGGAGATAAATGATCGTGCGGAAACGCACGAATCCAAAGCGATAAATTCCCAAGTTTCGATACGGAAGTAAAATAAAAAAAAAATTGTATAACAAAAACAAAGTTTCAAGATACTAAAAACCAATATGCAAATTTCACAACAGTCCATGTAATTCTCCACTATATATGTCCAATGAGTGAGGGACAGAAAGAGAGAGAGAGGGAGAGTAGCACGTTGTAGGTGCAATAGAGTGCAAAACGCATTCGCCAATTTTGAACAAAACAAAGATGGATACACGTCATATGCGCATGGGAGAATCTGAAAATATTTTCAAAGTGCTTCGATCGTGGCGAATGGCGCCAGATAGATATTACAGGAAAGCACCGGATATTACTTTCTGGCTGGTAAGCTTTATATATAACCTGCAATATAGCGTGATAGCAAAGCGAGTCAACCTTTAACCCTCTTTCGAAGAAAGATTACTAGAAATTACTAGAATAATTTTTTATTAGATTTCAAGTGCTTCTAGGATGACCCGTCCTGGCGGGGTTCGCTTAAAGTCAAGTGGAAATACTCTGAAACTTTCCAGACTGACGTTGTGTCGAGTGAACGTAGAATGAGTGTCGGCCATTTTGAATTTAAAGAAGGTACAAATTAAAGCAGTACAAAAGTCAAAGGTCCTGCCATTATTGCGTTCAGCCACTGTTACTAGTGCTTGTTACATAGTGATGTAAAGTCGACGGTTCGGACTGAGGTCAGTATGAGGCACAGAGGAGTAGTAAAGAGAAACGCTTAGGTTTAGGGTATAAGGAAGTAAAAGTAAAAAAGGGTGCGAAGGAGCGAAAAGGTCAAAAGTCAAACTAAGCCCAAAAAGGTGGAGGGGATACTACCAAAAGTCTATGTCCTAGTCAATTCTTTGGCCAATACGCACCAGACATAGTGGTCGTTTCATTTTTGAATCAGCATGATGATTAGATATAGAGAAAAATTTGATTAAAAAAAAAAGATATCCTATAGGATATACTTCTTTCTTTTAAGGGATTACATGATAACGCAGAATATATATATTGCACAAGGTATTCTGAAATTACCTAATTTTCATAAATCTTCGTAATCCCTTTTAAAAGTCGGACACTGGCATGAGTCGCGGTATGCATGTGTAATACGTATATCATACGGACAGACATACGAGACGTGTCGGAAATTCTAGGCTGAAACACGGAAGTCACGTGATTTGTGGCAATTTCAAGTTCGATGCGTTCTCTCTGCACGGCTCGGTTGGCGTTATTCGTATTTATGGGGACACGCCGTATAGTATACACAGCTAATTCCCATTTACGTACACGTGAAAGCAGCTTGATGGCGCAGGGACCCGTGCGAAAAAAATCCCCTAGAGATTCACATGACGTAATCTAGGGGACGGAATTGCGAAACCGCTATACCTAACATTCGTTCAATAGGAATGTTTCGAGTTAGTGATTTTTTTCCTCTAAATTTTTCTATTCGTATACGTACTTTTCGTTATGTTACGTTGGTAAGCCTTTCGTACGTGAAGGTATATCCTTACAAGTATCTCGTAGGATACAAGGGAATATTAGAAAAGGAAACTGCCAACCCGTGGAAAAAAAATATTTCAACGACTCTGAACTATACAAACGATCGTTAGGAGTCTAGGGACTTCTTTTTACATGCTGAGTAACAATGGATTCACTTGACTGAATTTCTCAGTTACTTTTTTTTTTTATTATTCACTCTTCATTTGCATATATCATTAATGTCTTTCCGGGTTAATTCGAGTCGTTCGAGCGCGAAATTTTCAGTGTAATAAAATTTCCCTAGACGCCAAAAGTCCTTGTCCGTATTTTACATGGCAAAGTTTTCCAAATTGAAGCTCGGGTCTAGGGAAATTCTCTCACTCCAAGATTACTATAAGCGTCCGACAATCGGTCCATTTGCAAATCCAGGTGAATCCTTTGTTCCAGTATTTTAATTTAAAATGAACATCCTGCTTCCCCCACCAGAAATATATCCATGAAGTACCGCACTCTTTGATCGTAGTTATAACAATAGTGGTATAGGGATTTTAGCTCTCTTTCTACTTGCGTTCGAATCCCCTTTGTAAATTTCTAGTAACTTTTCCATACCCTCCCCCCACTCCCTGCCTCATTGTTAGCTCGAAACTTATGTCAAGAACCTCTTTGTAATTGTCAGACGAAGATTTCAAATGAAAGAAAATTGTCACGCATAAATTTTCGTATAAAGTATCAAGGTTAATTTACAGTAAGCGACAGATTCGCCTCCGTGCTCTCCTCTTGCGGCGATCTGTTAAAACTTCAGCAGCTATTATATCTTCTCGCAATTTCCCGGCGAAACTGGTGGCTTTCAATTATCGTCGGCCCTGACGACATATGGCGCGATATTAGATGGCAGAGGGAAAAGGGGGAAAAGAGAGATCCGCTATTTTACTTGCCTGGGAAAATTTTTCTCTCCCCCTCCAGTCGCTTTTTTTTTTCTACATGTACCCGGCTGTTCCGCATGACGTAATAACGGAGCATTTCTTATAACTTCTTCAGGAAAATTGATCTACGCAATTAAGACGAAGAGGCTTTGCTAAAGAAAAATATAAACAATTCGTTAACGCAAACCATCTGCAAAAAGGAAATGTCGAAAAATACTGGAAAACAAACATTTTTTAACAAAAAAAAAAATAAATAAAAATACATTTCATTTTCTGTTGTCCTTGACCAAACAAAAACGAACGCGAAAAAAAAGTCCTATAACTCGAACGAGTATCGTTTGAAAATTCATTCCCTCAAAGTAAACCACCATCAGGCGCATGGATGGTAGATATCTTGCTTTTTCATCCACTTACGGACATTGTGTATGGTTTTTTGTTTTATTCGTTTACGTATGTAAAATCAAAATACGAATTTTCCATCACAAAACACGATTGGTATTGCTTTCCAATTTTCCTGGCCCCATCGTCGCACTCGCCGGCAAAGGAGTGAGTAGCGCCAAATCCTTACGCGAGAGAATTTAGGTACCTTCTTGGAATCCTTATTTTTCCGAATCAACAATCCGCGAAAAATGCCGAATCGAGAAGCACTCCCTGTGAAATTTGACTTTTTGCTTCTTTTTTCCTTCGACTTTCCTCGCAATCTCTCTATCATCAACCCTCCATATCCATGAGCACGCGTATGTACAATCAGCTTTATCCATATCCACACCCCAATGTCCTAACAGACGTAGGAAAGTGAAACCCGAGTGAATTTGTCCTTTGGGGTTAGGTAGCAAAAGCGAATGATGGCCAATCGAAAGGTACATGAAAAAATGAAAGGAAAGAAGAAAAAGAAGTTAAAGAAAGTCATTCCATGTAAGGATACGAATAAAATTCAGGGGTTATATTTTTTTTATGATTTCCACTATCACCCTCATCCCTATTTTTCATGCCCATGTCCAACACCTCCCGCCCTACCACCCTCTCCCCCACGCGTATTATCGTTCGCCTACGATAATATTGTTTCTAGCCTATTTTTTTATCTCTTTGCTATGAAGCCTTTTGCATCCTCTGTGCTGATCGTAGGGAATGATCACTGCGCCACGCCTCCAAAGGGGGATGAAAACACGTGTCATGACTCCCACGTGACATGAAACGCGTCCCATGTAATTTCAAAACCTTTTCCTCTTCTTTATCCGTTATTATTATTATTATCATCGGATACATCGTCACTCTTATTAATTAAAATAGATATATGAAATATATTTGAGCGAAAGATATTTCTTTACTTAAAAATACAAACCAAATAACATTTAATAATAAAACGAAGTCAAAAAAATCCCGATTTTCGTCGACTTTCCAACTTCAAGAAAAGATTTTTTTTTTTCTTCTGCCTTCAGCTCTTACGTTGGTGATAAGAATGAAAATAAAAATCCATGTCCCAGATTCTCGTTCGTTAACCTTGCTCCACCAATCTTTTTTTTTTTTTCATTCTCCCTAGTGAGATTTAGTCGTGAATGAAGAAAAAAAAAAAAAAAACCAACTTCCTCGGGCAGTTATCAAGGATTTTCTCATCACCGTAATATGCTGGTTTTTTTTTGAGTCGGTAGTAAACTAGGGAGACGTGTATGATGTGGTTATAGGTACGTGTGCGTCCAGTGTGATGTAAGTGACAAGTAGAGCCAGGAGCGTATATAGATAGGGGACGGACGATTCACTAGGGATTTTAAGGTATATGGTAGAAAAAGGCCGAGCGACGGCCAGAAGATGGAATTTTAATGGCGAAAGTGCCCTCCTCTATCTTGCACCCCAGTTCTCGGCACCACTTAAAACATTCTAGGAATAGCAAGCAGCCCTTTTCTAACCTACCCCTATACTAGTACCTACCACCATCATCAATATTGGCTCCTACCATCACTACGCATCCTGAACTTCCTCATCGTTGTTGTGTAGCTACCACGCTTAGATTCTTCGACCAGACTTGGCTACTGACATACGCATGTATATACGAAATACCGCGTAAAAATCTACACCAGAGGCTCAATACGCCATTAAGAAGAAATAGACAAAGTCTCGAGATAAAACGCTTATGGGTTTGCTAATCGAATTGGGAATATGAGAAATAAAAAGAGGTATTCGCATCAAAGATTATTTATTGCCGTCCTACTAGAAGCTTCAAACGGACGCGAAAAAAGAGTAAAGAAAAACAAAATAATACAAAGGAATTCTCGAGTATATATGTTTTTAGTAATACAGTTTCGTTTGTAGTTATTTGCAATGATTTCAGTTTCGTTACTTTATTTATTCCATTATTTTTTTGTTAGCTCAACGTTGGCTGTCAAGTTCACACAGCTCTGGTACTTCGCCCGTGAACCTTTGGCAATACCGTAAACCTAACTTAACTTACAGAGCGATTTTAGGATTGGTTAGTAATTGGCAATTACCCAGGTGAAGAAGTGTCCAATAAAATTAGACAATCTCGTCGAATCCCACTGGTTATTCCCTTCCGGCATTACTACGAGTATCACGTGACTTCCGTTCTACTACATCAGACAGCACTTTATCAACGTTCCAATTATTCCCCGTCATAACTCTGTCCGATCTGCGCGACCTTCGAGTTCAGCCACTATACCTAGTACCTATTACCTCTACCACCAACCCATCCAGTAAAAGCCAACCCTATCGCCCTAGTGGCATCACGTCACGCGTTGACGAAAATATCCCACCGCTATCTCTACTAATATTACTAGGACCCTCTGTCAGTTGGTCTGCCAAATAAAACCACGGATCGACCAGCTGCGCCACCAACGGCAATCGCAATGAATACGATGAAATTTTTACTAGGGTTTCTTTCGCCTCCTAGGTAAATATTAGTGAAAAACGAAAAGTTCCTAGAAACGAAATTTCTCGACTACCCTTTCACCGTGTGCATATATTTGTTAGATACCGTGCTATATCTATGTACACAGGATTATAGGATAGCGTGAACTGTATTAACGATGGCAATAATAACAAGCAATAATGATAATAAAACTAATTAATAGAGCAGACTAATTAATAGGATGTTAAGCACTATTGTACGGCATTGAGATTGGGAGTAATGATAATGCGACTGGTAACAACAATGGCGTCCCGATGTTCCCCGTGAAATAAGCGCGAGAGTGAAATAAATTGCCGAGTAAACGAAATAGAAAAAAAAAAGTTAAGCGGTAAATTGAGCGAAGATTCGATCGGAGAGAATTAACTACCGCGTAGTGCCAAGTACTTAGCTCTGACTTCTAGTGACTTTTTTGTCATTCATTCTTTTTTCTCATCAGGAAAATCAAAATATTTCAGGTCATCTAATGCCCGCGCGCAGCCTTGCCATTTGTACAGTAATTTTCCCACTCGATTTTGCCGGCTTATACGAGTGAACGGAGTTCAAAGGTCCGTAAAGTCCAATAAAGGATCGCAAAGGACTTCGATGGACGTTCGAGTAAAGGTTGGGTTAAGGTTCTCCATCGCAAGCTCGAATAATTCGGAAAAAGACTTCGGCTGGCTTTAAAGGCAAACGGGACAAGAGAGGGAGTGAGCTGTTCACAAGGGTGATCGAGGGAGAAGGTGGGATATTTCTAATCGCGCGAATAATTTCGATCGAAATTTTTTGCCACCCATTCCTTTCCCCAATACCTTTGCCTTTGCCCGCGTCCCGTCCCTTTTCGCCACTTGGACCAATATTATTTGAGACAGGACTATAAAGGGCGATATCGCGAAAAGCCAATTGTTATTTGACTAAATATAGCAATGGCTTCGAAAAAGCCACAGAAAGGGTCTAGGGTCTTTTGAGTTTCCAGTGTCGACTTGAAATCTATACTGCACATGAGATATCTTTAGCGCGAAGATTTAGAAAAAAATTCATTAGTCAACGCGCGTGTTATAACGGTCATGCTAATTTCTAGGGATTTTTTTGTCACCGTATAATCCGTGTAAGAGGGTGGTGATAATAATTTGATTTAAAAAGTCCCTAGATCACAAAAATATCCGCAGCGGGTACGTCGCGTAAAGATTACGTACGCTAAGAGGAAAAGTCACATTTTACCAGGGGCATAAAGGTCTCTAGATCTAATAAGAGTGATGGACGGCCAAGTTTTACCGATAAATCATACGGCTCTGGATCTCGTAATCTCGACCCTAGCTTTATTCACCCCAATTCGATATCCAACGGCAGTCCTACTCCCTGCCGACAGCGACAATTACCTACGTCTCTGATATACACGGGAAAAAAAAATAAGAACGGACAGAGAGTCATTTTGCCATTTTACTTTTTCAATTTGCTATGTTGCGCACGATCAATGATATCCGAAAAGAAAATTGACCGATAGATCGATAATTCGAACGAAAAAAAATCGAAGTTACATAATCCGCGCTATTCTAATCCATCTCGATAAACGTAATTGTCGGTGAGAAACGTGGTTTTTTGTAAAATAAAAAAAAAAAGATGAATACTCTCATCACAACAGCGATCCATTTTATGAATTCTTTAAAAATTAAGGAACGTTTAAAAAATCATTCTACGTGTCCCATTGACTGATCTTAATCAGTAACAATGACTCGGTAGGTATTCGAGTACGCAGAAGAAAGAATACACGAGTAATAGAGAAAATGGATTAAAATGTCTTCGAGATCACTGAACCTGGTGTATCATGGTATCACGTCCAAAAAAATTAATTCTACCTTACCGACGGGACACGGACGAGTAAAAATCCTTTTTCCCAGAAGGGAATTAGCGAAGCTCATCCCGGATTATGAGATCCTCGAAGTAAAGCAAGTACAGAGCAAGGGGGCCGATAAAATCTAATCGCAGCCATTTTTTTTCTTTCGTACCCCACTGTACCTACAACCCAGAGACAAGATAGAGTACGCTCGTAAAAATCCTTAGGATCGTTACCGATCTCATCAAAGAAAATACATTTCTTCTTTTCATCCCTTCCCATCTTTTTTTTTACTTCATTTCATCTCCGCGAATCTTTACAAAACCGAACATCATCCGCAACGCGTGTGAACTTTCTTTCTCGTCGCGAAAACTTTTTTTTTCCCCCAATAGCCGGCTAATTGTTTCGAAGCGAATGAGACTTTTTTCTTTCATCTTTCATCTATCCTTCTCTCCGTTTCTCGCTGTCTCCTTTACCGGCTCATCTTATCTCACTCTCTCTCTGTCTCTCTTTCTCTCGAACGATTTCGGGAAACTCATGAAATCAGAAGCACTTTACATGCAAACTACTATTCCCCAAGGTGCCTTGTTGCGTCATCTACGCTTTGGGTACGAGGCGATATTATCGTGAAAACAAACGTAAACTCGTAAAACACTCATTTTTTCTGAACTCTTTTATATTAAAGAAGATAGGGAAGTTCTCGTTGAACCGTATTGATTAATATACGATGGTAAGTATACAGAGTAGATAAGTGAAGCAGAGTGTGCGTGGTGAGCGTATACGTGTGCTAAGGCCGCTTATTAGAAGTTATCGATGACACGAAAAGACGATTTAAAAAATTGGAACTCCAGTACACGAGAACGAATTTAAGGAATAAGGGCATCTAATTCATAACAGCAGAATACGAATCAAATAGGACAAACATTAATTATTATCCCTTCTCTCCTTTTATTTATTTTCTATTCAGACACCGATCGATCAATTAAAGTTGATAGGCAACTGTCATTCTGTCGGATTAAGCAAATTAGCAAGTTTAATTAACATCTAATAAGTAAGATGAAAATTAATATAGACGACTTTTTTTTGCTTTCTTAAAGTAATAAAAAGCCATAGTCTACGTCCGTGACACCAAGTGCCCCAATCAGGACTCATCCTTTTATTTGATGATAATCAAAAAGAAAAATACTCCACACCATGCTCAGCCGTACGGAAATTAAAATTTAATCGAACGCCATGATTATCGTGCATCTCAAAAATGTCTAATGCCAATCCTAAACACGTCGTGACTGTTCGTTAATTCCGAGTAAAACCGCACGAAAACGGAAGCGTCGCGGCTGGCACTGGCTGCGACGTATATTTCGCGGCTCGTCGAACTTCGCCAAAATTGACCACTTGTGGATCAGGCTTTAGGGCAAGCCGCAACACTTCCGCTGGCTGCAGAAAATTAAAACGCGTTACCCGCGATCGACTTAGGATTTATCGGAGTGCTTTTACCGTTCAAGACATTTTATACGGCAACTGTTGAACAGATTTAAACGAGATTCGATCAATTGAATAATTAGTAATATCATCGATGCTAAATAAACGTTCCGCGTCGATGACACTTCTTCTACCTGACAGACTCGGACTTTGGTTTTCTCGAAACGCAGATGTGTGATAGAAAGGGAGAAAACACTTGAAGGGCGAGAGGGACAGGGAAACAAAAAAGGGACGAAAAAGAAAGAAAAATAGGTTGCTATATTTCACCCGTACATGTTTTTTGCTTTTATCCGCTGGCTCTTTTTACCCTCGACACTATATATGTGTGTGTGTATGTGTGTGCACACCCAGAACACTGTATCCTCTCGGCCACCTTGCCTTCGCGCAACTAGCAACCTTGGCAACCTAACCTATTAATTGCGGCTGACGTTTTAATCAAGTGCGCTTTAATCAACTCCAAAGGGTCCTTCTGCTCTCACGGTTAATTATGCTCTCGGAAGTGAATCAAAAATAAAAATGAGCCTCACTTGTCTCGCGCGACAAGAATAAGCATAACAGGACGAGGGAGTCAAAATTTTACATATCCTTAAGCGATGCGAGTGAGATAGAAAATTTGTCAATGCTAATTAAACGAATTCAAAGATTACCAAGGAGAAAGAGGGATGATCCTATAAAACAAGTATCTTGTGCGCATGACTGTTATTATTTTTCCATTGTATATTATACCAGCTCTAGGAAAGCTTTTAAACGAGGTAAAGTTTTGTTCGTCCTTTAATGTTTTTTTTTTTTACTTCATTATGTACGAGTAACATTGAAAATTGCATTTAATTCCTGAAACACGTCCTTGAGAATGTTTCGTTATATTGTTGGGTAAGCCGTCGAGGGATGAGCGTATAAAAATAAAAAGTTATTCTCAGCAAAATTCATCAAACTGCTCTTTACGAAACGCTCAGTAGTTTTGCTAACAATATACAGACACGCGAAAGGTCGCTATAGAATTTAAAAAAAAATTAATAAAATTAACATTAATTGTAGTTTGAAAATTTTTCCACTTTCCACTCCTCCCTTACCCTCTTTCACTGTCACAAAATCTCATCGAAAGCCCAATGGCTTTTTCCAGAAAAAATGAAATCGCACGTACAAGAATCAGCCTTTAGAAAGTTTTCAAATGTAAAGAAAAGGTTACTTCGAATATCCGTCTAATTCCATGGGAATTCACGTAAAACGGCCCGGAAGAAATCACCAGACTAATTTCCTTGGTTCGCGTCTGAGGACTTTTATTTCCGAGAAGCAAAACTGTCCCAATCTCGCCAAACGTGAAATTCAGGATAAAAGAGAGAGAGCAAAAGAAAAGCGCAAGAATAAAAGAAAAGAAAGGAAAGTTGAAAGAGGGACGCGGTTAGAAGTGTCGATCGCAAAATAAGAGCAAACCGGTGATTGGCTTAGAGTCGAGTAAAGGAAAAAAGATTAAGTAAAAGACACACAACCACGAGATATTAAAGTAACTAGAAAACTAGAAAAGTCTCAGAGCAGTGTAATACCGCCAAAAAAAAAAAACATATAAAAATATCACTAGCTCCTGAAGACACTTAAAAAAAAATAGCTTCAAATACAAACTTCGTCAAAATATTCCTAGGCGTGTCACGCCATGCGCTCCATTCTAGGGATATTTTGTCTCGCCCCTTCCTCAATATCCCAACCGTGCAATTCTACGCAAATAGAAGTTACTGTCATAAAAAGTAAAGGCAAAATATATCATCGACGCTGTGAAGACACCGTAGGCAGGTATAGTCAGTCACACAGCATGCAAGTGTTGCAGGGGATAAACTTTTGAGCGCCCAGGGAGTCAGAAACTTTTCGAACCTATTGATTGTAAGTAAGAGTGTAGTTCAAACACTCGTTTGTCCCGAGGGTAGGTTAGCTTAGGTTAGGTGCCTTAGACTAGTAGGTTAAGTAGTAGCTGATACTGATCTAGGAGTAGTAGCAGAAACGGTAATGCCAGGCAGGAGAAGTGGATTCCTACTGGTTGGATGGTTCTAGAAGGTTCTGGAAGTATGGCTAACAGAAGAGGTAGAAATGACGAAGGATGAGGGCAAAAGGTTCGATCCTAGACACGTGATCGGAGTACAAACCGGAGCTCAAGGTTCTCTCGTCACTTCCGATTTTTCCCTACTCCATCTTCGACTCCCTCGACTCACTAGACTCTAGCGCCATCTTCGAGCGGATTATTATAAACCCCAGGGAAATTCTACAATTG
>JARPRG010000274.1:2262026-2280000 GCA_031001745.1 Hartigia nigra
ATTCGGGGGAGACGTATCGATAAAACTTGTATAACGTTTCCAGGCAAGAAGCATCCATAAAGAAGCGTTCCCTAGGGATTTCCCCTAGATAGCGGCAGTGAGGTCTTACGACTATGTGTATATGTTTGCTATGTTGGTAGTAGATGGCTGAGTGGTAGGCGAGTGTAACAGGGAATGAGAGAGCCCGGGAGTTGAGGGTTGAAAATGTAGTCCTGCCATTTGTTTCCAATCCCCTTTCTCCTCGCTGCCCAGGGAATCCTGATGCGCCAGTTCTACCAACCCTTACGAGAATAGGTGCTAACTTTTACGTGATGAGTTTTCGCGACAATTTTTTTTTTTACCTTCCAACGCTAATCTCGTTACATACAGACTTCACATCACTTCCTTTTAATCCGATAATTCCCTTAATTTTGAAAAAATACAATTTTTTCACAAAAAATTAATTTTGCTTCCTTCGTCGTGCATAAAGAGCGGGAAAATCAAATGAACGATTATACCTATATTGGTATTCCAATCGATTGTACTTGCGCTCGGGGTAGTAACGATTAAAAAATCATTATAGAGTTTCGATTGAAAAAATTACCAACGGAACTGCGTGGGTCATAGGACAGCGGTTCTCGACGATAGTGATATTCACCCTCTTGACCTTTCACCCCTTTAACCTCCGACGAATATACTGAGACGAACACGTATATCCATCGGACGATACGTTTTTTAATTAAGGACTTTGCAAATAGGACAAATCAAACAGCGTCAGACTCCAATCAATTGGCCGATCGTGTTGCGCTGTCAGCGAATTCCATGAAAGTTCTTAACCAAGTTTCACTGCAGTACACGCACTTGGATATAATGTATGTCAGTACCTTTTGACATCATTTTTACATATGCATATATGTATGCAGAATTACAAGTGGATGCCAGTCAGAATTATATTAAAAGGAGAGTCTAGTGTAAAGGGACGAAGAAAAGGTATTTTTTAAAAGGAATTTTTTTTCTCGAGAAAACTCAACGATATTGATTTTTTTAATATAAAAAGAAAAAAAGAAATACGTCAGTTAAAATTTTTTTTCATTTTCATCCATTTTTTAGCATAAAAAATTTATTGACGTAAACAATAACGTGTGTGTTTTTTAGAGGTCATTTGGTTGACTACTTTTTAAGTTATCCTCCACGCCAAGTTGTAAAATGTAATGTCAAGAAAAACGCGTTTAAAGTTTCATGATGTTCTCACGATACTTACAGTTGAACATCATCTGACGGCTCCATCAACGTCAATGCGAGGAATTCGATAATAAAACTTTGACAACATATTCTTCAAGTCGTATACCTTTTATTTGAGCCAAACAAATTCCATTTTTTGTACCTATTACGCTAGACTTCCCGCCCCCGTAACGTAGCCCCGAAGTCATCGACGTTACCAGCTCGTATTAGCGAAGCGTCAGTGAAATCATTAATTTGATAATTGGAAAAGTTAATCATTAAAAAAAAACTGTCTCTCCTTGTCTCAGGGCTAATTTGCCTTAATGCCATTTGGTAAGTTTCTCGTCGTCGTGTATACACGTAGCAGGTATAGGCCCTTTTAATGAATGAGGAAATTCCCCTAGTTTGTACCGGAAGTTGTTTCCCAAGATACGCGCACCGTACTTAACGGCCAGCCAATAAATAAGAGCGGCGGTTGCGCGGTTATATTTTAGCGGGACGTTTGAATTACGGTTATTAGCGGTGAGTGCAGAGCCGTGTTAAAAAGCTCATCGACGGAGAAAAAAAAAAAAAAAGAAAAATTATGGCGCGTATCCGACGCCGACATTCTTGGTCGTACCGACACGAACGAATGAGATGAGTAAGTGCACGATGTATATACAGTGTATGTATGTATATACACGCGCATCAGTAATGACGTATTACTGAGAATTTTGGATTTCTGGGTATTAATTATTTCCTTCCATTAATTCTTTTTCATTGGCCTCTCGACCTTTCTACAAAACAAACCTGTCACCTAAATTATAATGGCGCGCTTTACGAGATAAGCGAATGATTTATATTATCACGATACTTTTCATGCTGGATGGTTAAATCCAGCTCGTAACGCAACGACCTATCTCGATCGGCGATTTCTTCGATCCTACTTTCATTTCCGGTCCCGTCACTTCCGATTTACTCCTTTTAAAGCCCCATGTGACGATAAATCCCGTGAATTGACTGGCGTCGTTACGATTTTCTTTTTTTTTTTTTCATTTCGTTACGTCAGCAAACCTGACTGGCATTCGTGAAAGAATCCTAATCCCCGTGCCGTACCTTGTGGTTGAATATTTTTTTTTTTTCAAAGGACAGATTTACCTGTCAATGTTTAAGTAGGAATGCAGTTTAGAACATCGAAAGTACCCGTCACTTTTTTTTCGCAACTGTTTTCTGTTTTCCGGTAACGGGACGACATCGTGGGAAAAGTCGATAGAGTCGATTTGCCAGCGAGGCCAAAAAGCAACGAAAAATAGACGGAAAAATACGGCGTCGTATGGATGAGAGAAACGACGAGGAAAAGGAAGAGAACGAGCGAGAGAAAGAGAAAGAGAAAGAAGAGGGCGGGGGTTCAGAAAGAAAGAAAAAAAACATGAAAGCGAATCAAACTTCCCGCCAAGATTTATGGGAGTTTAGAGCTCGACGATCCATATGTCATGCGGCGAACCGGGCGACGCCATTGGTCGATCGGAACAGGGATTGCAAGAAGCAAATTTATGGTTTTGCCGGACGCACATGGCTAAAGTTATTAGAACCTGTGAATTATTTGAAACGGTCTGTATCGGTAGATACTTTTTTGTTTTCACTGTTTTTCTTAACACTATTTTGACTTTTCAACGTTTGAATTCCAAGACTGCCGTTCAAAATGTACACAATGAGTAGGGATTTTGTATGAACTGTTACAATGGCACTGCTAGGATATCCAATGAAATTTGCATAGATCATATTAGTCGAACAATAAGGTCCTAGTGATATACTTCTTCAAGTCCAGTATTATTTTAAACGAATTCCCCTAGACCATAGAATGCAGGTCTCTAAGCTCCATTTATCTAAACTCTCTACGGCAAAGTTTTGCTAAGAATTCTATTACGACGTTCCCTATTGCAAAGTTCTATCGAGAAGTTCCATTGGTCAGAATTGTTAGCGGTTCACCAATCACCGCGAACTAATTAAATTTGACCGAGGGAATCATGCTGGTGAACTTTGAACTTAAAGGACCCTTTAGACACTTTAATCCGTTATAACAGTCTGTCGATACTCTGAACGTAAACTTAACGGAATATTACGGAGGATGGGCATTCGATGATATCACAGTATTGCCAATTCAACGATGCGAACGAATGAACCCATCAGACCACGGAACTTAAATTTGAAAATGGCAATAGTGTGATCCACGGGTTATTTAATCCAACACAGAGTACCGATCGATCGGCCCGCAAAAACGAATAGATTTATTTAAATTTCATTTGCTCGGCCCAGAAATCAATTAAAACATCCGAGCTTCCCTCATCATTTGTAATTCTGATTTGCTTAATTAATGTTTCACTGTGATTTTGCCGATCGTCACGGATGTCGCTGTGGTTTGCCATCATTTCGGAAAATTGTCGAAAAATCAAACAAAAACGTTCCGGTCGCCCGTATTTACGACGGGGTATAAAATATCGCAGAAATAAATGCGTGAAAGAAAAAAAAAAAGAAAGTTTTTCGGGAAATCCATCAGAAACTCAAGATTTGTTGGCACGGCCCATTTAATCGTCACGAATACCAATTAAAATACCCAGAGCCAAACTCCCTGTTCACTCGCTATATACCGACACTCGATTGCTCACTGGTCCGATCCGGTTCATTAGCATTTTCCCCGAGAGATAAATTAGCGCGAGTGTCAAGCCTGACTGACTAATCAAGATATTGGGATATTGTCCCGAACACGTTCCGGAATAAGAAAAACCGGTTTGATAAGAGCTTACCGTTAATGGATCATTGGATATATACATGTATATATCACCAGAATCGAAACCAGGTATAAAACGACGCGAGATTGGTTGGCACAAGAAGATATCCCTATAGCTCCTGGAAAGGTAATACGAAAAAAAAAAGTAACTAGAACAAAAGACATATCACGTGCAATATTAGATCCTTCCCGGGAGACAGAAGATCGTTTCGACGAAAAGCGATTGGATTTCAGCGAAAACAATACGAGCGGATTAAGATGACAAAAAACGTCCCTAGGCCGTGTGACAAACGAAAACAAATAACTAGAACTAAAAAGTATTAACACATGCGTCACGTGCAATATATAACTTACGAGTTTATACGTTTATGAGACCCTTAATATGGGGCCGGAGGTGGTGGGAGATGGAGAGCAAAATTTTATTACCAAAGTACACAGTTGTCCTCTTTCACTGCCCTGTTAAATGAACTCCCTATTACTTCCCGATCTTTACATAGAATTAAGAGTTCTCTCGGGAGTGGATGAGAAAAAAAAATAAACGAGAGAAAGTTGAGCGAGGGACGAAGAAAGAAAGAGAAAACAAAAGTCGTCAGTTTTATTTGACAAACGTTAAGAAGACCACCTCGCTGAAATTTTCTATTATTTGAGCAGCCATTTTTTCGTGTAACCTCATTTCGTCTTAACCCACCGATATTCAACAGCACCTAACAATTCCCGTCACAACGTTCTAGGGAATTCCTGGTGAATTTTCTAATTGACAATTCGATAACGGCGAGAGTGCTCTCGAATCGCTGTCGCTGCCATTTGTTTTCTTCGTCAGTTCTTTCTGTCGCCCAGCCCTAACACCACCATGCCATTTCTTACCTACACTTACTCTACAGTAAAATACCTTTTTTACTTTCTTTCTTTGTATGTTTCTGTCTCTTTCTCCGTCCCCATTTCTCTCTCTCTTTCTCTCTCTAGCCTTTCTTTTTTTAATGGTATAAAAACAAACACGGAGGCTATAACGCCTACCACTTTCCTCACTGATGAGAGAAGAACACACCCCGATCCTGACCGTCTACTCATAGCGACCCTGAACCGCCCCGGGAAAACCTAATGAACTCAAAGAGACCTCCAAGGCACATCCTTCTGCACTCCGTGACAGTTACGCAGCAAGAAGCAAAGTTTGTTTTTGCCGGTAACTATCTCACGGAGTGCCGAGCAAGAAGAAGGGATTTTACCCGTGCGACGGAGAAGCAGATAGAAGAGGGTTGTCGGGATGTTTTTTGGAGAATAAAAAAAATCGCCACGAATATCGAGTGGAAGCTAGAAGCAAAGTACTTTTGCCTAGGGAATTTTACCTAATGAGGAGACAGGCGACTGTTTCGGTTTTCTAAGGATATTACGGTAATGAATGGTTGGCAATTAGTATGTACTTATATACGTACACTACGTATATCTATACGAACTCCCTCATCTATCTCCAAATGGATTATACGTGTAATGGGCATCTTAGAGAAATGTTTATACAATACGACGGAGTTTCTGAATAACGGCAAGACAAAAAGTTACTAGTTCTTACATTACGGTATATCAACGACGTAAGTGGGTAGGTGGGTACGCAAGAAATCATTTCTAACTGGCAAGAAGGTCGTCCGCGCCAAACACGACTAAACTAAGATTCCACGTTGGGTATTGCGCAGTTCAAAGTATAAAAACATCAAGGCTAGACTCGTAAAAGGCTAATTGAGGGCGTTGAAAAAAGCAGGATTCTTCAACGCCATAAAACTTTTTAATTTGTCCAAAGTAGGTAGATACAACTCACTTAATCACTCATCCCTTAATCCTCTCATGTAAGCTTCTGCCTCAGCAAGTCCTCATATGGAAAAAATACCCCGTGAGCTAGAGTCTGCTAAAGCGTGTTGGTTGGGATCCCTTAGAAAGATAGAAATGAGATCCAAAGTAGTTAGATGGGGTCACAGGGGGTCAGAATGGGGCGCATACAGAGTTGTGAAGGGTGCGTGAAGGGTGGGGGTCAGAGTAGATCTGGGGAAAAGTTGAGTTTTTATATTAATTAAGTAATTGCCTGATACATCCTTTCAGCGCCGTCAGTTTTGAAAAAGTTTGCATTTTTCCTGTCTCCCACCCACCACTACGTCCGACACCGCCTATTGCCCCTTCCTCGACTCTTCTGTACTCACCGATCCGTCCCCTCACACCTCTGTACTCCTCATCTCTTCAGGAGCTTCGTTGCGAGCAAAAAGGAACGTTAACTTTTTCCCTTTTTGGAAAGTTTCTTTCAAAGGGCCGAGTGACGCAAAAGGATGGCATGGACTTAAGGGAGCACAGGGAGCTCGAGGGAGTAAATACATCCCTAGTCACAGAGATCGATTTAAATCGCATGCACTGTGTTCGCCAGCCTGGAATGCTGATTTCTTAAGCAGATATACATTTTTGTAGGAAAAATTTTGACGAGGTGTTTCTGTAGAAATTCATAAAGATATTCTTAAACCGAAGCAGACTGATGTGGAAATGGTCGATTTTTTATTAGTTCTACTTTTTTTCGTCTCAACTGCAGATATATTTATGTTCCTCGGCCTTGATTCAAGAAATACAAAAAAATTGTAGATAAATTTGAAAAAAAAAATAAAACAAATGTTCAATTGCCCTTCATCATTAATATTTTGTAATATTATTTTTTACTCACTCCTCTCCTCCATTGTGTCGAACCCCACCAGTGTCCCTGGTCGACGGAAAAAGCGTTAAAAAATGTAAATTCGTAGACAGGCCCGTGAGATTGGACGTGGAAACACCCCACAGAACAGCTAGCCGCGTAGACGCGATACACAGGAATCCAGAGTTGAGTCAGGGGTATAGCGAGCAGAGGGTAGTCAGGGCCGTATCCGTTAGCTGGTGCCTGTAATTCCAGAATGCACACATCTGCCATTCTCCCCAGCGCCTGATAACTATGAATAAAACATAATTTTTTACAACCTCCATAATTCACCAAATTCATTCCAACCACCACCACCACCACCAGTGCCATCAACATCGCCAAGCCCGTACGCACTTTTCCCAATGTGAGGTTCCGACCGTATGCGATCTCGCCACACTCGACATTTCATTTTAATTTAACGTGTAAAATATGAAAATTTTCGGGAGTTCGGCGTACGCCCACGATACACTGCCGCGCCACCTTCCACCCTTCAGCCATCGCCGTATCACCACCGTGCATACGATTTATGTACCCACGTACAGTCACACGCATTCGCCCGACAGACAATGCTCACGAAAATTTATGAAATATTCTTCGGGTCTGAATCAAGAGGTTGATAACGTTTACACGACCTTTCTGTGAACCGCATGTCTACCAGTTTCCGCCGCTCCTGCGCCACAGATATCCTTATGGTTTTCTTCACTTTTCTTCGGAATTTATAGTGCTTCACCTCATATCTCTCCCTCGATATTTTCTTACTTTTCAAAATTTCGATTACTTCTATGGTTACCCACGTATATGCCTAAGGTGAACTTAACGACTCATTTCTTAAATTCTTAAAAAATATATAATCTCAACTTACTTTCGCAATAGTTCCACACAAGTGTTCTTTATCAATTAAAAAAAAAAAAACATAAGATGCTCTGTTTACAAAATTCTTATAAACGTACACTGGAGAGCATTAATGGTCTGTCGTTTACTACCCCCACCACTTGCAAAGACTTCCCTCTCTACTGGTCCCAATCCTTCTTCCCCTACAGCGGTGTTTCCAATACTCTAGAAGCGAGGAACACAAAATGGTGGTGCTGAGGCAACCTATCAACCCAGCCATCCTTGCAGGAGCCTACGAAATTTAGATTACGGCTACTTGACCACTGTACGACTTGTCTTTCCTCGACAGTTCGCAAACAATACAATGCTTAGCAAATCGTTACGATTACGATTTCAATTTCGACTTCGACTTCGACTTCGACTTCGACTTCGACTTCAACTTCGATTACGATTACGATTACGATTACGATTATGATTACGATTACAATTATAATTTCGATTACGATTTTGATTTATGGATTGGCTCACAATCGGCGTTCCTAAAGTCGATTATTTTAGCGTAACGTCAGATGCATAATTTGTAGCAAAAATTACACGTGGAGTCACATATGATTTGCTAAGGATTACATTGCAAACTGTCAAAAAAAGCATAAGTCCTACGCACGGTAGTCAAGTAGCCGCAATCTATAGTTCGTAAGCAACTTTGTGTCCTTTGCTTCGAGAGTTTTAAAAACACCGCTATAGGGGAAGAAGGATTGAGACTAGTAGAGAGGGAAGTGTTCGCCAGTGGTGGGGGTAGCCCACGGCAAACCATTAATGCTCTCCAGTGTACCACAGTGTATCTGTCAGCGTAAAACGATGAAGGATAGCTTTTTTTTCTTTCCTTATTGTAAAATCACAAATTTTTCCTCTTCATTCGCCCCGTTTTATTGACAACAGAATATAACCTTTTTTTATTATTATTTAACAGAAATATGAAACTCAAAAATATTAATTTTTAACGTGTTACAAACATTTGGTTTTTATTGTCTTTTTTTTTATTAAAAAAAAAACGCAAATTTGACTCTACCAAGATATTACGCTACTAACGATTTTCATCTCGCACACATTCTTCTTATCGCTAAGTTGTTGGTTGCAAGCATTAAATCTCAAGTGGCAAACGACTAAAGTACCCACCCAGCAACGAACCTTCTCAACCTCCGACCTTTCTAGTCCTCCTACTAAACCTACCCAACCTTTTACCTTCTACAGGTTTGCCATTAGGAATGTTAAACGGCCAGTAACGTTCCGACTAAATGAGACTTTTAACTATGTATGCCAAGGAAATTATTTCTGCCGGTTCCTCCTTCTTTTTTTCATCTGCTGTTTTGCTTTTCAGTTTCTCCCATAGACTTCCCATCGTTACAATTTAGGTCAGGATTTCAATTAAATCTCAATAATTATTATATACATGATATCAGGATAGATGAATTGTATCGTGTGCACAAATATCACTCACCATTTGTTTTTACAGCATATTACTTTTATGTTAAAATGTAATTCTTTTCGTTTCACAAAACAAATTACCGAATTCCATACACGTTCCGTCCTACGAGCTAATTAATTAAACGGAACTGGGAAAAATTGTTGTGTGGGTAATCCCGGTATTATTTCATGTGCAATCCACCATATTTTTCTACATTAAAGGTAAGCCTTCCGCTGACTGGGCAAATGTTGCTCGTGGATATTAAGAAAATTGACGTTAATTAATTTATATTAATGACCTTGAAAAGCGTCCATGTTCCAACAACAGTCTGTTCCTAAGCCAATTGTAGCTTGTACCAACAATTACGTGCGCCAAACTGATTCTTCAGTAATTTAAAAATTCTTTGAATTACTTATAAGCGTGATTTATTCATTCATCGGTCGTATCAGAAAATATCTCGGTGGTGCAGATTCGAGAAAACATTTTCATCCCAGTGAATTCGCATTATAATGAATAGCTAATTATTCCAGCTAGTAAGACACAAGACGTCACTATTTCACTTGATCACCTTAAGTCGCCTAATTAACGCTCAGGTGGTTACGCGCTAATTTCCAATTTCAACGTTAATAGTTTCTAGGTTGTAGGTGGTAAGTAGGTACGGGAAGCTTCTGAAAACCCGACTATGATGATAATACGGAAGTTATCTGTCGATATTGCAATTATCCTTGCTTCAAGGAATTATCCTTGATAACAGAAACAGTTTTTGGTTCCTGGTAAACGAATCTTCAAGATAAGATTAGGTTAGACTCAATGTCAGGCTCAATGCAGATACATGAAGGCAAGTATGCCTCGTATATACATACAGCAAAGCCTATAATACTGATGTATTCGTAACTTACTTATGTATTATTATTATTATGTCTATTATTACTATTTTAGAGAAGCACAGTGCTAAGCTCGAAGGAATTAACATTTGTCGATTCGACGTCATCTGTGATTATAGTCAGACTCATTGTCAGAGTGCCATTTACTATATATAGTTATACAATATAACGTCTACTGGATAGTCTAATAGGACGAAACGTTAATTGTTATTAGCTATCTCGATGGGATTGTAACATGTGTAAGTTACGATTGAGGTTAGGTTAGGTTGCTCGATTGAGGATTAACATTTGCTGGAACTGGATTAATCTAGTTGGATTACTCGAGATCTGGGTTATTTTTACAGCATTCTCTAGAGGGTAGTCCAATTATACGTATACAGAGACAGAGCCACATAAAGTCGTATAAAGTCAATTACGTAGATCAAGTATCCTAACACATGCAAAAGGCTTTTACACGTCATCGCGAAATCATTTGGCTCGATCTAAAATTTATGTCTGATTGTAGATTATTAAATGCATCGTCGAATTTATATGGATCTGCAAGACGTGAGATATATGAATAATGGCGGAACTTCATACTGACGATATTGGTGATGCGTGTATTGTTTCTCTAAACAGCTCTGCTTGAAGGATTTGTCGCACCGTAACTAGTTGAGGGAATTGTTTTCTTCTTTTCACTTATTGATAACTTTACAAAGACTTTGCAACACTGATTTCAGAACAACGTATTTTTTCGACTATGCAGCTGTCATGCTTTGAAATCCCCGAGTGGCGCCACCTGGCGGGTTTCTGCGAGAACTAGTTAGAAGGAGCATATAGAGTGAAGGCGCTTGAGTCAAATGAGTGTTACAAAATGGAATAACAAGTTACTAAAAATGTTATACAATTAATTTTTAGGATTAAATTAGTAGGTTAAAATGAAATAAAAGTTCTCAAGTATTTTTTAACGCCTTTATCTCCATACATCATCTTTCAGTTGTTTCCTCTTGTAGCATGAAAATATTTTGAAGTATAACGTTTCATTGATACTAATCTTCCATTTCTTTTGCGAAGACGAAAAAAACACGCATTGCAACGTGAAATTTTTATATATCATTCAGGAAGAATAACGATAATAAGCACAGTGTATTCAACTCGACGCAGAGAATTGAGAAGTTACTAAACTTTTACGGGCGATATGGAAATGTCGCGGATAACATTTGTCGTCGTGAGACTGCTTATCGGTCTCCTCGGTGTTTCACGGTTACTTTTCTTTTTGTTTACCTCTTTGGTCCTCTTCCCTTACAATCTTTTTTTGTTACATTTTTCTTCATTTTTCTGAACTCTCACGTCTCTCCTCGTATTACCCAGAACGGTAAAAATTAGACTGAAACTTTGATCGTTCTTTCAGAGAAACGAAATAACATCGCTTGCGTGAAGATTGGTGTTGCAAAATACCTCCAGGGAGAATTAGAGTGCGCGCCATTTTGACTGCACTTTTTACAAGTACATACAACTACTTACAAGCCTCTCGAAATTCGGTCTATAGACAACCGAGAATGAGGCCGAAAAGAATTTAAAAAAGAAGGGCATACGTAGATATCGACAATATTTCCATTTTCAAAATCAGGAAGCAACACGGTAGGATTCTGGTGCCAACATGGAAATCATTGTAGACACAATACGTTTTATCCATTTAAGTCCCGTTTTCATATCCCATGCATATGCAGAGGGTTCGTTAGCTAGTATTTTTTTCCCAATTTCACTACGCAGAGATACGAATTATTCCCTAGGAATTTCGCTGTCTCTCTAGCAAAACTCTGAACGTGTTATGTGGCGGTTTTCTTCTACTGAATTCTTTTGTTTTATTCTATCACGTCGACCATTCCACGAGAAAATCGAGCAATTTTCCATTCCCAAAAATCGACATGGGATTTACCAGTTCCTATTCCAACTTCTCTTCCTCTTAAAATCTTCCTTTTCTTTTGTTCCTGTCCTTCCATTCGGTTTCCTGCTTTTATCTCATTTTCCTATCTCCTTTTTTTTCTACCCCCACTCATCATTCCCATGGCATTGATGCGTTCCATTCACAGAGCACATTCCTGCTTTGCATAGAAATTAGACGTGAATTTCGTTATGTCGTCATACGGCGATATCGGATGGTCCTTTGAAGTTTCCGAAGGTGGAAAGCTCGCGGGTCGAATATGTTATATATATATATATATATATATATATATATATATATATATACATACATACATACACATATGTCTAAAGATATATGGATGAGCATGCACGTGGATCTCTATCCGTATATATACCATATGCGCATTTACTTGTACGGATGGTCAGACGTATCGAAATGCATTTCCGTAAATAAGCCGGAAAGTAAGCCTTCCAATTGATCCAGGAAACGCGTAACCAGTATGAATTGTATAAATATATAGAATCCAGGAATAGACATACGAATAAGAGAAGTCAGGAAGCAAAAAAAATACACGTATGTAAACAAATATTATAAGAAATAAATAAACCAAAATTGTATTAATAGATTAAAATTACGCAAAACTATTCCTTGAAAATTGTGATTTATTGACGAAAAAGTTTTCAAATCAGTCTTTTAGGATATGTAAAAAAAAAAAAAACAATTGTTCTTTTGTGCCTTTTACGTGTGCGAAAAATACCCGCGAAGCTATGTTAAAATTCAAACGGAAATTCGTGTGAAAGTTTGTTGCGAATCTCCGGAATGAGAATCTGTTTCCTTGCTTGAACCCAGGTCGTTTCGAGGGTTAGGTATTTGCAGGAGAAAAGTCTTGGACATAGCCAGACACCCAAGCCGGGCTTGTAATCAAGGGTCTCAGTGCCGCAAAGGGCTTTTCCCTTTCCAGCATCGCCACTTCCAACTAGTGCCGCATCTCACCCCCTCTCCATATCTCACTTCCTCGTTCTCTCCTGTCGTAATTGCACAAAGAGTTTGTTTAATTATTTTGTTAATTACCAACGGCAAAGGATACTTTTCTTTACATTGCAACACTGTCAGACTGTGCTGTTGGTGGGAATAGAAGCAACCTCCCCCCGGCCTCTCCGCGCTCTGAAAGGGGTGCAAATCTGAAAATGATTATCACGGACGCAGCAGGTAATAACAACAATGGAATTTCCTAAGAGAATCCCATACCGATTTAATCATTATTCCAATCAAATCCAATAATGTACATAAGATTTTTGCGATATTAAATTTGTCTGATGAACAATTAATTCTTACGAAGATCCTTTCTTCGTAATTCCTTTTCCTTTGTGCGCATTCGAAATTTAAATATATCTAGGCCAGCACAAACGTACTTTGTTAATTTGAAAATTTTCCTTTCAAGTTACTATTATGACTATCGAATAAATTTAATATCATCTTTAATTAACCCGCAGTAATTATAACACCACAAATTTATCAGCAATTAATGAAGAAAGAATATTTATAAAAAATATATATATAGTTACAATTCGCAGTAACGTCGAATCACTGACGCTTAACAAAATCAAGGACGAAATATTATGTTAATTGAATGTATTCCGTGATAGTTGTCAACTGCAAGATTAATTAACGGCTCGATTAATTATCACGCAAAAACGTCGTAATCGACAATGACATTAGTCAGAGCAAAAATCATTTCCCGATAACAATAAGGTCATTTTATATTATACAATGAGTTGTCGGTTGCCTCGGACGTTTCTGTAATTACCAGAAGAGGCGGAAGGGAGGGCCAAAGTAGAAGAAATAGAGGAAAGAAAAAAAAAAGAAAGAAAAAAAAAGGAAGAAAAAATCGCGAACACACGCGCTCAATTCAAAATTCGATTAACGCTCTTGCGGCTTGGCGGGAAGCGGTAATGGGGATGACAAGGAGAGAAGAAAAAAATAAACATAACCAGAACACAATAGCCGTCTCTGAAGACCAAGAGAATGTCGTATATATACATAGTCGAGGATGAAGACCAGAAATAGGATGATGAAGAATCCGAAGATGAATAAGAGGCAGCAGAGTGTATAGTAACCATTACGGTTAAGAAAGAGGAATGATGTATTAAGAGGTAAAAAGAAAGTGGAGAGAGATTCTACGTTGAAATACTTGGCGCGACGCCGAGGAGCCCTCGGGGCGCCAGAAACGAATTAAAATTTTCTTCCTACATTGTACTTCGTCTTCCTTCTCTTCTTCCTCTTTGTCCTCGTCGTTCCTCAGGCGTCTCGTCATTCTCGCGCTTCTATTTCTTATACATCGACGATCATCAGCCTCTTGCCCTTAAATCTCACTTGCCCTCCCCCCGTCCTCTCAACCGCGACTGATACTTTCTGAAACCTCGACCTCACAGGGACTCAACAACCTTATTCACGTGCCGGAATTTAATCCCTCTCTTTCTCTTTGAGTTTTATTTCTTTATCTTTCTCTCTCTCTCTGTCTCTCGTTACACTCGAAAGATTTCATTGAATTTTCTTTCCATTTTAGCCCAGGCTTTTCCCTCGCGACGGTGCTGCCTCTAGGTAGATGAGGCGCCCTCTTTTAGAAGGAAAAATTTTTTGTAGTCTTTTTTTTTACTTCCATATCCCTCTCTTTGGGTTCTTTCTTCTCCCGTTCACTCGTTATATAATCTCTCCCTACCTTTTTTTCTTCTGCTCGCTTCTTGAACGTCTGCTGGGATTCTTGGATTGTACGGTGAAAAATGAATTTTACCCGCTTTACGAATAATTATATTAATTTGCCTTGCGAGACTCTTGTATTTTTATTATTTATTTACTTGCCACAGGTGGTTCCGCCCGTAATTCTTTTCTACTCATCAAAAATACATTTTAACTCGGAATAAGCTTAACGAATACGAGCATTCTTACTTATACGTTATCAATGTTTTACAAAGAATCTAATATTCCATTATTTTTATAATGGCACTTACAACGCTTATACAATAGCATAAGAAGTCTGTGTGTTCTCAGCTTAACATAAAAGTAATGTAAGATAAAAATTTGTAAACTGAATAGAAAATTATGGGTGCTTATATGCAGGTATCACTGCATCGAACTTAACCTATAGTGTAGTCGTGTTAACTATATGCAATTGATACGTTAGAGGGAATTTCAAAGAACTCACCAGCCTTGCCTTTACAGTGCCCTTATCCTCCCCTTCGCGGGACCCTTTTCGCTACTGTTCAAACTCTCCGCGCCTGGTATATTTGCATTGCATTTGCAAGCGGGCCGACGTCGAGAACTCGGCCCAAAAAGAATGGCTGAATAGTGACGGCGCCCACGCCACTGTCTGCCTTCCGCCAGCTTTATTTAAACGCTATTAGTAGTCGGCGTTGCCTCGAGATCCGGCATTGTTATCGTAATTCAACTGGCGCGAATTTCTACTGGGATTTCATTAGGTTTCTCTTTCTGTACCTTTTCGTAACGCTTCGCCAGTTTCGAATTTTTTTTTTTTCTTCCTTTACACTATTGCAATTTTCTAATTAAAATATCGGTGGCCTTTACGTTGCATTGTTTTTATACCTTTTCTTTTGGTGGCAGGTGAAAGGGGCATTACACATGCTTACTGTTTTCCTGAGAATTTTCTTGCGAATTTTCTTTTGTCGCTTTTCAATTTCACGCGAAATTTTTCATTTGCATTTAATAACGAGAAACAATCTTCTTTAGAGAATACCGCTTTAATGAATAAATCCAAAAAGTTATTCCCGTTCCTCTCCTACCATTTGCTCGTCTACTGGTTATGGGATATTGAATAACTATTTATAGTTGTACGAAATACATCCCTGGGTAGAAACAAGCATTAACTGTAACGTGCTTCAATGCTGCCAACGTAACGAACTAAGTAAAATGATCTTCGAATACCAAATATTATATGTGCTTTTGCTCAGAACATAAAAAACATCGGCATATCGTATTAACAGAGTAAAATTAAACAAAAAGCTTAAAGATTTTCCCATGAGAAAAAAAAAGTCCCGACAATATATTCCGAGTCGTCAAAAATTTCATAGATAACAAATTCGCGATACCGATCGAACGTAAAGATCAAAAGGAATCGACAAGAAAATAATTTCTAATGCGTCTACGTAGAGGCGAACGAGTGAACGAAATCTGACTCTTCCAAAGAAAAATATACGTTTAAGGAGAATGAGGAAGTTAATATGAAAATTCTCCGAAAATTGTCGACCCGATGAAGAATGTTTTTCATTTTGATTTCCCATTGAAAAACACTGAGTTCCTGATCACTCTTTTTTTTTTCTTATTTTTCCGCCTTCATTCCTCTTCTTCTTTTTCACCTGCAAATCTCGGCTGCAGCCCCTCTTCCACGAAGTGGATCTCGACTTAATGCAATAATTGGATTTTCCAAGGAACATCTATTATCAGGTGGACCTGTGTGAGGGTGCGAGGGCTGACGTTGGGTGGTAAGGGCGAAGGGGGTGGAAAGGGGTTGCAGTAAAATTCAGGAGCCTTACGCCTGTATGACTCCTTTATCTTGGCCCCAATTTATATGTGTACATACACAATTACTATAATTCTATAAAGGTGTACAAGTATACACTAATAGACGTTTCTGTCTGACTATATCTGATTAGACATCCACTTGTCGTCATTGAGGATAATGCTTTTCCTTTTTTTGCCTTTTCCTTTACTTTCTCTCTCTCTCTCTACTTATTTCCGAGATATTTTAGAACTCGATTCTTATTAAGGAGAATATTCGACGACCCGTAAATACGTTAAAATGTATTAGCCAAGACTATTAGCTTACGGATGAATAGCTTGTTAGATCAGGTTAAGTTAAGCAAAGGGCTTTACGATTCGTCTTTGTGTGACTGTTCGAAACAGATTCTCGATTTTTTTTTTCTCTGTACCTATCAACCCCCCGGTGCATCTAATTTTCTCTTCTTTCGGGATATTTCGTTTCTAGGCATTTTTCTCGCTTCTGCAGTGCCGTATCTATCCATCCCCTTTCATCCTTATTCCGTGACGCGAAGCACGACTTGACAGAAATTGACGCGCAGCTAAATTCTCCGATGGATAATACGTAGATTTTTATTGCTCGAAGATTCCCATTACTCGATTGCCCTTTGAAATCTCAAAGGTCTGCTTTTCTATGAAGCGTTCGTTAAGGACCGAATCGCTCGGTAAAAATAATTGAATAATCGGATTAAAAGAGGCGGCATAGACCATACTTGACTTTTCCTGTAAACAAAAAAAAAATGAAAAAAAAAGTCTTCAACTGCAAGTAAAGAACTGAATACAAAATCAGCGAGAATTATAACAGACAAAAATGATGAATTCCATTAAATGTCTTTTACTTATTTATCGTCATTCCTTAGGAATGGAGTTTTATTATCTACATACGTTATTTATCGTGCGGTCTTGCACGGGTATGCATACGAATATACACGTATACATGCACTTTTTTGCACTTTCTCGCATTTTATTTCTCGTATCTCTTGTGTTCACCTTCTCGTCGCCGTGGCGCGAATACATGGAAACGCGACACAAGTATCGCGACAGCTTGTCTACGACTGGCCCAGTTTCCCTATCTTGTTTCAAGTTTTCAGTGACGTACGCTACGTTACCGGTTAAGACACGGGGTATATTTTATACCAGCTACAGCGCATGGTCTCTATTGTGTCAACATACGGCACTGAAAGCGAGCTATAGTCTTCACCTTGTACATATATACATATATATACACCCTTATGCCATATCCTTCCTACAGTAAACTCTACATACACCACAAGGGGATGTGGTAAAACATAGTGCATAGTGCAAGTGCATACTGCATACCATCGAATATTAGATTTTTCAGTATATCTCGTAGCTCTGTGTCTACTATCAAATTTTTCACTTTGCACCGGAAAGAATGTCACCCTTAATACATCCCATACGATCGTATAACTTTTTATGGATGTAAAAACAAGTAAAAGGAAACAAGCAATTTTTCTATTAATAATTTGATAACTGCGAGGAGAATAGTGAAACGAAGACAAAAAAAAAACAAATTTCTCTATATCATAGACGGCGGAGAAAATTCCACTTGAAGATTCTCGGAAACCGAAATAATTTTTCAAAAGTGTCGACGAGCCTCTTGTTGTCAGCACGCGTGAGGGAGAAAGAGAGAGAGAGAGAGAGAGAGAGA
>JARPRG010000274.1:2288716-2321633 GCA_031001745.1 Hartigia nigra
CAGCACTCTCAGCACTCTCATCAGCAGCATCCTCATCAACAGCACCCTATGCCTCCTATGGGAATGCCACCACCACCTCTTCTATACAGACCTCCACCACCTCCAATGCATTTGCGGATGCCTCCACCACCACCTCCGAGAATAGGCCTACGATTACCACCAGGTGATGAGAATAGATCTTTATTTTCATTGTCATTTAGAACAGTATTAATGAATATCTTACTCTGTACAGGTCCTCCACCAGGTATGCCGCGAATGCTCAGACCAGGTCCACCTAGCATTCCCAGAATGCCACCACCGCCTCAAATGCAAATTTCTAACATGACCAGCCTTGCAAACATGACCAATCCTCAGATACAGACACAATCTACAGCAGGTTCACAGCCAAAGACACCAAATGTACTCTCAGCCGCCCCGCAATTAATTAATCGCAAGGATAAGGATGGCAAAAGTGCCACAACAATAGAAGCTAAACCTCAAATCAGGAACTTGGCCGCTGACGTGACAAGGTTCTTACCGACGTCGTTAAGGGTAAAACGGGATGATAGAAAAAAGCCTAGTAGTATGCCTAGATTATCAGATAGAATAGTTGAAATGCAACCTAGACCTATGCAACCTAAAACTAAAGATGATGCATACATGCAGTTTATGCAAGAGATGGAGGGTCTTCTTTGAATTACAAGAAAGTAGAAGAAAAATGTATAATATCTCCACTCTACTATCAATTAAAACCAGATGAGTTTCTTTAATTCAAATTACTTTATTATATCCAGCCAATCCTGATCCTTGTTACATAACCTCTACTTCTTATGTATTTATGTTTTTATCTGTAATCGTTGTACTCATAGTACAGTTCAAATAACGAGGATTTCCTGTTCCTTTCTTAATAATGACAAATGAATGGTCGCATGTACTTTATAGCTGATTCTAAAGTCTGATGTCGCCATTACTGTAGTAACCGCGTGGGGGTTACACGTATATGGGACTTCTAAAAGAGAACTCAGGGGTGTAACTGAACTGAGTGTAACATCAGAGAAAATTAATAGAAACAACGATCAGCATCGTTTGGGACACGTTATTCGTTCGTTTCAATAATGTCTCTATGCTCCTGAATATATTTTTTTAATTTTTATGGTAAATGTAAGTACGTTCTCAACTCTGACTACGACCGTGCTGCTACTAACACGAGTGTTTCAAGATGGCTGACTCGAATGAAAAGTTGTTGGCGGAACTCCTGAAAAAATCAGGAAACAACGTGTGCGCCGATTGCGGAGCAAAAAGTTAGTGAAATATTTTATTTTTGATAAGTTATATCTCAATGATGGAAGGCAGAATGTATCCTTCTTGTAACAGCTACATCAATATTTCGTATTTGTATTGTCATGCTTGCTTACCTTGACTTTTATCCCTTACATGTTTTTCTATAATCCTTTAATTGCCAATGACCAGCAAAGTTCATATGTTGCTGAAGCACACTAGTTACCATATTTTATTAGATTTTATATTAAAATACTTTTTATTTGGCTGTAATAATAACATTTTATGCTCATACAGAGTACATAGGTTGCCTGTAGATTATAGTTTAGTATAGCTTAAATTTAATGGTACAACAAACTATGAGTGTGTGCATTACTCAGAAGTGATTCATATGCTTGAGCATTAT
Source organism: Hartigia nigra (assembly GCA_031001745.1). Taxonomy (NCBI): domain Eukaryota; kingdom Metazoa; phylum Arthropoda; class Insecta; order Hymenoptera; family Cephidae; genus Hartigia; species Hartigia nigra. The sequence continues at coordinate 2,290,380 of JARPRG010000274.1, forward strand.
TTTATTTTGCTGGTATCCATGTTCAAATGAGAGTCAAGCATTTGTGGTTTTATAAATTGTGGTTTTCCTGCCTCGTGTACTTCCTTTTTCTGGGATAAGCGTATCTTGAAATTTTCATAATATCTCTGTTATAAAGTTTCTTCATTATTTCAGATCCAGAATGGGCGTCCTACAATATTGGGATATTTGTATGCACAAGGTGTGCAGGTGTACACCGTTCTATGGGAGCTCACATATCCAAAGTAAAACATCTCAAGTTAGATAGATGGGAAGATTCTCAGGTTAATAGGGTTCGGGAGGTTGGAAATATTGCAGCACGTCTTCGGTATGAAGAACGTGTACCTCCTTGTTATCGTAGACCAAACCAGGATGCACCACAGTAAGTGTAAACTTTTCAAGAATTTTTGCTATTAAGATATCTGAAACTAGCACATCTAAATACAAAGTGGTCAGTTATCATAAAATCGCTCGGTATCAAACCTTAACCATAATTAAAATACATTAAAATGCCAAAGTACCTTTGCATGAATTAGGATAAGATAAGTATAACAATAACTTATCTTTGATGGATGGGCAGAGTTCTGGTGGAGCAATGGATAAGAGCCAAGTATGAAAGAGAAGAATTTTGTCATCCCGAAAGACAAAATCATTATGTCTCGGGATTCATGGAAGGTTTCCTTATGAAGAGAGGTAAGGAAGACTCCAGATATCATCCCCGGAAGTTCGTGTTAAGCGAAACTGAAGACACACTCAAGTATCATGTTAAAGAAAACAAAGTAAGTTCCAATATCCCAACTAGGAACATAGAGAATTGCAGAAATCTAATTCAATTCTTATTCTTTTATATAAGGAACCAAAGGCCATCCTCAGGGTATCTGAATTAAACGTAGCCTTTGCACCAGCCAAAACAGGAATACAAAACAGCTTGCAAATCTCATTCATGAAAGATAGCACTACAAGGCATATTTATGTGTACCACGAAGACGCAGAAGTGATAACAAATTGGTACCTCGCTATAAGATGTGCGAAGCTGCATCGTCTGCAAGTGGCATATCCTGGTGCAACTGAGTCCGAATTACTGTGCCAGCTGACAAGGGACTTTCCGCGTGAAGGATATCTCTGGAAAACCGGTCCAAGACACTCAGACGCCTACAAGAAAAGATGGTTCACCCTGGACGGTCGTAAACTGATGTACCACGACGATCCTATGGTGAGTCGTCCTATTCTCTACAACATCCATTTATGTAGATACATACTTGAACACATTTAGGCCCAGTCCATAGAATCACGTTTTTCTACACTCTTCCTATTGTTCCAAGGACGCTCATCCAAAAGGTGAAATCTTCCTGGGTCACAGTTCAGAAGGCTTCGCAGTTAAATCAGGTGTACCACCTGGTGCAAAGGATCAAGGATTTTCCTTTACATTGGAAACACCAGATAGAAGTTTTCTTCTATCAGCACAAAGTGATGACGATCGTATCCAGTGGATGAATGTCATTCAAAAGGTCATAGACAAACCTCTAACACCACAGGATGCTACCGGTACTCATTTATTGTACACCTTATATGGTTACGTTTAGAAATTCTGTTATTTATCAATTAAGTGTAATTTAAACAAAATATTTTAGTTGCAGCACGTTTGGCGAGAAAACGCACAGCTAGTGGAACTATGAATATCTTCTCCTCGGTGAGGTAGGGCTGGACCCCTGATAAACGCCTAACTTAATATGCTAGCAAGCATCGATATATTCAAAAGACAAGGCTAAGACCGACTTCGGAAGGATAATCTTGGATCTTTATTAGGTTAAGATTTTTCAAGTCCGTATGGTGCGGTGAGGCTTTCTTATTACGTTCTCGTTTTCCTTGCGTAAAATTGCATCGTACGCCATTTTTATAACGTCTTCTGACACTGCGTGTTATTTAGCGAAACTAGAGAGGAGTAATTCACTCGAAAACGCACAAACAAAATACCTTTTGAAATTAATATTTCAATACAGAAAAGATGAAGGGAAGCCACGAAAATTGGAGGAAAAGCAAAAGAAAATGTATAAGATTATGTGTATCGATGCAAGGAACATACGAAGTAGTTTACGAAACAGAAAATTGCTGAAATTGTAACATAGATACAGGAAGAAATCATTTTGAAAAGGAATAGAAACGAAAATAGCGGTTTTTACGAGTCATGACTCTTCACTGTTGTTATTGTTATTGTTATTGTTGCAATGGTGGTAATTATTATGACGATGGTCATAATAGGCGACAAGAAAGGTCTCCGTCAGGACTATTCGTGTCCGGACAATGCTCAAAGAGATAGACAACAAAAAAATGATAAAAAAAACATCTGCGTGTTAAAGGTCGTCTATACAAACATATAGATAGGCAAACAGCTAGACATTTCATATAGCAATAAAAATGCAATGATCGCAAAGTATCGTGCCGAATTCTTACAAGTGAAAAGAAAGAATAATTGTCGATATTTTGCAGCTTATATTACATGCATTCAAGCATATACGTAGTAGACGCATCGAAAAATTATTCCCGTATTATATATATATATATATATATATATATATACCTATATATATACATACGCATATTTTCTTTAATTTCTATACTTCATTTTCATGGTTAATATTATTCTTTACTCCATTGGCCTCCTAGACGGAATTTTAATGGCAGATATTGATTATAGGCTAATTAATTATTATAATCAAGAGAGGCTGACTGTAAACAGTATATAACGTGGTATATATTTATAGTTGTATACATTTGTATAGGGTGAGTGGAACTACGCACCGGTTTTTCGAATAATGTTCTTGCATTTAAAACTATATAGGGTTATCACGACAAATATACCAGCAAACCATTTACGGTGGTTCTATTATAGAAATCAAATGGACAGGCTAAGATCAAGTGATACGTTTGTTGTGAATAGCCTTGTATAAGCAAAGTCTTTGTTGTTTTGCGACATTCATTTTCCGTATTTTTGAAAAACAATAAATGTATCTTAGGTGCGACGATACGTACTCAAACTCAGCATATCATTATACACAAACAAATCTTACAATAGGCAAAATACCTTTTTCAATTGGTAAATATAATACAAACAAGAAAAGAGAGTAGGGCCTACAGAACTGTGTTCTCGGGCGACTTATCCTTTACTTTCTTTCTTTTTTTTCTTTCGATCATCACTTATTTTACTGCTTTCACTTATTCGTTCTTCAGAAAAATTTGTGACAAATAGTGATAGAATGTACATGGTGTTCATTTGCTCTTTCTCGTCTTTGAATTTTTATTTCGATGATAAAAACACAATCCATATTTTCTATTGCCGAGTTACACGACTGATCTATTCTGACAAATTCTTTTAATCTGAAAAGGTTTGAGTAACGAATGGAGATTGCAAGAAAATAATTTTAAAAAATTAGTGGACAATGTATAAGGTGTCAATGAATGAAGAGATTAAAATGGGATCAAGAAAGAAAAATTATTTAACACGCAGATAAAGGCTACTTGAATATTTTTATTTTTCGCTATATCCTCGTCTTTCTTTCTTTTTTTTTTTTCATTCGATCAAAACTCTTACCTTCTATTGTCATTATTTTGCGGAACTTATGTACAATAATTATAATGGTTATTATAATAATAAAAATATCGAAAAATAATGTCACAACATAAAGAAAGTCGTACAGGGTGTGCGCGCATGACTTCAACATATCTGACAATTAATTTCAAGCTAGACCTTAAAAGTATAACTTTTAGCGTTGATTATCAATTGAGGATATAGAACGGCCATATCAGGCCCTCAGCCGTAGAATACGGCATTAGTAAATATGATGTTCAAATCATATCCGAAAAATGCTCTTTTTATTTAATTTTTTTTTTGTTGTATTTACGTGCGATAATGGCTGTAGCTATTTTAGCAATTTCATTCAACTCACTCACCCTGTACATTTCTCACCCAAAGAGAATCGCTACTATTTTAATAGCAAGATAATAAAAGAGGACAAAAATGCTATCCAAATTGCACCATTGCTTGGTTCATTTTCTTATAATTTTTAATCAGCCCAAATTGTATTCGCCTTAAATTATTAGAAATGATAGTGCGTGTGTGTGCGTATGTGTATGTAAAGAATATATATATATATATATATATTCTTTTATATATGGAATAATATTTCTACATTCTATCGTTACTCTCATGGCTGTTCGATCATTCTCGAAGAGGTATCTTCCCACGTTGAACGGACTAGTCGTGCTGCACAGGTAACTTGGAAAACTAGATTCCTCTATTGGTCTAATTTGATTATCACGAAAAAGTGATCCGACAGAATAGTCACATGATTACTGATTTTGGCCAATGAGTGATGTAGTTATTTGAATTAATTATCTTATCCGACTAGTCCGTTCGACCAGGGAAAAGGTACCTTTATCCATACCGTAATATGGCTTCATATACAGTCAAGACTATTTTATATTGTAGGAACGAAATTTCCAGTCTAAGCCTACAACCATCTTGGGTCATAGTCAAACAAAAGAAATGGCAAAACTTTTTCAGACACTTTTATTCTCTGTCATTTACATTCGCATTAAATTCGGAAAATTTAATTTGTATATTATCGCCGTACCGGCCATCATTTACTAATATTATTATCGTCGTAATTTCACGTATTCATTTAAGTTATCTCTTAAATGATTCTTAACGTTTTTCATCTTCAAAAACATTGTTATCTTGGGTGCATGTACGTTCATTATTTTTCTATTTCTTTGTGGTGCGGTACGTGAAAGATGATTAAATGTAGCGTTAATTACGCAGCATAAAGGTCGATTCTAAAAGTCAAGCTCCATCATAGGTTGTGCATATAGATAGAAGATGACTTGTCGATAATTAACTTTTTTGACGACTCGTCGATTGATATTTTTCTAATCGCATTAAAGCTTAGTTTTCGGGATATACCTTTATAGTCAAAGGGCGGTCGAATGAAGAAGAGAAAATAGAAAAAAAGTAGAAAATGGAGAGGAAAAAAATAAAGAAAACATGTGAAAGTACTTCTGAATTGATTTCTGAACATGATACGGATTTCGAAGTACCTATACATTTATACGTACGTGTACTCGCAGGCACACGACGAACGTGAAATGCGTGGAAAGATAGACACAGATACTAGCACACGGCAAACTTGACAGAAATTGTTATTTAATCTGTTAGAAATAAAATGAATCTGATGCACGTTTTTGGTGCGGCCATCTTTGTTATTCTCTGTGATCCCTAAGATTATACTGTGATAATTTTCACTGAATTTCTTCAATACTCATGTGTCTCATAAGTGTTTTTTTTTGTAATCGTGCCCTCCAGAAATTTTGTTTGTAAAACCTTTTGCCTTAGTCATTTTTCTTTGATCTCTTGTTCCGGCAATAATGGCGTTCTCTTCAGGTAGCAAAGAATATTTACCCAACAGAATGCAGCTACGCTTACGTATACTACGCGCAAAGCTGGTGGTATCAGGAGAAAATTCACAAACTGCAGGGGAATCCAGTACATGCAGGAAGTCTGTGAACATTTAAAAAATATTTATTTACATTAGAATATTAGAGGAAAAGGTCATCCAATGAGTGGTGCAGAGAAAGTTTATAGAAATTTATTTTTTCTTGTTTCATATAGTACTTACTTGAAAAGTCTTCGCAAATTTGACCTTGCACTCGTGCAGAATATCAGTTCTTCCTTCCATTAGACTCATACCTGAAATAGAAGACATTTATAAATTAGAAATTTTGAAATAACCATAACGTGCTAAACTTTTAGACAAACAATATTGGGTTTCGTATAGAGTATGAATTCAAATTTCAAGGATTTACAATATTTAAAATGTATTTTTAATCGACTGCGAAATGAAGTACTGTTGGAATACTGACTACTGAAAAATAATATGATCAGCGGTGGCGTTAAGATAAATTGATCGGCGAAAAGTTTCTTCAGGATGGTCCTCCTCGCGATTCCTATATAATAGGAATCCAGCCATTTATACCTATACGGAGAAAAAACAATGAAATTAAAGGACTTATCTAGGACTAGTGAAATTTTTTTCTTATTGAATCTCGTACCAAGATGCTCATTTCTCAAGCTGGTGAATAAGTTAGAAGACGTACACAAATTGGTGTTAAAAATCCATAATGAGTGCCATAGTCAGTGACAGCGGAAGCCCAGAAGGGAAGCTGGATAGGTTTTTTAATTGCAATATCAGGTAATACTGTGCACCATCAATTTCAGAGGAAAAAGCCTAATTCAAGGCTCACCAATCCAGCGAGCTGATTAATTGATTTTCTATATAGCTCATCCTCCTTTTGATAATGCTCATTCTCATTTTCAGCACAAGCTAGAATTATAAACACCAACACAAAGGATACGATCACACTACATATAAGGAATTAATGATTTTGTCATTGAACATTTATTTCTTTAGCAAATGAATAAGTTAATTCAACTATTTTTCAAGTGTAATTCGAATTACCATAAGTCAATAAAGGCATAATAAATAGGTTTTTGAGGAAATATATTAACTAAAGCATATTCGCATGCATTAAAGTTACAAAGGATAATCATGAACATGATGCGTAATTGAAAAGCATAGTATTTCATTACCAATGTGATGAAAATATGATGTCAAAATTAAATGGGCTTCGAAAAGCAAAAAAAAAAACTTACCATCCATGAAGAATTGGACCAGCTAAGAGACATCCATAAATTCCATATCTCTCCAATTGAATCCAATCATACTTTCTAATGTTATTAGGATCCTGAACTAATCCAAAAGATTCATTAAGTTTGTATAACCAGTTCGAAGGATAATCTGTATTTGAAATACTAGATACAGACAGTGAGGGACTGACATTTTCCACCTACATATAAAAATGGAATAAAGGATTTTAAAAATATAATTCCGTCTACTAATGATACGTTCAAAACTCACTTGAAATTTCTTATTGTAACTTTGCTGCACAAATTCTGCACCGGTGTAGAACATTCCATAAATAACAGAATTAAACAGCAGTGGTCTTTTGTTAACAAGATTGCTGAGACTTTTCATCATCTTGCTAGATATCATTTATCTCGAACTCCACTCTATAATCTGCAAATAAATATTATCGTTCCACTTTAGAATATACACCGTGTAAATATATAATCTACATACATTTCCGTCCCAATGCGCTTTCAGTTGCAACGATGTAAAGCAACGATCGATGCAACAGGTGTGCCTTACCGCAATGCGTCACGAAAATATCTTCATCAGCAAACCAAACAGAGAACCATGCTCAGCCATACTAACAAATATTGTATAGTGTCTTGAAATAAAATCACTCAAGCTCAATCAGTTTCAATCAGCAGTTCATTATCTGATTGGACACAGAGGGAGACTTCTAGTGATGTAAATTCTAAATGGAAAGAGCATATAGTTTGTACTACAAAGACTGGTACCATTTTTTTTTTTTTTTTTTTTTAGTTCTAAGACCGTTAATATCCTCTATATTACATACTAATTAATATTCAGTTATAATTCTCTTTTCTAGGCCCTGGTCTCACTCAGTCTTACTGGTTATCAGATAAGAGATAATGTTTTACTTGAGATTAATTATATTAGCTTTCTTACCTTTAATTTTGTTAAAGATTGTAAATTGTCTGGATGGGCTTTATGGAATAACACGACGCTCGTGTCGTTTGCAATATGAATGATGATTGAGAACTGAAACTAATTAATATGTGAATTATGTAGTGGAAAAGTGTCGATTATTATTTATGGTTGTGTATGTAATTAGAAAAACGATAAAGACATGAAGATGTCTTGTTAATACATTGTTTTCAATTTAGTGAAGCTTTTCTCATTTTTTTCTCATTAATAAAATAACTAGCATCAAACTGAACTATTGGGATTTCATAATTTACATCGACCAAAATGTGTATATCATGTAGACTGTAATTTTTATTCTTTATTAGATTTCTAAATTTTTATAAAGGTTTTAGAAGTTTGTATTTATAATACAGAAAAGAGTAATATCAAGAAAGAATAAAATATTACAATACCATTTCAAAGATATTGAATAGACATCTGTATCATTTTTTACTTGTACTCCTGATCTCTGAAAGAGTCACTTGTTTCACCAATAAGCCATTTTAACCATTCATTCTGAACTTCTTTCTCCATGGTAATCTCTTTGAAAACACTACATCTTCCTACCTGGAATCGAGTATTTATTAACTTGGAGAATCTATCATAATTAACTGTAAACATCTGCAAATTACCTCAATAAATCCTAGTTTTTTAAACATTTTGATACTCTTTTCATTATCCATGGTAATTTTTACACAAAACTGTTTAACTTTGAGTTCTTCAATGCCTAAATATAAAGATTGTTTCATACTTATTAGAAGTTGTTAACACTGTATATTCATATACAATTTTAAATATACCATAACGCAGCATTAGTATCGTAGCCTCCCAGCCCATTCTTCTACCTCTAGCTACAGGTTCTGCTATCATAATTTCAGCTTCCGCAGTGTGTGGGTCTTTGGCATCATTAAAAAAAAGATTTGTATCTCCAATCATAGACTCTAAAGGTATATAAATAAAAAATATTTGCTTATCGAAAGATCTAATCATTATCAATTTCAGTAATGAAAATTCATTTTTCTGTATATACCTATCTCATCTCCATTTCTCTCAAAAGCTGCTTTGTCCAAAATAATGAAAGTGCATTCTAAAAATAATAAACTGAAAATTAGGCTGCCTCATTGTAACAATACACTAACATAAAAGAAACTTACTATCCTCAGCATTATGCCAGCTTTTCTGCATGGCATATTCTTCCTCTAATGTTAACGGTTCGGAACCTGTTAAGTATTGCAATTCCTTTGACTTCATCCAACTGTGGTATCTAAAAAAGAGCAAGTTTAATAAGTATTTAATAAATGAAAACCAGAAATTGATATCTGCAAAAGGAGAGAGTAAACCGTACTTAGAAACATGGTTTTCTTTATAGGGGACCAAGATTACATTTTTTCCAAAAACACGGGTTGTGGCATTGATTTTCATTATATTCCTTTTAAAACTACAACGTAAAGAATCGTTAGGTTTGTAGAAAACTGCACCTGATATATTTCAATAAACTATTTCATATATCCAATGCAAGTAATTCATGATTCTTGTATTCTGTCAGTTTTTTTAGAATTAATGTAGTGCCATCTATTGGCAGTACGCGAAACTATTTCCAACTCAATCAGCATCGTTTTTTGGGTTCAGAAGAAAATACAGGTTTGTAATGCTAAAGGCCTGCTCCATATCTATTGATATCCTTGATGAACTTGTATCAGCTATCGAGGAATAATTGGTAAAGAGAATTTGCCTTCCATGTATTCTATGTCTGAAACAAAATATATGGGATTTCAATCTCCTCCAGAACTGCACTGGTCCAGCATATTTCCCGTGCCCGCTGTACTCACTAGCCGTCAGATACAGTCCCATAAGTTTGGCTCTATTTACTAGTATCTCCTCGGTTGCATCTGCTTTCTTCGAAATCCAATGCCCAAAAATATATCCCATTGAGGATAAACCTATAAAAAAAAGAAGGAAGACTATGCTGATTTATTGAAGTTGGTGATTGGTGATGCAAGAGGTGTGTGCAGTACTATACGTATGTAGGAATTCGTGGTTGTATGATAGTGTGTATTCTTACTGAGAATTGTTTAGTAGTGTTTGTAAACCAGCGTTCTGAAAAAGTGTCGTCCAGCAACCTTAGGCCAGGGTGAATTCTGTTTATACTAAAGAAGAGAACACCCTGGACCTTGTATACGGATTGCGTGGATTTTGCACTAATTCATAAATCTTCTGAGGATAAAATGGCTTACAATTTTGCTGGAATGCCCACAGCTCCAATTCCACCTATGGGTAAGTATTATTGATTATAACCCCATTTGCCTGGGAACAAAGTATCTGATCATTAATTTTGTTTATGCTAATAGGAATGGGTCCTATGGGTCCACTAGGTCCTATTACTGGAGCACAAGGTTTCATGGAACTAGCTAGTCAAGGATTTCCACCATTGCCACCATCAATACCTCTCCCTGGTATGAATGATTCTCCATTGGAGTTTAGTACAAATAAGAATCAGCCACCATTGGTTCGTGAAAGTTCAGAGGATAATACTGATCGCAGAAGCGAGAAAAGTGATAGCAGGAGGGACCGAGAAAATAGGGAGGCAAGAGACACTTGCAGAGATGGAGGCAGGAGGTAGTAACTATTATTTATTATAGTGTTTAACTTTTCACATAATTTGACTTATTTTACATTGTTTATTAAAAGATCAAGAGGAGATCGTAGTGACAGAAGAGAAAGAGATCGTGAGAGACGTGAGGACCGTGGTGAAAGGTGTGAGAGGCGTGATGATCGCAGACCTGAAGATAGAAGTAATGCTAATTCTACCTCAAGTAGCACTACCAATACTCATGTTAATAATAATAGCAATGAAATGCCCTCGACACCAAGTACCACTACGAATGGTACTCCAGGAATAGGCGGAGGACCTCAGATGGAACCTACCACAGGAGTGTGGGGCATGGGTGTTGGTTATTCTATGATGGGAATGGGTCCAATGGGTCCGTTGGGACCCATGATGAGTGATATAACCTTAGGGCCACACATGGGGCATGCGCATGGATATACACATATGGGGATGGGTATGATGGCACACGATGGTGCTATGTTAGGCGCTCAGATGCTAGGACCTGAACAAATTATGAATGATGCTACAGCACAGATTATGAGTGGTGGTCTTCCGCCTCCACCCTCTGCACCACAGGGTACCAAGGAAATTATTCATTGCAAGAGCTGTACTTTATTTCCTCCTAATCCTAATGCACCACCACCTACCACCCGGGAAAGGCCACCAGGATGTAGAACAATATTTGTAGGAGGTATATAATTTGTTCTATTATTTAAAAAAAGATATGTAACATCCTAATGAATTATATTGTATCAGGTTTACCCGAGAACATAACTGAAACCATAATCCAGGAGATATTTGAACGCTGTGGAGAAATTACGACGTTACGATTATCCAAAAAGAATTTCTGTCATATACGCTTTGTACTTGAAGCAAGTGTGGATGCTGCTATTTATTTGTCAGGTTACAGAGTACGAATAGGCTCTAGCGGGGATGCTGCAAATACTGGTAGACTTCACGTTGACTTCGCTCAGGTATTTTTGGAATCACTTTAATCAATATTCATCTATATTCTAATTTTTATAATTACCAATCAATTACATTATAAGGCTAGGGATGATCAGTATGAGTGGGAGTGTAGACAACGGCAGTTACAACGAGAACAAAGACATCGAGAAAGAGTTGAAAAGGAAAGACAAAGACCTCCGTCAAGTCCCCCACCAGTGGTGCATTACACAGATCACGAAGCATCCAACATTTGCGAGAAGATCAAACAAGATGACACCTTCATGAAGGCTGTTCAGGTTAGTAAAGTCTTTTAAGCATTTATATATTTTATCACTTTTCTGAGCTAAACTCTCTAATATAAATTCTGTACACCTGACTAGGTTGTAGTAACCTGGCTAGAACGTGGAGACTGTACAAAACGTAATGCGAATACCTTCTACTCGATGATCCAGTCTACAAACAGTCACGTGCGCAGATTACTTACAGAGAAGGCATCATACGAAGAGGAACTTCAGAAGGCAAAGGAACTTATGAAGGGTAGAATGCAGGGTCTTCTCATCCAATGTACGTAAATACCTCACCAGATCATCTTTAGATATAACCTTAGCTTTAGAAGGTTACACAGAACCGTACTGTATCGTGCGATCAAATAGGAAGTTGTACGGTATTCTACGGGATCATAAATAGTACTGACAACAAAACCGTACACGCATACGTAAACGTAACGCGAAAGTATATCTGCATACCATTCGCTATTTCTCTCCGGTAAGTGATCTAGAGCCTAAACAAAAAAGAAATCAGTCCAGACGTGTCCAGAATGGCGGAAAGTTCCTGAAGAGACTCACAGACAGAAGCTCACGTGGAGCATGATTAATCAAAATCGGTTTGTCTTGATTCAGATCGGATCGGATCTGGTGGTGTCTCGAATCGAAGCAGCATTTTTCATAATGAGATCATGAGGTTTTACTTAGTTTAATGTGACGGACCAATCCTGATACTACCCAGGCTAGGTAAAGATACTGATCTGATTATGCAATTACCTATATATTTATCTCAATATTCTGATAACTATACTGTAGAATATCTGAAGTCCTGCTACTCGAAGATCTTGGACCTTCTCGAAATTAAAGTTTGCTGTGAAATGACAGTCTAGCGTGACTCCAACGTGGATGAAGAATGCTGACTTTTGATTTTAGGCTCCGATCTCTGGCATCGAATAGAGATGCGGTTTGCGATAAGAGATTAATGAACTCTTAGTGGTATAGTTTACGTGATCAGCTTGCATGCTTGCCTATGCTGATAAGATGGTATAAGGCGTTGGGCATAATATTGACTTTGAGGTCGAGGTCTTAGGACAATATGAAGAAACGTTTTGTCATGGGACCAGGATATCAGGTACTAGATGTTAAGGATCATATGTAATTCTGATATCCGACATCACGCTCAAGTAATCTGGTCCAGTGGCAAAACGTTCTGTAGATGAATGGGATGTCAATCTGTATCCTGGTGAATTCTTCTTGAGGGTTGCCAGAGATTCTAGAGAGTTGGGTCTCTCCCTGGTAGGCCATTATAAGTACAAGAGTCATATGTCTTTGGAGAGCTCCTTTCCCTGAGGTCAAGGAAGGTCAAGGATTCATTAGTACAGCATGAGGTATACTTATGCACGTATCAAAGGACAGATTCAAAACTATTTCAGATCACATACCCCAGGTTACTCATAATTTAGGCTAAATTGTTCCAAAGACTGATGACCTTTCTGAAGGTCACCGAGGTATTCTATGGGATGTCTATGATCGAAAGCCAGCTGGCTGGTTTCTGCGCTAAGCTGGCATTGCCAAAGAGTAAATCAAAGATGGAAAATATGGAGAATTAAGAAAAAAAAAAACTCAGTGTTGTAAAATCAGGGTGTACAACAGAGGATTTGTTGTGTTTTTTGTATGCGACATGCGACACCCGTGTCACCAAGACAGTCAGTCAGATAGAACGCGTGTTCACTGCCGCCAGCCACAAGAAGGTCTGGGACCACTTCACCAAGGCCCAGAGGAAGAACATCGAGATGTGGAAGAAACAGTCCTCGGTATGTATCCGCAATTTGAATTTATGTGGAGAACAAGAGCAAGAACAAGAACATGGTGATAGACCATCAAACGTTGTGGATGGTCCTCACCTTAAAATTGGTAGCACCGTGTGGACATTCCATGATGATTTTGACCAAAACAACAAATGTACATGTACATAGATGTATATCTATGCAGCTTCTTGGCACATTAAGATCATTATATGCGCATGAGATAGTTTTTGCAGTACAATATGATGCTGATGTCATAGGTCAGGTAAGTTCACTGGGTAATGACATTCCTGAGACACTGAATGAACTTTGGGTTTCATGTGTATTCATCCAAGAATAAAAAATGTAAGTCTTATCTTGAATTGTATTCGCTGTGATTATAACGAAAGACTGAATGAAACTGAAGGACTTCTGATGAAAATGCAGGTAATTTCTGGGATATATAAAAAATTTGGGATTCATCACAATAGTCATTTTTTTTGTTTGTTTTTAGTATTATTTTTATTCAGCTTCAGAGCAATCAAATATATATAGTCCAAATTGATAAAGTAAACAGAAAAGAAACTTTTGAAACTTGAAGATATTCTAATAAATAGAGAAAAATCACATTGTTTTTCCTTTCTATTAGTCAATTTTACTAATGGCATGCAGACTCCGTAGAGGTAAGCATAAGGTCAAGAGTAACTAAGATAATTAATGTAAATCTAATTTAATGAATTCCTTGGGATGGTAACAAGAAGCAATTATCTGTAGCCAATTAAGTTTATATAATTATGCAACGGAAAAATCAGGCTTCAGCTGTTTATAGGTAAACGGTTTTAATTAATATTAAATTGTATCTCCTACCCGATAGTCATTTCTAGCGGTAATTGAAAGAACCGCAACATTATACTGCATGCTGGAGTAATTGTGATGATGTCACAAGTATCATGGTCACTGAAAGTAATTCTCATGATCAATCCGTGTTCGAATCCATCTTAGGAAATCAAGGCTGTCCAGCTGGAAGAAGCCTTGATGGAGGGGGAAGGCGAGATGGAAGTCTCAGACTCCGAAGAAGAGCCTCAACGTAAAAAAGGTCGATGCCATTCGGATGTCAATGACGAGGTAGAGCGCTTGCAGATTTTAAAAGAGGAAAATGACAGTCTTCGATGTCAACTGGAAGCTTACAAGAACGAGGTCATTTTTAATATTCTTAAATAATGCGAAATCTTTGGAGATTTTTAGATTTTCTTAATTATAAACTATAATTGTCTTTGTTACATAGAAGTCGTCGTTAGCTAATACAAGCATGCCATCTTCGTAGGTGGACCTGCTAAAATCCGAGACGAAAGCCGACATAGATGCCAAAGACAAGCAGATGAAGATGCTGCAGCAAACCTTAAAGGGTATGCAGGAACAATTAATGCAGTCGAGGAAGCAACAGGCTCAGGATGATCAGAAGATTAAGGATCTTACGATGAAGTTAAATGCTACCAGGAAGGAGGATCCACCTGAGAGTGAGATAATCACCTTGGACAAAGATGACGATATAAACGAGGAGCCTAGGACACCGAAGCCCCTGGCGATATCATTGGGATGCGTTCAGGTTACGCAAAAAGACGCCAAACTAATTGGTATATTAAATTATATCAAAGTGAGTGAGAATTTCGATGGTATAATTAGTATAGCTTTTTTTCCTTACAGGACTCATCGCCACCTTTCTTCACATTCATCCGTTTGGCGCTAGCGTCGACTACGTGTGGTCATATTTACAGAAAATGGAACCGGGTATTAGGCCCAGTGAAGTGGAGGCACTGATGCAAAGATTTCCTCAAGTGTTCAAACAGGAACTGTCCGGAATTGGTGCAAATATGGAGAGACGATGGCAGTTTTCAGGTTTTAATGTTTATCGCAATCATTGACGAAATAATCGCAGTTACATTTGACGTAACAAACATTGCAACGTTAACATTTTTATGGTTGCGAATGGCGCTGAATACTTTTCAGAAATTGTTAATTATGTTATCCCTGCAATCGATACATTCAATTCTCGATAAGGTTTTCAATGTAAATTTGAAATTTTTGCCCTTAAAATTCTACTTTCAGTTCACGCTACATGTTTGAGGTTAGAACGCCTTCGCAATCGTAGTTACAAAAACAGAAAGAAAATTAATGATAAACACGCCATTTTGTCTTCGTATTGCGTATGTACTATAAGTACAATGTGCAATCAAGTTGTGCAGATTACGCTTGTATCGCGCAATTAATCAGTCATAGTAAGTAACTAATAATCTTGAAGGATTACCTATGTACATCATAATGATAAATACAGATTACCTGTACGACTTTGTATATAATTAAGCGTTTTATTTATTTATTCCATAAAAATTTAAAGCCATATTATAAATATTTGTCATACTAGAAGCTTTGGCCGGCATGCATGGTCCCCAATTGCTTGGCACGGTCTGTAGTGCGATTAAAAGCTGTTTTGATTACTGCTAATCATATTAATTAATTAATTCTCTTCGTCATCACTATCTTTGATATGGTCATTCGAGTCTAGGTACTTTGTGGATGATAGACATATAGCCGACTGCGATATTCTTATGTTGGTATCCGTCTGCATGAGAACAATAATATATAACCGATAATTCCAATTAGTGAATCATTAATCGTTTACATTACTTATATAATCTCTATATTAATTACCTTAAGAGTATCCTGATTGTGTGATGTGTAAGGCACTTCTGAACTCGATTTTTTCATATAAGTGGAATCGTCCTTGACTTCGACATCTCTTGTATTCAAACCTACGTGTCGTAATAAAATTGGTAGTTTTTCCAAGTATTCACCATGACCGTGGACAATGGCGCTGAGGTCAACGTTTGTGACCTTGTCGCATTGAACTGGTACCAGACCAGCAACACCAGTCGCCATGGACAAGGTTCGATATAGGAACTTTAATAACCAGTCACCGCTAATAAAAAATATATTTTTTTTATATTTAAAGGATTTAAGAAATTTTCATTGATAGTTTTAATATTAGAGTTAAAATAGATCAGACGTTACTGTAATATGTCGTACCTGCAATAACCATTAACCATTCTACCAGCCACCACGGTGGAGCACAGCTCCCACTGCTCTTTATTACTTGTTACTGGTGTACCAAGCATAATCGCATCCTGAATGATACCCTGACCTCCGCCGATCTGTGCCATTTCCCGAAGACAGTAATACACAACCCGTGCACCAAGGCTGAATCCTATCAAGGTAACAGGTCGCTTGCCATGCTCTCTGGTTAGAAGAACGTGTGCCAATTGTTTTCCAACTTCTGAACTACGTCGGCAGCAGACTGACCAGGGATTATCTATGATGGATGAAATCGAAAGCAGAGCTGCTGGCCAGGCTATGGCAGTCATGAGAGCTGAACAGAAATAAGTGCAAGGTATGAAGTGAAGATTTTAATAAATATACTGATTTTACTTACTTGATAAGACGGTATATTTCAGCGCCTCTTGGGTAGCGGCAGACATAGCCATACTCAAAATATAATTTAGAGCTTCTCCTAGCTCAATCAAATATTTGGTCTCGTATTTCAAGGCATATTGTTCTCTGGAGACAGCTAAACATCTCCAAGGTCCAGTTACATTATCTGGTTCACGATCATTAAGCCAACCTGTGACAGCTATGGCAATGTGTAATTGTCTTTCATTACCAGGAAATTGACTTAGGGACTCAAAAGCAAACTCTTCGACTTCTCCAACGCGCTTATTCATTTTGTAACCTGGTAAAACGTAGCTTGTAAGTTATGAAGGTGCTTGAAAGAGTTTTAGAATTACCTGCAAGGCCTGCTCCAGCAACTCCAAATACTGATCCTAGAATTGCTGCTCCTGCTGCAGTCGACAATGCCACTGCAGCACTTGCTCCTGCGGTACCTAGAAGGGTTCCTACACCAACTCCTATCAAAGGTGCTGCTAATCCTCCGGTAACTCCTACTAGGGTACCACCAGCTATTGTAGCAAGACCAATCGATGCATAACGTTTAATCTTCTTGATCTTTTCGCGATGTTTAGTGTCCTTGATTTCTTTCCTTAGCCAAATAATGATACCACGTCACCAAGTAGATCTTAATAAGTAGTTCCTATTTTGATGGGACATACTCGGTTTGTGGCTCTATTTCCTGGCTCAGGCTCTCAATTAGAGAAAGTTCATAGAGTTCCATCAGATCAAAAGGTACCTTCAGAAGTTCAGCTATTCTTCGTGCAAGAACCCTGTGTCTTGCATCATATTCTCCTAAAAGTCATGCATTTATTCTAATCACAGTCGTTCTTTAAAGATATGAAATATTGGTTTATGGGTTTCGGAGCCATTACCTGACAATATGCCTTAGTTTGATAGAATGCACATATGAGATTTAATGCCACAAAATATTCTGAATAACTATAGAAACATTTAAAAACTTATTAAAAAATATAATAATCAATTCTTACCATTATGAAGAGCATTCAGTATAATATCCTGTACTATTGTAACAGCTCTGTCTTTGGTTGTAGGATCTTCTAGGAGAAGAGCGACATAGGCATCTTGAGTATGTCCGCTATCACCCTGAGCTAAGATAAACATGACAGGTTCAATCCTATCATTCAGCATCAATCGAGAGCATGTTCCCTTGACATAACTCTGTCTAAATTCTTGATGACACTCCTGAGGAAACAGTTCTGATAATGTGATAGAACATATTGCTGCATATGCATAAGCAGCTGTCTCAGAGACACTTGTTGTTCCAAGCAGAGGTCCTGTTATATATTTAAAAAAAACCAGTCAACTTCCAAATTATCTGACTAGCTTAAAATTCTTACCTTGAATCTTCTTCCTTCTTTCCGACATTGTGCTCCCGAAGAAGACGTATTAGCGCTTAAATTTGTATTCATCAAACCGCATCAAAACATCTTTAGATAAGGATAAATGATTTCACCGAACACACGTAGTCATATTTCGATTAAGGCATGTTCAGACACTTTAGATTATATCCAATGACATCGATTCGCCTTGTTCATACTATCAATTTCTAACCTTATTAAGAACGCCGTACTAAACATACTCGCGTAGATACGCGATAAATAAATATATTTTTATCACACATTTTTATAGTTTAGACGACGTCACAAATATGACGTCATTCAGCGTATGTGCTTAGTACGAGTCTAATTTAAAATGTATCACTATATGTAAGAAACCATTATTTTGTTAGCATTTTGCATTTAGTTGTAAATTCGTAGTATTATTCAGTTTTTCTAATATAACAAATACAACTTACATTAAATGCATACATTCGCCATGTTATTTATAAAAACTTAAGCGTAGGGTTGTTTAGGACTTTGAATTTCGTACAATCGTGATGCATTATTGGAACACATTCTATTGGCTGATTCAAAAGATTGGAGCACGATATAATTGTATTTTTCTGTCATGGCCTCCTGCGTAAACACCGGCACGATTTTATTAATTGTGACTGTTTTATCTGTATAAACTACACTTCAACGTTATTGAAGTATAGCCATGGACTCTTATATTATGCAGGTTTGATCTTTATATAATAATTTTTAATCGTTTTGTATATACCGTACACTTATTATTCAATTTCTAAATATGACGTTCTTTGTATTTGTTACAGCTGAGACGCATCTGGTTAAACCAGGATGGTGACACGTTAGCGGTAAATAAACAGTTAATTAAAATATGGTTATTTATGAAAATATATTTGTATCCATCATGCAGGATCTGTTATCTCTTCGGCATTCACATATATCAATATCTCAACTGGGTTCTGAAGCTGCCATAACCAAAGCCATGGAACATCTACCATCGCCATTCGATGATCTGGTCTTATATCATATGAAGTAATGCTCTTTAAATATTATGAAGGCAGTGGTACCAAGGTTCCTTAACCTTATTAAAGGGATGGAAACTTTATCATTATAGAACTGTTCATGCAGCTGCAAGAGGTGACCCATGTACTGCATACGAATATCAAAGTTCGGCTGTACAGTCCCTTACTAGAATACTCCAACTACAAAAGGAAGAGAACTGGATGCTGCCTGTAATGAATAGGATGTGTCTAGAATTAAGGTTATTGGCTGTACGTGCTGAGAATTCAAAGGCTGGAAAGAATCCTAAACCTGGTGAAGTTCTAGAGAAATGTACAGAATGTTTGATGGGCTGCTTTAGGGTTTGCGCTGCAGATAATCGGAGTTCTGAAGATGATACTAAGAGATGGGGTATGTTAGCTCTAGTAAATCAATTATTAAAAGTCTACTTCAGGATCAATAAGCTACATCTGTGCAAACCTCTTATAAGAGCTATCGAGTCTTCTGCCTTGAAAGATCAATTTTCATTGGCACAGCAAATTACATATAAATTCTTCGTGGGCAGAAAGGCTATGTTTGATGGTGATTATAAAGCTGGTAAGGACTAAAATACATTAATTTCATTATTGCATTATTTTTATTTAATCCTAATTACAATTTTTCTGATATTCCAGCTGATGAATACCTAACTTATGCATTTGAACGATGTCATAGACGTTCAACGAAAAATAAACGTCTGATTTTAACATATTTGGTACCAGCAAAGATGCTTTTGGGGTACATGCCAAAGAGTACTGTCCTTGAAAAGTACGAGTTGACGGAATTCTGGGAGCTTGCTGAAGCTGTGAGGAAAGGTGACTTACGAAGTCTGGAAAAAGTCATGTCCAAACACGAGACTTTTTTTGTGGGTGCCGGTATCTACTTAATTGTAGAGAAACTAAAACCCATTGCATACAGAAATTTGTTTAAGAAAGTCTATCTAGCCTTAAATACACATCAAATTCCTGTAGAAAGTCTATTAACAGCATTGGTCATGCACGGAGTAGAGGATGTAGATATGGATGAGACTGAATGTCTTGTTGCCAATCTCATCTACGACGGCAAAATAAAGGGATACATCTCTCACCAGCATAAAAAGCTTGTAATTTCCAAGCAAAATCCATTTCCAAGACTATCATCTTTAACATAAAAAACTAAGAATTTTTCATAATAAAAAAAATCGTAAACTACTTATATTCTCCGTCTACTTGAATTCTCATCTTCCTACCCAAGTTTTATGTCTTTCAGATAATCCTATAGCGTTTAGAACTTTGTATTAAAGTTATAAGTTAACAAGCCGTTGTTACTGTAATATATGATACAAGCTAGGTCTAGATCGAACAGCATATTAAAGTTTATAGAGATATAGGAATACATAGTTGCATATGCTCTATCATTATGTGCGCAAAGCACAAGGTGGCATCCGTGTGATCTGACGCCGTTGAGAACCCACATATAAACCAAATTCGAAAGAGTCATTGAAAGCACCGCAATCGAACTTGTACATTGTATTAACCTTGTGCGCTTGTTAAATACGAGAAGGAGAATCAGAAAATTATCCAGAAAGGAAGCTTCATCACCGGCATCCGCAAAGATAAAACTTCGTTTACGAAATACGCCTGAAATCGTTAAAATGACGTGCTATCGATTGTGTTTCTGATTGGTTAAAGCAGTTTTCGATGCAAGTATGGCCGCCTTGCCGTCACCCACGCAGGTACCTTTAGAATTTTTACAATTTTATCGTGAAAATGGTACGGTTGAGGTGTCATTTACGTTTTTAATTATCTGAAAAGGTTCTCTGACTGTATTCGGATGGTTATGGGTTGGATTTTTGCGTTTATTTTCGTTTAAAGTCGATTCAACTTTACGGGTTACTTGGGAGTTCTTCAGTTCGATGACTTATTCGCATCACTCTGATATTGAAATTTTATTTCACAGATTTTCAGATACTTCTAGACTGTTTATTGTAATTTTTAGTTATTCTTTATTGTAATTGTAGTCTGTTTTGCATTTGTACTGGACACTTCTCTTCGCGAACCTATTTCCTTTCTATGTCTAGATGTTAGAGATCTCTGCATCTCGATCGTCTAAAATTCATACATTTTTAGGAGGCGTGTCATTTTGTTTTTGATATTTGATTTTTCAAGATTTTTGGAATAAATACTTTGAAGAAATGTTAAAAAATTTATACTTTTTCTTCTCTAGGTGGCTGGACGCCATGGAGCCATCTACGAAGCATATTATCATCAGGTGTGTTTCAGCTCATCATACTTAGTTATGCTACAAAGAATCAGTTATATTTTACATGTTTTTTATGCTTAAGGTGGATCCAAATGGATATGGTCGCATTGGTGCAATGGAGGCTGCAAGGTTTTTGAAAAAGTCCCAACTCAGTGATGTCATTCTTAGTAAAATTTGGGACATGGCCGATCCTCAGTCAAGAGGATCCCTTGATAAAGCAGGATTGTTTGTTGCATTAAAACTTTGTGCCTTAGCACAAGAGGGCTGGGATTTAAATATGGCCAATTTGAGTCTAGAAACAGCACCACCCAAAATGGTAAATATCCTTAACATTTTTCATCATAAATCTCATTGCGATACTGATAATTTTTGAACCTAGGGTGAGATTCCAAAAATCCCACAAAAGCCGAATACTCCTGCAGCACCAGTAATAACATCAGTTAGTAGTGGAGACTGGTCCATAAAACCAACAGAACGTGTGAAGTATGATAGACTCTTTGACAGCTTGCAACCAGCTAATGGATATATTCCTGGCAATAAAGTCAAGGGTGTCCTCATGGATAGTAAATTACCATTGGACACCCTAGGTAAAATTTGGGATCTTGCAGACATGGACAAGGATGGGATGCTAGACAGACACGAATTTGTCGTCGTAAGTTCTAATATTTAACATGGGTTCCCTGTTTAGTATAAACTCTACTAATAAATATATTAATATAGGCAATGCATCTGGTATATAAAGCACTGGAAAAGTATGCTATCCCCAGTGTGTTGCCACCAGAATTGATGCCGCCAGGGAAAAGAAAAGAATCACTAGTTCATCAGGTGCCCATCAATGAATCATCTGCACCACCACCTATTCCACCTCTACCAAAGACTTCAGTCGATAGTCTTGTAGGATTAGAAACTTCGAAGGTACTTCTTGATTTTTTTTTTACTAGTAGATGAATTAGAACCTCTGCTAATCCTGATCGTTTATCTATTCAGCAACCACCTGTTGCACAACAATGGGTAGTATCGGCGGAGGATCAGGCAGCAGCAGATAAACTCTTTTCCCAGGCAGACATGGACATGGACGGATTTGTATCTGGAGCTGAGATCAAAGATGTCTTCCTACAGTCTGGTCTTCCACAAGCAGTCCTGGCACATATTTGGTATGTATACATAATCTCATTCTGAAATTTTCTGAACTGTTAGTCAATGACTTACCCTCTGAAAATTTCTCGATCATCCTTCAGGGGTCTCTGCGACATTTGTCAGAATGGAAAACTGAACAAAGAACAGTTCGCTTTATCCATGTGGCTGATCAAGCAGAAATTGCGTGGAATAGAACCTCCCGCTGCCTTAACCCCGGACATGATGCCGCCGTCGCTTCGTAAACTCACGGAAGGCGTTGTGGTGAGTTTAAAATACATTTATTGATCTTTTATCGTTTACTCGTAATACGCTTACGACCTTTAAATGCTTTCCAAAACACAAAAACGAATACACCAAGTATGGCTACGCTGCCGATCATGAAGATACGATGATCAAATTTTATTTCTATTTCCTGGACGACCTCGAGTCTGATAGTACCAGCTAGTTCACCATTTTGCCAGCAACTGAAAGTACAACGTGCAATATCCATGTTTTCATACACTACTGTTTTCAGGTTTCAGAATATAAGCTTCTTTCAAAAGTTTTTTTTAAAATTAATTGTTCAACCTGTAAATATTCTTATCTGAAAAACGTAGTGTTTTAAAAACTATTCGGTCACGAGAATCTATACTGATTCTTCCTTTGGATACTTTCTTCATCGTAAATGGATTTAAAAATTTATCACGAATTTTCCAAATTGCAGGAGCATCACTGTTCAGATTTCTAAAAATAAAATTCTGTTATCTTTTTCAATGATTTTAAATATGTGATTATGCGTAGTTATACCCTGGACATTCAAGAATAGTTTGAGTATCATGTTTCCGGTAAAATGTAATTCTCTCCACGGATGGTGGAGCCTCCGGTAAACCCTGTAGCATGGAGTATATCCCGGCACTATTATTTGCACTTTCCAAAACGTGTCCTGAACGATCCCGAACCTCAAATACCACATTTCTCATACAACTAGGCTACAAAGATCATTGATTTTTTTATCCGTGTATGAAAAATGGGAGAGAAAACTGCACCTTACAAAATCTCATGTGAATTTCTGTTTTACGTTTCCTAATCGCAGGTATATTCTGAATAATATTTGGCGTATATCTTGACCTGCATGGCAATTTATTTTCAAATATTTGCAAAATTCGATTTATTTGCGAAATGATCTCCTGGTCAACTTCAAAATATCACAAGAATTGAGTACACATATAGAAATTCGAGGGACTATCTATGTGCAATATTAAACTATTGATGTACCTGAGGATGAAGTTACGTCACGTTGATTTCGCAATCCTGGTATACTCTCATTAGCTATATATCGATGAGCAGTACTTTCTAATAAAGAAATGGTACAGTAACCATATCGAACTTTCCTTCCTACAACGTCACAGGTAGAGCACACTGTCCAGGTTGTCCATGTCGAATATATTTTAATATTATAATCTGGCAGTACCATCGTAGGTTCTAATTCCTCAACTTTATGTACAGTGCGTACTGGTTCCGTACCATTATCAACATGTAAGTAATAGGGTGCATCAACAGTACCCTCCAACTCACACCAATAAGAACCAGACTGATAGGACTAAACAATTTAACCATACAGACATATGATCTATAAAAATTGTTTTTAAAATTCTCTACTTTTACCCTAATATTATACATGTTTAAGCCAGCATCATCCGATGAAATGATTATGTGCTCTGTGGTTTCAATTGGTTCTATATTTTCAGGGGTTAATAAGACCTGATTAAAATTGATAGGATCAAAGTACCATGAGGTTGATTTATCCAGATTCACTATCATCGGTGATATACAAACTCGACACTCTAATCTGTTGTTATAAAAGTGATATTAGTTTAATTGATAACTATAGAGATTGGACTTCTCCACACATGTCCAGCCCTCTATGAGCAATCGCATGCAAACTTCAATTGTAGCAATTACTCAATTAATTCATATTAATTAACAATAATTACGTGACAGTGGTTCCTTCAAGTACTACCATTGCCCTGGGAAGCATTATCTTTTCAGCACCGAAATTTGCATAATTATTTTTCAAACACTTATAATATTCTTCCCATCGTTCGCGGTGTATTTGGCGTTGAGTTTCATTACTTCCAGGGTATTCAAAATCATTTACATCCAAAAACATTTCGTCCCCTTCAATGTATCGATTAAAAGATCTCATGTCAAAACAACTTCATATTATTACTTACCCTTCTTTCCACCAGTGACTTCGTTAATTCTTTTACGTAATTTATCATAATTCTTCCTTAGAGCTTTTCGAATGCCAAGACCAGAACACACTGTATGAGTCGTCAGACACAATATCAATGTACTTAGTATATTCATCGATAGTCGTTCGAATTGTCAATGTTTGACAGATTTCTTGTGTACTGACCGAAATGTTTTTGTTACAGGAAAACAATAATATTTCTGGATATTCGAATCCTGAACTCGATATGATCAGCAAGGATATCGCAGAACTAGCACGTGAGAGACACAGCATGGAGCAAGACATAGCCCAGAAGGAGGCTGACATTAAAATAAAGAATGGCGAGATTAAGAGTCTTCAGAGCGAGCTGGACACATTGGCAGCGACTTTAAAGCAATTGGAAAATCAAAAGGGCGAAGCGCAGAAACGTCTGAATGACCTGAAGGCCCAGGTATAGCATCGATTAAGAGTTATAAACATATGTATATATTAATTGTGCGTTACTGACATGGGCGTATGATTTCCTAAAAGCTCCAGTTACGTTTGCATTTCTGCTTTTACGATTACTCTATTTGAACGTTCTGCTTGGCTTTATTGCGCGCTGCAGCCATGATTAATTGCATTTTCACCCGGTCTTTAGATCAAAATCAGAATCATCGGTCATTTTGTATATATATTGAAATCACTCAAAATTGATAGTACCAAATTTTATTTATACGGTAAAACTTGTTTATCGGATTCTAAGAATGTTTGTGACCTGCGTTTTTTTTAAACCTTAATTATCAGCCGTTACCGTAATTGATAACTATTATTTAATTTGCCGTCGATGAGTTTTCAGTTTTATTATATTTTTTTTTTCTATTCATTTATTTAATTATTTTGGTTGTTATGTTTTTTCTGTTATGTTTCGCTTGTAGAGAGCTGATGTAGATAAAGAGTTGAGTGAAGTCGAGAAGGAGATACGGGAGGAACAAAATAAGGTATTACCAATAATTTACAACTTTTTTTTTCATAAATATTTAAATCAAATAAATCCGGAGGATTATTGCTCGATCATTGCATTTTGTTTGGCGTATGGCCATTTTCAAAATTTTTATAATTAAAACCACGATGCAGTATGTTGTTAACTCAATCGGAAGCAAAAAGTACTTGTCGTGTGCTGGATCCTGCACTAAGATTGGACTTTTGTTTTATTTCATAAATTGTATTTATGTGGGTGATAATTATATCAGAAATACAGAAAATTTATATACTGTAAAATAAAATCGACCGCGCAACATACCATTTGTGTGCATGTGAATTTATTATGCATTTGTGTGGCTTAGCTATTTTAAGAAATAAAAATCCTTGGGACAGGAATAATAACTAATAAAATTCAGTATATCGTATATGAATGAATCGATCTGGAACTCATAGATACTATTTATCTAAGGTGGACAAGCTTCGGCAGCAGGCTGAGGAACAGGAATCAGTCTTACGTAGCCAAGAGGAAGAACTTCAGTCGAAACGTCAGGAACTCGAGGGTCTTCGTCTGGAAGAACAACAGTTGGAGCAGCAACAGAACAAGAGCAGAGATCAGCTGAATGAGCTAACGAAGAACCTTCAAGATACTCAGCTTCAGATTAGTCAGGCGAAGGCGAAGATAACTCATTTGGAGGAACAGCAACGTCAGATGACCGACGCTATCGCCCTTTATGATTCTGCACTAGCCGCTGGAGATGCTACCCTTGTTCCTGACACTAGTCTCCAATTTAACCCAGAATTTGAGGACTCAGAGTCAGTTCATTTACAGCAACATATATGCAGTCCCATTTTTGTTCACTTTAACTTATAGAATCTTCTGATTCGATACAGATATAACACAGCGGAAGTACGCTCCCCGACGAAGCTTAACGGAATCGCTGATGGCAAAGGTGTCGATCCATTCGCCGGTGCGAATGGACCTGCCGGCGAATCCCCAGGATTTGGAGATCAAGATCCATTTGCTTCTAACCAAGCAAAGGAAGCTTTCAATGCTGCGGGTGCTGCTGATCCCTTCGGCGGCTCTGCCGGAGTTTTTCAAAGCCAGCCAGCTACTGTAAGTTCTTATTTTTTACAATGACTGCATCCACTTCAGGGTAAATATAGTTCCGCTTTCAACAACCTGATAAATATTTTATTATTTTCTTCAGGGTGGTTTCAGTACTGATCCTTTCACATCATTTAATGACGGTAGTGTTACCAAAGGATCCAACGATCCATTTGATCCTTTCGGCGACGGTACCGGTAAGGCACAAGGATCTGACGCAGTTCCTGTGGTAAGTAAATTATTAATATTCCGCATCAGTACTCTGTATAGTTTGTCCTCTAATAATGAAGACGATAATAATACTCAGGCAAGTAAGGATCCCTTTGGCGACGATCCTTTTGCAAATCTTCATGCACCAACGCGGCCAGAAAGTCCCAGTCCAGCTCTACCACCAAAGAAGGCGAAACAGCCTCCCCCACGACCAGCACCTCCAAGACCTGCTCTGGGCCCTACTGGTCTTGGTCCTACGAGAGCTGCACCAGCTCCTCCGACACCAATAACTACACCAACACCTTCGCCAACACCGGATCCTTTTGCCAATGCGAATTCGGCAGATCCCTTTGCAGCACAGAACCAACCCAGTGCCATTGACAATAATAACGGCAATGCAACCTTTGGCATATCAAGCGGTGGCTTTGCAGATTTTGCAAATTTCGATTCAAAGGTTAGTTCACAAT
This sequence comes from Hartigia nigra, assembly GCA_031001745.1. Lineage (NCBI taxonomy): Eukaryota > Metazoa > Arthropoda > Insecta > Hymenoptera > Cephidae > Hartigia > Hartigia nigra. The sequence continues at coordinate 2,317,888 of JARPRG010000274.1, forward strand.
GTCATGAGATAAACAGAAACAAAACAAACAAACACCTACACAGACATACCTTTGGAATATAATTGTATATCCACACAAAACAACAAACTTAGATGCGCTGAGAGGTTAGCCTCTTATCATCTCAGTTTTTTTTTTCAGATGACCTCTTCACATTTCGATAAAGGTCATTCGTTTAGTCTCAATTTATTACACATTGAATTTAATTATACATTTATTTTATTTTTTTTTTTTTAGTTTGCACCTCTAGGTAGATGCTCTACGTTTTTCAGTTTCTCGTTACGCCTCCGATTGATCCTGACTCCTGGAGCATGCAGTCTTCGTATTCCTGACTGAATTTATTTGCATTCCTCGACGTGTATGACATTGAACTTCATTTTATTTGTGTTGAATGTTTTTTTATTGTATTTGTTTTATTCCTCTATTACCTTAGCTATAGGTGACTCTTACAGAAAACAGCAACAGATCCGGTGTGACCTCAGGATGCTGAAGATAACCGGCGGTATCCGCGTTTGTTTCTGTTGAATTTTTCAGTAAACACAAAATTGACTCGTGACAAAAACCCTGCTTCAGCCGGAACCGATACCAAGTCAACTGGCGCCACCAAGACCAGGAAGCAGGCCTCGAGGTATGACGACGCCGAACCCAACACCAACGCCTAAGTTACCGGATTTTACGGATGATCCTTTCCGAGACTATCGCTACGAGGATCCGTTCAACATTGAGGATCCATTCGCCGAAGACACTACGACTATCACCGAGGACAACAACGCGAACAAGAAAAGCACCGGGAAGCTGGATCCTTTCGGATTTGAAGCGGAATTCAGCGATAAAGATGCCTTCACCAAAGGTTTTGACTCGGATTTTTCAACAAACACCTTTCCAATGGCTTCCAGAACGAGAGCCGACAAGAATGTTGGCGGTAAATTCGAGGCGGATTTCAGCAAGGCCTTTTCCGACTCGAACCGTAACCTCAAAACATTTGAAGCCGATTTTGCGAACAACTTCGCACCAAGTACAACCAAGTCAAAGACTGCCGATATTGATGAAGCCTTCTCTGGAAAAGCCGACAAGGCCACGAAAAAGTCAGGCCTAGAGCTGGCGCACGCCATTAAAGAAAAATTGACATTTGGAGACCGCAAACATAAGAATAACACAAACAGTAACAATTCCAACAATAATAATCACCACAATATTGGCAGTAAAACGTGGAATAGCAAGATCGTTGTCTCGGCTGTGGAACTTAATGAGATGCAGCAAATAGCCTGGGCCTCGCAACAGAGCTTACAAGCCGAAGAGGAGAGACGTCGACGTAAAGAACAAGAAGAAGCCGATTTGGCTCTCGCCCTGGAATTGAGCAGACAAGATAAGTCCGGTAAAATATAATATATAATATAATTAAAGATGCGCTTCGAGAAGTTATAATCTTATTTTACCAAGAACCGACAAAAGAAAGGTTATCTAATATAACAGCAGAGAACAAAGCTTTTGTGTACGAACATTCCATATGCGAGTTATTGACCTTTTAACGGCAACGAAGAGGGAAGGACGGTGCAAAAAAACGAAACAAGAATAATTATATTAAAACGAAATCTTCCTGTATCGACTTGTTTTCATAAAAGAAATAAACCAAAGTTAAAGAAAAGTATAAATGGAGTAAGAGTGATGACAAAAAGAACAAGAAATGAAAATATTACCAAGAAATATTGGGTGCTTGATCCACCTGATGGACACTAACCTTGCCGTTTAGATATCCAAATATTACAAAGTATGAAGGAAACGTGCAAATGACGAACATCTATAAAATTACTCAGAGAACAAAAATTCACTGACATATAAAATATGAATAACGATTATAATTATTAAAATTTAAAAATCATATATTACGTGACGAGAAGAAGGGAGAAAGTGTATTTAATTTAATCTGATATTTTAATTACTTTTTTTTTTATTATACTCATATCATTTGATTTCAAATTATCTCCCTTCCTATATTAAGTTTGATCGTCCTTACATTATTAGAGGATAATGCACTGTACTGTCCGAATTTTAATTTACCTTTTTTGCTCTCTTATGTAATTTTTTATTTGCTGTGCCATGTTCGAGTAAAAAAAAAACAGTTCGCGACATCCGTCGCGCCTTCGTCTAAGAATTCACGTCCATCAATTTTTTGTTTTTCATTTTCTTGTTTTTCTCACGGCAAACACTAAACGCAAATCCGTTACGGATTCTCGCGATAATAATTTCATATAATTCTCGTAGCGTCGTTAGAAAAATGCATTGACAACGGAGTGTACGCGTGACGATTGCGACCTTGTTTACCGGATGTTGACTTTCTAAAACAAAAACAAAATTAAAAAGTGCATTCTCTCATCGCTTTGCCATTAAAAAAGGAGGAAACGAAAATGAAGAAACCGCTGTCAGCGATGACGCTCGAATTAACTGCAAGACATGCAACTGTAATTTTCATGATGTTTCTTTGACACAACGGTACAATAATAAAAAGAGAGAGAAAACGAAGAAAAATCCCAAAGAAAATCGTGTTCAGAATATGTAGGCTATCCGTGCGATCGGCACGATCGGATTAGTTTACCTGCTTTTGCGTGTAAATCCGTAAACACAAAGATGCGTATATATTAGTATAGTCGATCGGACGAAGGATAATGATAATGTTAAATGATCGGTAAACGATAGAATAATAACACGCGTAATCGATGATTTAATTAATCCAGCCGATCGATAATTTAATCGATCTGTGTTGATTATGCCGATCGTTGCGTCGCGAGATCGATGTTTATCTCTTCTTGTTCTTCTTCCTCGCTTACTTTTGAAAGACAAACTACAAAAGAGAGGGAAATTAAAAAAAAAACACGCAAAAAATCCTTCCTTTCTCGTACGAATTGATTGCCTTTTTTCCCATGTAATGTATATTATAATATCGTAAGCCGTAATTAGAATCTGACCTAAACTGTCATCGTGATCGTCATTGTCATTATCATATCATATCAGCAACATCCTTTTTCTCATCCTCGTAACTAAGTATTATTGTTATTAATTATTGATAATTCATCATAATCGTTCGCATTACCAAGTATTGTCATACTCCTATTGTTATTATTACTATTATACTATATACAGCGCGATTCCTCATTATCATTCTCATCAATCGGAAACATCACGAAGTTAAGAGATTGGAAAAAAAAGAAAATACTTGCGAGAGAAAATTAAGATAAAAAGAATTTGTGTGTATATATGTATAAATATATATATATATTTATATATTTATATATGTACATGCATACATAGATATATACGTGAAAAAACAAATTAATAACTTGCTAATTATAATACTACTATGTAATAACTGTAAGCTACAAACATATATATATATATTATTATTATAACACAGACACTACAGCGACACTACTATTATCGTTATTATATCGTTATTACTAATATTATTGCTATTGAAGAAGCTATTGATATGAAAGATTCATTAATACTGTTCGTGATATTGCTACCGAGTTAAAGACAAGAGTTATATTGAGGCATAAAGAGTAGCAAGATAAAAATCGTTAAAAAAAGAGTATCATTAATCTATTAAAGAAAAACAAAAAGAAAACAGTGATAAACAAGGATTGTTATCCTTCGCGGATTTACCATATAAAACCGGATAAATAATGGCCTGTAATGCAAGATACTTATACATAATGCACATACACATGATATATTATAAATATATATATATA
>JARPRG010000274.1:2321733-2375739 GCA_031001745.1 Hartigia nigra
ATATATATATATACCCATATACCTGATTATTCAGTCAAACGCAGCGCCTGAACATGGTTTTACCATAAGAACCAAATAGTAGGTGCGTTAACTTCAGGTGATACGCTTAGGCCGAATATCCCGGTGTATTATATATATATATATATAATTATCGATATATATATAATTATCGAGAAGAGTATAACCCAAGGTGTTTTTATCTCTACCTTTATTTATGGTTTGCAATCGCATACGTGCATCCATACATTAACGCCATACACACATAAAAATATGCATACAAACCGTGCGTACATGCATATATATATATGTATATGTATTTCAACGGCCCAAGGATCAAGGACCAATTGCTACGTGGTTATTTTTATTATCATTGACGCCAGGATATTAGAGATGAGATAGAACGCCGACAGGATGTATTCAGTATTTTATCTTAGGATCGTCAGGACGCCATAATTGTATCTATGAGTTCTCTTTTTCGCGGGACAAAGATTTCCTTTTTCTTTCTCTTTTTTTTTTCTTAAATGTGTAATATCGAAAAACCAACCAAACCGACGGGCGAAACCGCGAATCCTTGGACGAACGTCCTTGCGTGAAGAGCGCGAACGCGAATATGGATTTTCAAATTCTTAATGAGAATAGAGAATGGCAAAGAGCGAGAGAGGAATACAATACACGAAACAAGTCTATAACGAAAATACTCGGACACTCCTGATATTACAAGGACTCAGGGAGTTTATGGCAGAATCCATAGTTGTACTCAATCCTGTGTATTTTTCATTTTCTTTATTTATTTATATTTTTTTTTTTCATTTTATCTGTTTCGTTCTCATTTTTCTATTTATATCGTTCGTGTTACTTGCAGTCGTGATACGATGAGATTTTTATTTGAAGCTTGCGATTGTTCCGGTCGTCGGAACGAATTTTAACAAGTATCGTATAGTTTAAAGGAACTGAAAAAAAAAAATTGAAATCATTGGATTTTTCGAGGACGTGACGAATCATTGACATAGAAAAATGTCGAAATGACAATGGCGTACCCTGAGTTTTGTATTAATTTGTTTTTCTTTCACGTTTTTTTTTTTCTTTTTCTCTCCATTCGTATTATTATTAATGTTATTATCGTATTATATGTATGTATATATTATATAGAGAATGGTATACGGAGAGTTACACCAGATTTCATTTGGTGACTTTCTTATATGCATATGCGTATCAGATATGAATGAGGTACTCGAAATTACATGTACGTACGATGCATATTACAGATACCTATGCGTACCTACAGCGAGAGACTGTTTTTAGAGATTATAAAAGCGTATTGTTACCAATAATAATGTACAGGTATAAAAGTCGACGATTACGTGATAAATGATGATAACTCACGCGCCCGCATAAGGCAAACGATAAAAACTTGTACGTATTTGATTCCGTGTCGATGAACGTTATATGAAAAAGAAAAAGATGCTTATCGTACAAAATTTTAGCAGAGTCAAAAAAAAAATAATCCCGGCTATAACGAGAGTCGAATTCCTTGCCAGAGGATCCTGACATATAGATATGCAATATTGTATTGGCATTTAATTGATCGAAAAAAAGCATCTGTCAAAAATACAAGAAATTCATATCTATTCAGCAAGTTTCTTTTGAATTGCCCGAATACGTTCGAAACGTTTCGCCATAGATGGAAACAACGATGTTGTTGAATTACGTAATCGAATCTTATCAGCGCCTTGTGGACCTCTCCTATATCTTCAGCTAACCATAATATGATAATTTCAATTTCATTGTAAACTGAAGTTCTTCGCTGTAAAGAAAAAGCTTTGAAAAGATATTACGAATCCAGCAATCTTTCTTTTTAATTCCTTTCAAGACTTCCTTTGAATTAATTACCAATTCACAATGACTTATTTTGCTTCGAATTCTTTTTTTCATCTAATCTTTATTTGATAACTAATTAGACTGATCGGTTTACAATTAGCTAAGTCATCTGCGACATATACAGCATATCTACAGATACGTATAAACAGATGTAGAGTAACTGTATATCACATTGTACATGTACTAGCGTGTGTAGACACTTATCGTACATGTACTGGACTGTACGTAATGTATCGCAATAATCATATACGAAATGTCGTTCGTACGTCTATAGCGACGTACCAGATGAGATTTTGTATGCATTTAGATACGCGTGCGCGCACGTGGTAGCAGATTTCGTAATTTAAGAAAATGACGTATATATATATACACTACCCAAAACACGTGTAAGGATATGCACGAGTTCATCGTTCGTTACATGATGTACTGTTACGTAAAGAAATTGTTAAGAATCTTTGAGAATTTTTTTCTATTCACAATTTCTGCTTAAGTACAGTGTCACGTCCTTTGGGAGACGAATCCTCACGTTACTATTTCTTAATCGTAATCGTTAATTAGCATATCCGTTTCATGAATTAATTAACGTGATTGCGTTACCTCGCGTGCCTCACCATTAATTACAATCATTATTACTACGTGCGTGCGTTCCTCTAGCGTCAGGTGAAATCATCACAATACGTATTATGCGAATACATACATAAGTATAATATACATATTAATTTGTTATGCTACTGTATTATGTATTATTATTATTATCATTAATTATTAATTACTCGGTACAAGTCAGTAAAGTCGTTCGCACATCCTGGTGCGTATCTCATCTGTGTCTCTTAGCATATAATCTCGCTAAAAAGATTTTTCGCGGAAACCTCCAGAGCCACGTAATAGGATATTCGAAATAGAAAAGAAAAAAATTAACGAACCTTCACTACTCTAACTGGTAACTTTTAGCGAAAACGTTACGGATCGTGGCGGCAAATTTAAATGGTATTAATAATTTCATTCAGAACGACATCACGATTTACACAGCAACACTATGTATATACGTATAAATATAATATTGTCTGTTCAAAAAATATTGAAGGTTAACCGGTCGTTACACCTATTTAGAAGTTTTTCCAAGTGTAATAACAAAAAAAATGGCAATTTTTATCCGCCACTCTTTCTTGTTTATTTTCGTACAATGGATTTGTGGATCAAATTTTTTTTTAGAACACTCCCGCTTTATTTTGTAATTTTCATAGACCTCATTCCTACACGTTATATCCCACGTATAATGGTTGCTGTATCTGGTCTCTCAAGTTTGATGTCTCCAGACTGAGGTCTCAAGCCTCAGGTCTGATATGTGATGGTTGTACGATCAATTCATACTGGGTCAAGGGATCCAAAGTAAGTTCCTGGCCTGAGGCTAAATGGTTATACTGCCTCCGTGAGTGCCAGTTGACCTTAGAGACCACGAACGCTCGATCGCCTTTACCTTCCCAATATTACTCATGGAAGGATTCCTAGTAAATATTCCACACTTTGGAGGTTGACCTCAATTGAGGCCACCGTCGCCTTTATCCTTACCGATCATTTCGAAGGTACCGACCTTTTTCTTTAACCACCTGCCCCTTCCGAACCTCCCTTCCTTTCTTGACCTTACTACCGATCTCAAATGTTCCAACCTGTACACCGTAGATATCGTGAGAGGTATGCACAGGTGGCCTCAAAAATTGGGGACGCACATTATACACACATTGTAGCAACCCCCTGTTGAATATTTGTCGATTGATTAACTTGTAAATTATTTGTCAAAATACTTGCGAATGAAGTAATTAACTTGTATCTTAAGTAATTGCGTGCGCATGAAGTTTATACTTGAGATCATTGGCAAATTTCAAATTCTAATCAGTGACAATGTAAGCGACCATTTTATAGATTATTCTCGAAATTTTCACGTCACGATGCTAAGCAACTAATGCGCAAGTGTGACGCGTTTCGCTTACTTTTGACGCAAGTGAAAAGGTCAAAAATGTTGATGGAAAAAAAAAAGATGTCGCTTGAGAATCTTCTACGTTCTTAATGATTTTGATCACACGCTTCTGAGGCTAGTGTGGTATTCCCTCACGTGCAGTACGTTATTATACGGCTTGATTAGGACCCAAACGCCGATTGCGTATTCGTATTTTGTTGAGGGACTACTCAATAATAATGGCTGCTTTCACGATTACGACAAAGAGACCCGCGAAAGATTCGTGATCGAAATTTCGAATTGGGATTCGAAGACAGAATGGAATATGTAATTTTGACCAACCTGGAGCAAACGAGAATCGCGCGCTCACTCGAGGAACTCGCGATCAAGATTAGAATTTCAAGTAAAGAGTAACGTTGCGCAAGTTCTTACGTTCACCATTAAAGCCGCGGGCTAGTTAATACTTATCGATATATTAGTTTGTACGTGGGGTACAGAAGAAGCTGTTTTTCTATTTTTTTTTTCTCATGAAATTTGTATTTTTGATTTCCAAATGCAGAGAAGTAGGCAGACGATTAGCTTTTTGAAAACATTATTTTTTATAAGTTCATGGCGGCTAAAAGGATTGTCATGGCGTCAACGTGATACCGCACGGATGTCACGGCATCCATTTTTATTGAAATTATTAACTCGAGTTGCCGATCCCACAATCCTATATAACGTTCCGCGTTTATTGTTATTATGCAAGTAAACAATTGCAATATGAAAATAGATATATCGATCAATATAATTGCATATTTATCGATTCTTCTAATAAATATGGAGAGTAGTGAACGGGTTTCGAAGTAATACCTCGCGAGGGCCATTTATCGTCTGTATGAACTAACTAACATTAAAAGCCTCAAGGCATGGCGGGCCTCTGTCCGGTAATATGGTCATGGTCATCCTGGCGAATCACCCTGGGGCCTTTATAACAAGCCTTTAGTGTACGCCTGACTCACGATTGTGTGTTTCTCTGTCAGTGATTCTCAATATTAATTTTGTCCAATTTTTTATCCATTCCTTCTGCAACGATTTTATTTTTTATGCAGTCGTCATAACCAAATCTAACGACCTTAGGAACCTCATGAGAGTCAATCCTGAAGACTGGTACCGTCCTGATTTAACGTTGACCTATTCCACTTAGCGCAATGGCAGTAGAATCCGTATCTCGTTCGGAAAGTTAAAGAAAAAAAAAATATGAAAAAAGGTAGAGTATCGATCCAAAAAAATGAATTGGCGCTCAATGCACTTTTTCTTTGAATTTGAGAATCAATTTGATCGAATCGTTTTGCGGGCGACTGCCCTGACCTAGTTCGAGGCCCGACTCCTGTCTCCTGCAAGAATAGCACAAGAATATTCAACCTAACGTAGTTGCGTATAGTAAGGACTAGACTAAGAAGGCTACGTTAACCTGTCCTTTATTGATTCTGACGAAGATGTACAACGTTCCTTGCGGTAGTTCACAAAAAAAAATATTAGCCCCTTGTAAGAAAACGATTGCTTTATTAACGAGGAACTTTTGTGCTGTGCCAATGAGATGGCGTGTCTTTCTCTATAAGGCGGACACGTGTATCAATATTCAACGACAAAAGCGACAGTGGCCGTGGCCACGTTCTCTTCCCGAAGACGACGTCCTTTCTACGGGCCGCAATGCTCCGGTTCGCTTTCGATATTAATTTCACTCTCTGCGGGTATCCAAGCGTAGATGATGCATAGTATAATATATACAGTGTAGTAATACCTAACTTTCTTGTATGATCCCAGGGTACAGGGTGTACCGTATTGTCAAATACTTGAATCCTAGTGAGATAAATTAGAAATTGGTACAAAAAATAATGAAGCCACGTTTAACACTAATTTTTGAAATAGATATTGTATGATTGACCATCGAGAATACCTGTAGGAAGTTTAATGTTTCTCGCTATTTTTTTACGGACGTTTGTTACTTTTAATCTGAAGTGTGTCACTGTAGATTGCCGACCATTAATTCGTTCCGTGCGTGGACGTGGTTGTTTCCATTGAATTGGGCAAATTTGAATTCAGCATATATACCTGTAGATTTGCATCCTGAATAACAAATTTTCATTTGTATGTTAAGGGAAATTATTAAATTCATATTTCTAAATTTTCTGAACGATAGATATTTGGGTATTATTTTGCACTCTGTTTTGATATAAGATCTATCGTATTTATCTATTTGAAACCAGTCGAGCACGGTTAAGTGCGAGGTCACTTAATAATCATTTTTTAGAGACGGCAATAACTTTTCATTCATGCGTTATTACACGGTTAAGAAGTAATTCTCGTAAAGTTCCAGAAATGTACATAGATCTGTAACCTATACTGATATCCCACGTAAAATATACCTGCTTAGGAAGACAAGAAAGGTCTCTCCCGTTGCATAACAGCTCCGCATAGGGAAGCCATATTGTATTCACTGAAGAATGTGTCACGAGGATTAAAATGGTTTTACATAAAAGTTGAATCCAATATTCCATCGAGATAAACTTCCGGTGCATATTACTCGTCTACATAGAATGTATTGACAGTCATGTTTTCTTATAGTATACGCAACATGTAAACACTGTATATATATATATGTAAAAGCTAATTGTGTGTATCGTCTTCATAATAAGTATGTAAAAAACAATCGAATCTACGTGGCCATCTTCTCCTTCCCACCATATAAGTAAGTATAAGTCAAGTTGCTCGGTACCTGACGCACTTGACCCATATCTTGTTATGCTTACGGTGTCCGGATCCAAGAGACCAGGAACGGGAACAGGGTCAGGATGAGGACCTAGAGGTCGTACACGAAGGTCAAGAATACTCCTATCCCTCTAGAATACAAACAGACAATAAAATAAAGGTATTTCAATTCTTAGCGTCCTTCCTTCCTCGCTTCCTCAGTGATTGTCTTGCGACACATGATTAAGGTAGCGAACTCCATTTCTGACGACGCCGACGACGGCCTTGTGCGACAAGAACGACCTGGGTCGTGTCGGTGACCGTTCCTTCCGCAAATTCATCCGGATATCTGGAGAAGGTCATTCAAGATTACGTGATAATTCCGCAGGATGTACACTGTGTTCATCTACATCATTCTCGTCATTGTCTTTCCTGCGTATGGTACCCACGCGACATCCCAGGACCTTCGAATATTGTAAGCGTAAGCGCAAGCGTGGGCCATATTGGCAGCGAAAGTATTTAAGAAGTCAACGGGCCTTTGAGAAGGCCACTTGTTCTGTCAACTGTCACCTACATATTGTATCAGTACATATATATTATATATAAATACATATATGTAAACTCATACAAAATCATTATGTATCAACATTGTGATACACGCAGCTTCGTGCGTGTATACAGATATCATTGATAGTATACACACACAGTAGGTAACATCAGTATATAATCGTTTTATATATGTTCCCCTTTCACTGCATATATTACATATTGCTTGCTCGTGTGCACCAGTTGAATACACTTTCACATATCTACAGACTGATACATATAGTCACTGACTAACTGACTGAACCGTGTAATAGTGGGAGTAGTAATACAGTTTTAATATAGTATATACCTTACTTCTCGAAGAGTCCTGGTGAACTACTCCCACCCTGAGGACCATTGCCACGCTGTGCTAAGGTAGTGCGTTAATATCTACAAGCGACAGAAGTACTGAAGTGCCAGTCGAATTCAGTGCTCGGTTTCGAACAAGTCGCGACCCATGAACTCCGTCTACACGACGTCTGTGTAACGTGACTTGTTTATGGTACCGGGGTTCATCGAGATATACTCGATGACGAAGTCCAGGTACCTGGTGTAATTAGCTATTAGTCAACTTTGTTATCTCAAATACGGGACACTATTTGTGTTTAGTTTTAATCGTGTTCCTGACGCTAGAACGTTTTGAGGTAGAACCTGGTACTTTTGATAAAGTGACATGGAGGAACTTGAAGTACAGCAGGAGTCGCGAGACAGATTGAGTAAATTGACATTTACACCGCCGCCGATGAAGAAGTCTAACACCCGAGATAGTATATCGTCCGTGGATAGTGACCTGAGTCTCACTTTTGACCGCAGAGGGTCACGCGGTGAAGAAGCCGACCTGTCCGACAGCGCAAGTTCTGATTCTGAGAATAAGATAACTAATAAGAGAATAGTTGACGAGAGTACCATATCTTTTGAAGATATCGTGGCACGTACTCCTGGTAAAGTTCCTGATAATAGTCAGAAGGCCACTGCCACGGAGAGTCAAGATCAGGCAACTGCAGATGAGGAATTCATACCGCCCAGTGATGAACTTGCCGATAAGATTTGCGCTCAGGTTGAGTTTTACTTCAGCGATGAGAATATTGTCAAGGATGCGTTTCTTCTGAAGCATGTCAAGAGGAATAAGGAAGGTTATGTTTCGCTGAAGCTTATCTCTAGCTTCAAGAGGGTCAAACACCTTAGCAGAGATTGGCGCGTTGTTGGTGCTGCTTTAGCCAGGTCTAAGAAGCTTGAGGTGAATGAACAGGGTACCAAACTTAGAAGATTGGATCCGTTACCACCATTCGATCAGACGGCTCCTTCGAGAACGGTGCTAGCTGCTAGACTACCCATTGAAAAACTTTCTGTAGAAGCTGTTGCTGAACTCTTTAGACCATGTGGCGAAATTGCATTGATCAGGATACTCAGGCCAGGTCACCCGGCGCCTGCTGAGGTCAGTTTCCAAAATTAGAATTGTAATTTGAGGGAGTTTACAGTTCTTTTACAGGACATAAAAATGTTGTATAAATTTCTAGGTACGCCAAGCTATCGCCAAGAGACCAGAATTGGCGTCTAGTGAAGAATGCGCGCTTGTTGAGTTCACGGATTCTGCATCTGCCCGAGCGGCTCTTAAGATGCACTTTGGTGATGCAAAGGTTTACGAATTGCAACAACCTAGTGATAAGAAGAGAAAACAGCAATCGTCATCGACGAAGAAGAGTGCCGTGGCTAGAATAACCAGGGAGGAGGCCTGTCATTCTTCAAGCTGTGCCAGTGGTTCTGAAGCTGAAGATGGTAGAACTCGACATAGGAGACCCATTCATAATCATCCACTTTATCCCATGTATCCAGGACACACTTATCAAGGTTAAGATCTCTATCTTTCATGTTCTACGTTTATCATAGAGTTTGATCAATTTGTATTTTTCAACTTTGTTTTATTATTATTCAGGTCCACCTTCTCCAGAAGCCTGGCTTTCTCGTAGATTGTCTTCATGTTCCATGTCCGGGTCAGAAAATGGTTATATACTTCGTAGGCTGTCCTCGTGTTCTGGCTCAGGATCAGACAGTGGAAGCTTTGGCAGAAGATTTTCAGCATGTTCATCAGGCTCTGAAAATGGAAACTACTATCATCCTATGTATTCTCCGCCATACTATCCTCAAAATAGAAGATCATCATGCTGTTCAGCTACTGGTGCTACTAATCTTCCTGAATGTAATGGTGGTATAGGATTTAATCTAGGAAGACGAGGATCTGCAGACTGTGGACCATTCCTCCGTAGGCTATCCGCTTGTAGTCGTGACTCAGGTTTTGATGCAACATCTAGAAGATTCTCTTCATGCTCTTCTTCTGGTTCAGAAAGTGGCTTCTTTGTAAGATCTAGAAGTAACAGCGGTTTAATAATGGCCCACTTACCTGAAAATATAACTAGGATGCCATCAGGTCCTGATGGTACTCGTGGTTTTGGAAGACCACTTCAAACAAAAATAAACCATCATGTTCATCAAGCTACAACGCTACCACCTACTACAAATACTGCACCTGCAGCAAATCCTATTGATGGAATGACTTGTTAGATTTAATTTATTTCATTTAGTGAGTCCTTTGGAAGGTACCAAGATCAAAATCATGTCCTTGTTTATGATTATGAAAGTATCCAGAACTTTATTATTATTTATTCACGTCAAGTTTATTTATTTCTTATAGATGTCCTATTCAAGTAAAAAAACCATGTATAGTTAGTACAAAGCCTCCATCGTGTGGTTTATGTTGTTAAAAAGATATATACATGCATTAATTATGTCTAATGAAAATTAGGTTAAGTTACCCCAAGTCCCTGACCTAGACCTCGAAGAAGACGTAACTAGGAGGTAAGGTGTATATGAGGCTATTCGTAAACGTAACTAAACTGGTACGCATGCGTTTGCGGATACGCAATATCATATACTCGCCACTATTAAAGTCTACTGTTTCTTAGTACACATTTTGAGGCCATGGAACTCGACATCCATCGGGTCATGGCTTCTGTGTGTAGACTTTGACGTGGTAACGAATAGTTACAATACGTGTATTTATGTTCGTCAAGTTTCTTATTTTATTGTCGTAAAAAGTTTATTAGACTAGAAAAGAAACTCTAGGATTACATTGTTATCTGATTTGTGATTCCTAGGAGATACTAGACCGTCAGTAATGTTTAACAGATCATACACGATCGTATAGGTTAGGTGTTCTGTTTACTTGTCAGTGCTTACCAGTGCTTATATTCGGATTAGTTTGTTTCCACGGCCTAGATAATCCTGGCTCTACAATATGGATATAATCTCATTTCCTGGAAAGTACTGAATTCTATGTCGTTGAAGTGTTGTTATTCAATTCTGGGTCATCATGTTCTTTCCTATTGGATGGCCTCGAGTACTGAACTCAACAGATCCTGAGAATATTCGTGCAATAGTCTGCAACAGAGATAAAAAGCTCTTTGCAATTCTTACTACTGATGCTCTGGCTATATGGTTTTGCAAGGTGTGTGATATGCAACTATAGAGTACTGCTTCAATTTTGAATTTCATTATCTACAAATGATGTTCTTATTTTAGCCCTGTGTACCTATCGTATTTAATAGACGTAATGCAGACTCTTTAAAGAAGCATGGTGATAATACTCTGATTCAATGGCGTCCGGATTCGAGCATGCTGGTGGTCACGGTAATTAAAATAAAGAACTTATTTATTTGATGCAGTTAGAAACATCAATTTTTATGAGTCAACCAGATAATATTTTTATGGATATTTTCTTTAGACCACAGACAGTTATCTCCTCTTTTATCGACTTCTGGATGGTGCTGCAGAAGGTCACAGTTTATATGAACAGAAGGATTCTCCTGTGAGCAGTCTGCGAAGGGACAGTGCTGAACTTTTCATTAAAGAAATTATACCAACATTGTCTCTAACATTTGTAAGTTTACGCATATGCTTGTCGAATGTATCTTTGTCATTTCAAAATATGGCTTTACATAGGAAAAATCTGTATGGATCGATGGTGGTATCAGCTCCTTGGTATGTATCCGCGATGAACTTATGATAGCCACCAAGACAAGTCATGTAGTACGGCATAAATGGGATGGATTAGCTAATAGAGACTATTCATTGGATCTCCGACGGATTCCTTTTAGTATAGACCAGCAAGTATCTACTGCAGCATTACCCATAGCAGAAAACAACGTCTATGTAGCTGACATTGAATACTCTCCACCTATTGGTGGTTTCGCTGTGGTTCTTAACAATGGCAAAGCTGCATTTCTTACCGCACAGTCTTTGAAATTCGACCCTAACGTAAGTGTCATAAGCAGAGTTGGGTTGAACCAACAGTTCAAAGTTCATCATCTGTGTAATTCTAGCAAGTCCAAGGAATATGGGCTCGGGACCTGGAAGATGCAACGTGCGCTGCAGTTAATCATAAGTATCGTCTTATAGCATTTGGTAGACAAAAGTAAGTCAGTAACCATTTAATTCTTAACCTGTAAATATACTAACTCTTCTATACACCATAAATCAGTATATATGTTAATTTACTCCATACAGTTCAGAGGGTGCTGTGTATTATGTGGATGAAAGTACAGGGGGTCTGGAAGTATCACATACTCTAAGCCTATCATCGAAGGACTACCCTGGTAGACCAGGTAGTGTTAGGTGCCTAAGATGGACTCCAGACAGCTGTGCAATAGCTTTGGCCTGGGAAGGCGGTGGTTTTGCAATTTGGAGTATATTTGGCGCTTTACTACTCTGCACGTTAAAATGGGATTATGGTTTAAGAACAGATCTGATTCGCGACAATCCACTTCATATTCACACAATGGTATGTTTTGAATCTGTTTAACTGAAAGTTACGAATAAATAATGTGGTAACTAATAAGAGATCGCAATGAAGGAATGGTCAGCAGAAGGATATCAACTGTGGATGCTACAGGAGTCTGGTAACTCCAGTACCGTTGAAGAAAATGGTAACAATAATGATATTAATCGCAAAAAACGGTCACTCATACAAATGGATTTCGTGAAGAGTCCATTGACTGTAAATCCATGCATGGTAATTGTTATTATTCTCTAAATCAAATTATAATTGACATACTTTATTTTAAATTCATTTAACTTAACAAACACAGAGCCATCATGGAAACTTGTACCTCCAAGGTGAAGATAGATTATACCTTAACCTAGGTGGTGGGGTATCGACAAATGTCCATGGCGGTCATCAAGTGAATGATTTACCATTAGATACCTCTAACCAGCCATTAGCCAGTACAAAACAGTGGTTAGTGGTAGCGATACCTAGTGCGTATAGTGGTTGCAATTGGCCAATCAGAGTAAGTATCAAAACGAAATCTAGCAAAAATATGCAATATTTATAATACTTTTTTTGGCTTAGTATACAGCGATAGACAACGAAGGTATTAGTATCGCCGTGGCTGGACGTACAGGTTTAGCGCATTACTCCCTCCTGTCAAGAAAATGGAAACTTTTTGGTAATGAGACTCAAGAACGTGATTTCATAGTTACCGGTGGACTTTTGTGGCATCGTGGATATCTGATTGCTGGTAGTTATTCGCTACTTGAAGACAAAGACCAAATTAGAATCTATCCCAGAGATACACGACTGGATAATAGTTATGTCAGAAACTTCAGAATGCCTTCGCAAGTTTTACTTTTGAATACGCTAAAGGAGAGATTGTTATCCTTTTGTGCCAATGGACAAATCTCGATTTATGATATGACTGTCGAAGGTGATGAAGGTAATATGATAAGAATTTTTTTTATATACAGTTGCGTATAACCTTTTTATTTCAACAGGTTCTGGAGCTATTGAACTCACTAGAATTCAGACAGTTGACATTAGTGGTTTGTGTGTTCATCCAGCATGTGTGGTTAGTGCTACTCTGACCACAATCCGGGCAGAGACAGCAGGAAGTCATCCGCATCCGGAAAGTCTTCTTTTAAATGTTTCTGGTCGGCTTTTAATGGTGCAACGCGAATACGGTAATCCGGACAATCCTGATCTGGTGAGTTACGTTAGTTAACTGATTATCTATTCCTATACTTTTCAATCAATTTTGTAACTTAAAAATTCTCGATTTAGCTCTACGCGTGCAGTACACCAACAGTTCTTGCATCCTGTGTTGAGAATGTATGGGTACCTTGGAGATCTCGAAGAGATAAACCTCACTTAACCGAAGCTCTATGGTTGTTTTGCGGTGCACATGGGATGCGAGTTTGGCTACCACTCTTTCCCAGAAATCATCAAGACAAGGCCCATACTTTTATGAGTAAAAGGATAATGCTTCCTTTTCATTTAAGAATTTATCCTTTGGCTATACTCTTCGAGGATGCTATACTCCTGGGCGCTGAAAACGACACCGTTCTTTACACATCAGATACACACTCACCATTCTCATTACCGTTTAGTTTACTAGAATTGACAGTAAGTTAATGACAAAGTACTGATTAGGTTAGATGAAATTATTCTTGATTGGAAGCATCATATTTAATTATTTTTCATTGTTATGCAGAGCCAGGTGTATTTGCATCAGATACTACGACAACTGATACGTAGAAATTTGGGTTATCATGCTTGGGAAATTGCAAGATCCTGTTCAGCACTTTCATATTTTCCACATTCCTTGGAGTTGCTTCTTCATGAGGTACTCGAGGAAGAAGCTACTAGCAAAGAACCGATTCCAGACGCTCAATTACCGTCTGTAGTAGAATTCATTAGAGAGTTTCCTGGTGTCTGGGCCAGAGCCGTGGTGCAGTGTGCCAGGAAAACGGAAATAGCACTTTGGCCTTATTTATTTTCTGTTGCTGGATCGCCAAAGAAGTTACTTCAGGATTGTCTTCAACGTCATCAATTAGACACTGCAGCTAGTTATCTGATCATACTTCAAAATCTCGAGCCATCCTCAGTCAGCAGGCAGCATGCCACACTGCTACTGGATGCTGCTTTGGAACAAGGCAGATGGGAACTCTCCAAGGACCTAGTGCGATTTCTGAGAGCTATTGGTAAAAGAAGTTTTTGAGTTAACATAGTGAAATACATGATCTATTCTTCTCTAAACTTATACATAATTTCAAGATCCTAATGACGTGGAATCACCCAGGACGTCCTGGGGTGGTACTGGAAAACTTGGTGGACCTCCTCAGACTCCACCCGTTTCTCCACATGAAGATGACCTCTCCCTAGTCCTGGGAACAATGCAGGTATCTCGCAGTAGAAGCTACAGCACTACAATTAACCCGAAATCACAATCCGAGACTAGCAGCAAGGATGCTTCGGGATCATCTATGCTGGAGAAAACCAGGAACGTTGTAATGAGACGTAAGAAGTCTGTACCTGTTGTAGCTAGGACTGGGAAGACATCAGAGAGCAAGTAAGTTAATCTGAGTTATTCTTCATTGAGTTTGTTCGATAACTCAAGGTCATCTGTTCATAGAGAGGGTTCAGCCGAAGAGTTCTTCATTGACGTAATACTCCAACGACATGCACGTCGCCTTTTATCGGCACGTCGTTTAGCTGATCTAGGTAGATTTGCAGCAAGATTAGATTTTCATTTGGTGACTTGGCTCGCCAGAGAGCGCGATCGTGCTGCCAAAATAGACGACTATGTCGTCGCCCTGAAGGCCGTTCACGAGGACTTTGCTGTTCCTTACCCAACACTAGTTCGTAGAATGAGCGCAATGTCACTACAGTCTATGAGATCTAGCAGTTTTGATAATCCCGAGGAGGAGGATACTGGAACTGTACCTGCACTTGCTAACACGTTAATAAATCCTAACATTGTTGATCTACCCGACAGTGGTTACACTAGTTTACCAAGTGGAAGACCACCATACACCAGTTTGGTGTCTCCGGTAGCTAGCTTGGAAACACAATTCCCTGCTGTGGAAGCTAAACTTACACCACACATGTTCCAAGGTTAGTCCTTAATGTTTCTTCAAAAATGCATGATCTGACTTGATCTTCATCCATGATTTAGATGCTAGCAGTGTCTTGAGCGATAGTACTACCGTGTGGAGAGATGATGTGGAATCAAGGATAAGTACCGGTGTTATTACTAGAGGATGTTGGGCCTCACCAGAACCCATACTAGAACCTAACATTGAAAGCACTATAGCTCCAACATCTTTGAGCTCCTCTTCAGGAACAAATTCTGGATCCGTAAGTAGAGCCGAGGTCCAACTCAGATACCTTCTCCAGCTGTTCTTGGAAGGAGGATGTCTAGGATGGGCTGCAGTGCTAGCCATTATTCTTCGAGATGTACCTGCTCTGGCGAGGACAGTCAGAGCTGCTCACGCACCGATGCAAACCCTAGATTCAATCATTAACCTAAGAGACGGGCTGATGTCGCTCATTAAATGGTCTGATCGTGAATGGTAATGATACTAGCAAATTTCTAATACTAAAATAATTGTTTACATTATTTAAACAGAGGTCGTATGAAATTTCAGTTTGGGCTATAATCCATTCCTCGTTGGAAAACCAATCCAAAGTCAAGTATCATTATTGAATCGATTAGTATTAACAAAGCAACATCAGCAACAGAAACTGGAAGATGTACCACGAGAAAACAGTATAACACCATCCCCAAGCCCAGCACCATCCTTAGGAAGCAATCCCAGAGGAAACATATCAAGATCAAGACATTCTTCGATTAGTCACACTTCCACGACAGCGCCTCTGGAAGAGGAACGATCCCATGAGTCTTCCTTGTCTACAGACGAACCAGGATTCCGCGGAAGTTACAGTAACCTGCCAACCGGTGCCGAGAGTAGAGCAGCACAGTCTGACTGTATAATCTCGTAGACAATTTTATCAATATTTTAGCTTAAGACACAACTCCTGAAACGTAAACTCAATTACTCATACCTTTCCCAAAAGATGGTGATGTTACTCGTTCAGATTCTCAAGCAGGAGTCGATGACTGAACCAGTGTATAATAAAATGCGACTTCACACAGAGCGTACACAGGGTCAGGATCGAGCGAGTGTATTTAATAATTTACTCAAAAATCAAAAGGAAAACAATCTTGCTCGTTCCATATTTAATCAAACTGTCCATTTAACACTGGGCACACATAACCTCGACTGTATGATATATGATACTCTAGATATTTGCCAAGGATTGCTCAAGGTCGAATACTTATAAGTATTCCTGCAATTAATCCCCGGGATATGATCTAGCCGGCAATTAGAAAACGAGGTTCGATATTACTAGAGCGATAATTAAAGAGTGCATTTACGATTCCGCGATTGTCCACTCGATTCTCTTTTTTGTTTCTTTCGTGGTTTTCGCGGAATCGTGGGCCAGTTATTATAATTACAAATATTGTACGAGATATACCTACGATTTTAAATACACGTTATATTTTCCCATATATATAAATGTGTGTATAACGTATTATGCGTCCATGATGCATAATTATCCAAGAATATTTTCTTTATTCAATAGGTTCTACAAAAGTATATTGTATTCTTTAAATATTTCTTTTTCTTTTTTTTTCTCCTTTTTTGGGAAGTACCCTTTGATAATCTGGATCTCGTGAGAATTAAAAAACGTATTTAACTATCAGTCCTTGGATCTGATTGATGTAAATACGATTTAAAAACGAGACAAATTTAAATATAAAAACATTTTAAAGAAGTTTAAAGGCAACTTCTGTAACGCGAAGAGACAAAAATGGCAGGAATCGTTTAAAAAGAAATGTAAAGTAGGAAAAAACGAGTGACGAATAGATTCATATTTGTTCTTTTCTCATTTCGAAATTTTCATTTTTAATTCACACCGCATAGTGAGGATTGTATGGAGCTTGTTTACTATATGCCTCAGTGCTATATGGTGGTGGCCCTGATGGCTGCATGGTACCTGCGGGAAGAAAGAACAAGATCTCAAGACGATTGTCGCTAGAACCAAAGTACGTATAGCACTTATCTTTTGCCTAATCTTTACATCCATCCCCACCACTCTAAACTATTCTTTAAATAAAGGAACGATCAATCACCTGCTACAGCGATATTGGCCTCAGGATAAGTAGTGTACTGAGGATTCGTGACTGAATGTCCGACATGAGCAGTTGTGCTATTCACAGGAGTCTGTATAACGTGGACCATTGGTGTCGTATGTACGTCTGTAAAACATTTTATATCTTCAGACTCTCGTGACTCTTTGAAATTGTCTTATAAAGAATTTTTACATTTTTCTTTTCACTTCCTCTAACGACAAAATGGCTGTGTATGCATAGGACCGACCATGCATCCCTCCGAAAAGACTCGTGTGGCTTGAGAATCATTTTATTTCTATTAATTAGAAAAAGGTGGCACTTTATTTTTTCGTGTAAATGTACGAATTAGCATTTTACAGGATTGGTATTTAAATAAACGTGTAGTCTTTGGTAGGCCAATTATTGATTTTTTATCTGATCTTTTTATTGCGTTCTTATTCGTCGCTTGATATTATATATAGAAAATATTTAAAAAAAGAAGTAATAATTTCGCAATTATTTTCATCGATAAAATATATTACCAAAAAAAACAACAATTTTTATGCATATATAGCTAATGAGTCGGTCGCACTTTTAAAAATGATATACATGTGTGTATATAAATATATATATATTAATTCATTGAAGCTACACGCACACAGGGTTATTGAAACATAGAGACATTAGATTAGTATACATAATATAAAAAAAATATCATTAAAGGAATCATTCACAGAACTCCTTCGTGATCGGGTGATACTAAACGGATGAAATTTCTGAAAAGACATACGAATAACGCCCGATAACGAGGCATCCCTGTAAACAATCACATGGAATCTGTCGCGCATTTTTTTTTTTACTTCTCATGAGTGTCTGACTCGATATTAGAAATTTGTATAAAGTACATACTAATACTAACTCCACGCACGTATGTCTCTGCGTGTCGCAATAGGCAATAGTAGAAAGAAGAATGAATAACAAAAAGATAAAGCAATTATTTCTTAAGCGTACAAGTTAGTTTTTTTTAAGGGTCGAAGGCGTCTTGCTCCTTCGAATCTTTTATAAAGCTAAGCAATTTATGGGAATGTATGTTTCTTTTTTTTTTCCAATATAATACTTGAGGCGTACAAGGAATGTGACACATCACGATGCGCATCGCGAAGTGCTTTTTTTTAAGCCATACGTGGCCGATGAGGTTCTCAAGCCATGGTCGGTCCTGAAAAACAATGACGAAAAGGATCTCTTAATAGATGAATGATAAATGATAACAAGTGTACATATGGGTTTGCTGTGATTGGATTACAGCATCGTGGTTAAATAAAGCTGAACACCATGAGGGGTTAACGTTGTGATAAACAGTAAGACGAAAAATATCCTTGATGGATATATATATCAAAATCGCGAGTATTTTAATAAATTATATCCTTACGGCCGTAAACGGTTCCCCTGTGACGTCTACGGTACCAGGGACAGCAGCTACAGCAGAGGCAAGAAATGCAACATACTATCAATGAAACTATCAGGACCACAGCTATAACTGCAGGCAGGATGAATCCAATTCTGAAACGGATTCAGTATGTTTATTGATATATTACCGCAAATCAGATCATGCTTATACAGAGTAATTTATAGGCAGGATATTCTGAATAGTCCGACAATCAACTTTACTGGTAATTTTTTGTTTTTCTTTTAAATGATATCCAGCTATCATCATACCGATAAGTAATATCATATACTAGGACTTTTCAAACATCCTGTTAATATTTCTTGTACGATACTTACGCTGTAGTCATAGCGAAGTCCTCGGCGGTACAACAATAAGAAATTTCTTTCTCAAAGTCGATACAGCAGTATTTCTTGTCCGAAGATTCAAAGAGTCTCGGACATTTATGAAGTGCTTCGTCTACTATGCCTGTACTCCCACCATATTTGCAGTTTACATCTGCAAATTAAAATGCATATACGATACGTTAAAGTTACAATACAATTTCGCAAAGTGTAAAGTACATTCCAAGAGTGTTTTGCTAACTCGTACAGTATTGTTTATTATCCAGCTCAATTTAAACGATTTTGTTTATTAGAAAAAAAATTCTCAAATACATTTAATTGAAATAGAGAGGACGCAGGTGAATAAATATTCCCATTATTCTTTTTTTTTTCACTGGTTGGAGAAACCAATTGTAGCAATGGTAATCAATGAATAGATTATATTCATTTTTCTCGTCCAGTACGTTCTCTCAGTGTTGCAAAATAAAAAGCAGCCATGTTGCGGTCAAATAATAATCTCTACGTCAACCTTGTGCCAGAATGTATAGAAAAGTAAACAAATTCTAGTAAGACCAGGTATAAGTAATATGCGATACGAATATTTCATTTAAACCTGTAAATTCACAGTTTATTATTCTTATCATGTAAACCTAATAATTAATAATAATCATAAAGATAATCTACATTAGAATGTTACTTTGATATTTTCCAATTATTTTAAAAACTAGCAGTTAAAAGTTGACTACATAAGTGTACGGCAGTGCGAACATTTTAAACCATTAGTTACGGTCAATATTATTTGTCAGAAATATTCTTTATCAACTGAACACTTTATCTCTTCTGGACGGATGAGAACTGGTTAAAAAATATTATTCAGGCATAAGAAACGTGAAAATATTTTACATTGTTTTCCGTATAAATTTAATATTTTACAAAATTATTACTATTCTATGAATCGTGATACCATGCATGCACATTTTTGTTAACTAGGTTACGTTGTAGCAACTCAAAATCATTTTCAGTTCTTTTAACTTTTGCCTCTCTGTTTCCGGTATCGAGGATCAAGTTAGAACCAACATTTCAAAATATTTTATTCACGTAGCACATGGTGAACAATACATTTATTGAGGAAAAGGAAAGCTAAAATGTTTCGAACTATACAATATTTAGTGTAATTAAATTCGACCAGATTGTATATGACCGGATGTATATGTATACATAAACGTAGAGGGAAGTGATTTGTTATCCAAGGTTGATAAACTCTAATGGAACGTAAGTTCAAAAAATGTGACGCACGGCACCCAGTAGTCTCAATTTGATGATCATATTAAATCATTTGTTCAAGATCAATACTGAATTTTCTATTTCAACAGGTATTAACTACAATGCATTTCATTATTTTCCAATAAAGATGAATTCTCTATGGGTGCCTTTCCAGGTCAGTCGGACTAATAGGAAAACTAGACTTGGTTAAAATCATTCCTTGAGATTATATATTTCATTTATCAAATTAAAGAAAACGAATTAAATCGTTTGTCTCAATAGTTTTGTATACTGGTTGATAACAATTTATAGGTAACGTTAGTGAACAAGTTTCATTACGGATTTACGGATTACTGGCATCCTTGAACACCGTGAAGGTTTGGCTAGACGATTTTCATTCGACAGAAGAAATGTGACCGATTATTCGCGTCTCTTATCTGATTCTACAATTTCAATTGAAATATAATTTTTCAGGGTAAGCAGAAATGCCAAATAAGATATGTCATTTAGAACGTAAAGAGAACTATGTGATTCAATGTTAATATTGAAATTCAGAAGATTTTTTAAAAATTTGCTAAATTTTGGAAATTACAATGCGAAATATATGTAAAATAATTAAATACAGTTATATATCACCAGCTACGTGCCAGGGTATATACAGATATTAGATATTTTAAGTAGGAAAAAAATCAGTGTGGAGTCTAATAATAATCAAAATATTTAATGAAACCGTGCGAACAATTAATTTTACGTTGAAGAAAATAAAAATTGCACGGATCAACATCAGTTGAGCAGTAGCTGAAAAATCGGTGTCATCTAGCGTTAAACGTGGAAAAATTACGTAACTAAGGCAAAAAGAACCAAAAACCTAAAATATGATTTCGATTAAAATTTTAAGTGTTTTCGAATTTTAATAATTTCTAGCTTATTTGATTCTAAAAAATAAAATTATAGTTAAACAATTTTCTCTGCGCAAAAAAGCACTCTCCAAAATATTTTATCTTCCTCTCAAGAGCACTCAGTTAGTCGAAAATTAGGATACTGTTGAGACAATACTGATAAATAGTTAATTAGATAACTGCATTATTCCAAAAGTTAGTTCAAAAAATGTTATCGATGCATAAAATGCCAAATATTCATATTTAATGCAACAGGCACCTAATTAAATAAAACTTCGGGAGAATAAACAGTCTTTTCTATTATTATTATATTTAATATGACGTCAGAGATAAACAAGTTCCGAGAACGCTCAAAGTTGTACTAAACAAGTCTCAGTAAGCAATTCCAAGAATAAGAACAATCACGACAGGGACCAAAAAAAAAAGTATGAAAACAAATGTCCTCTAATAAAGATTGAACTTTCGGCAAATCATGAATACAGAACTATATCTATATCGTTAGCCCCTCCCAAGGTAGTTATAAGGAGCATACAAAAATATAATATGTATACATGATTTATATAGAATGAGTGAAAAGCACTGTGTGAGTGAAACTGTATACGAGTAAAAAAGCTAAAAGATAAAGTATACACTTACCAAATGCAGAAACTGCCAGGACACTACACGTGATCAGGAAGACGATCTTTACGTTTGACATTGTCGGTGTTGCTTTTTGTGGCAATTAGAATGTCTGAAATTCTTTCTAAAGAACGAAAGCAAGTGCTGTAGTTGTAGTACTGATCAAAATGACTAAGTATGGCGATCTTTACCTTCTCGAGAGTCTTAACAATGTGATGCACGCAACTTGCTTCCTTCAAGACTCTTGATACCGACCACTTCTGCTCGGAATTACTCGGAATGCCCAAGCTTGCTCGTGAGGACAAAGGCTTGTAACACATAAATAAAAACGAATGTAACCGAGACTGACCGAGAGTATCCGAATCCTTTCTGTCAGCCGATCGATTTACTCTTCAGGTAGGTATTCATCGCGCTAATATCCGACTGAGTTGCAATGGGCAAAGTGTGATTATGGTAACCACTTGTTGACCCGTTTAGTTCCTATTAAAGAGCAAGAGAGCGCTACAATCGAGTTTGACAGGTTATTTTGAATTTACTGCAACACTATCGCTGCCAGTGGTCTTAATGCGTACTAGTCGCAGCGGCTTGATATTTGTACATGTTAGACCTTTCATCGCTCTACTGGATATTTAATTGTATCTTATTGAAATATCTGAACTCATTACTAGGATTTCAGCAAAATGGTGAGTTTATTTGAAGAATGTTTATTTCTTTTACTAAGAGGATATAATGTGGTTTGGATGAATAAAAGTATCTGGCCGGAACAATTTAGGTTAGGTTGGAAATGCACTGTCATCCATATGAAATTTTTCATTTAGGCTCGCAGGTATGATACACGTACAACAATTTTCTCTCCAGAAGGCAGATTGTATCAGGTAGAATATGCTATGGAAGCTATAAGTCATGCTGGTACTTGTCTTGGTATCCTGGCCAATGATGGTATACTCTTAGCTGCAGAACGCAGAAATACTAATAAACTTCTGGATGAGGTTTTCTTTTCTGAGAAGATTTACAAACTTAATGATGATGTTGTGTGCTCTGTTGCTGGTATCACTTCTGATGCTAATGTTCTTACGAACGAGCTACGTGTTATTGGACAAAGATATCTGCTACAGTATGGAGAAACTATACCCTGTGAACAGCTTGTATCTTGGCTCTGTGATGTAAAACAAGCATATACTCAATATGGTGGAAAGAGACCTTTTGGTGTTTCTATTCTCTATATGGGCTGGGATCGTCATTATGGGTATCAGCTGTATCAATCTGATCCTAGTGGCAATTACGGTGGCTGGAAGGCTACCTGTATTGGAAATAATTCAGCTGCTGCTGTGTCTTCTTTGAAGCAAGAGTATAAGGAAGGTGAAACTACCCTTAAGGATGCTATGGCACTTGCTATTAAAGTCTTGTCCAAAACTTTGGATATGAATAAACTTTCAGCTGATAAAGGTAAATTACTGATTATATATTATTATAATTTCTTATCACAGTAATTCTAACTTAACCTAATCTAAAATATTTTCAGTTGAAATGGCTACATTAACACGAGAAAATGGTAAAACCAAGACAAAAATATTGCCAGCTAGTGAAGTTGAAGCCCTGATCGCAGAGTATGATCGTTTGGAAGCTCTTGCAGAACAAGCTAAAAAGGAAAAACAGAAACTATAGGCTAGCAAAGGAAACTAACCTAATTTTTAATTTGTACGGTTAAGTCAACAAAAAGACTTCACTGCACGCTATAATAATAAAATAATACGATTTTTTTTCTTTATGTTTTAGAAAATTTATTTTTTCACTTTACAAGCATTTTCCAAAGTTCCCTTCACCATTAATAAAGTGCGGTAGAAACTGTATTTACATAATTTTTTAAAAGATGTATGATTTTGTTGTTGATGTCCAATGCAATGGTACTGCCCATGGGGGTAGTTGGTTCAAAATAGATTGATAGGGCAAATTCGCCAGTCTTGAGTGCATAAAGTAATGGCTGACAAAGAGGACATCGATAACGGCATCCACATCCGTGGAAACCTAAAATTTAATGGAGTTTCATTACAACATACTATAATGTAATAACAACGAATGACTTACCGTCATATCCAGCCACAATTCCCAAGGACCTGCTGGATCTGATGCTGAACTTAGCATAATGAAATAAAGTGGTCTGTCATTCCAAGTGATGGATGTGATAACGTTGTCGAGCAGTGACCAAGAGTTGAGAACTACACCGTTACGAGGTACCAAAATAAGATTTAAACGATTTGATCCTGACACGTTCAAATATAATCGTCTAGCTTCGTCGGTAGTGCTATTCCATGCAGCTATTAGTGTTGATTCTTCAGTCTTATTAATGGATGGGGCCTCGGAAGAAATCCATATACTCTTGTCCCTAAAATAATACAGGTTATTAAAGGCTTATCAGAAACTGATCTAATTATTAAGATGAACTTACACCAACGAAATATCTCTGGTCTTCCACAAAGGCATTCCGCAATACGCAACACTATTATTACAACTGACACCAACTACCTCTGCAATTTGTAACTCTGGTATCACTTCCTGAAGCAGTTTTGGGCTATTTCTATCCAAATTTATAATCCAATAACCTGCATCATTAGCAATGACATTGCCATTGATATCATGAAAAGTTCTTTGAGTGTGCTAAAAGTATGAAAAGTAAGAAGGCCGATTCTTTACGTTAATATATAATATAATAAATTGATAATACGTACAATAAGCCAGAACCTTTCTGGTGACGGATTAGTGGGTTCAGCACTATACGGGAATCCCAAAGGAGTCAAGAGAACCCCAAGAAGTATGATAAGTGTAGCAAGTGCAAAACCAGTTATAAGAGTCCAAGGACGTTCCAAAAAACATATCAATGGTGCCCAACAACTAGAGAAGATCACGGATAATAAACCAAAGCATATAGCTATGAGAAAATCAATAACTATTTGCGACCCTGTCCTTCCCATTACACCCAATAATCCAGTTGTAGAGTTAACGAGCCACAACCCATATAAACTTGGAATAAGGAGCCCTACAATTACGTATGTAGAGAGCCAATATATTACTGTAACAAAAAAATGGTCTTAAAGATCATTCGCAGAGTTGATCCATAATGTTATCAATTTTGCGGGTCTTACTGCGTCTTTCCAAGTGTAATAGAGCAGATATAAGAAGAGCAACCGAGTTGAATCCACAAACTATCGTTAACACATATGAAGATCTAAAACCTGCACATACTATGATCAGTGAAACGATGCACAACAATACTGTGACAGATTCGCACTGTAGTATTATTCTTTGAACGCGTCCAAACCTCGACTGAAAATAATTGATTTTTTAAATTAATTTTGCAGGTGCACTCTTATATATTGATACTAATTTATCGTTTAGTTTCACGCAGTGTTATTGATTATTGCGGCAGACAATTAGTTTGCATATGGATCTGTGTTAAATTGAATATGTTAGAAGATGGATATGAGGATAAAGCACTAACATTCTCGTTTATCACCTTCTCGAGTGGTGCCCTGCCGAGGATGGCGTTGACGATCAGCATAGGTATCATGGTTGGTGTCCATACCAGACCAATAAGTAGCCACTGTCTAGAGAACCAAGACATAGGTTTATTAGCCCAGTCCGTAATAAGTGATATAAGGATGGCCAGGCCAAGCCCCAAACAGATACCTATCAGCTGCGATATAATACTAATAGTAAACTCAATCAGAGTATTCTTTGGATATGGATGGCTGTACACAAACAGCAATGGTCCACACAGTGCCATTAATATAACAAGAATAACGAGTAGAATTTGAACTGTCCATGTATATTGAATAAACAAAATCCCATAAAAGTCATAGAAAATTACAATCTCTGTTGAGGTTGCAGTCACAGTTGCTGTTTCAAGCTCTTCGGCATTGGCTATTGCCTTAACAAGGGCCATCATATTGTCCCCGGTATTCTGATAAGTACCATTTGAAATCCTATGATAGTCATCGAGTGAGGTGTGATAAATATACCCTCCTGCAACGAAAGCCATGTCAAGGCCAGGTATATTGCCAAATTCTTGAAATATCCTAAAGTCTGTGTTGGACGGAATAAGGCCAAACTCGAATACGTCTGTTATTATTGAAGAACCCGAAGGATGTGGTACCACTGATGCATAATACGTCGTCAACCAGGTATTTCCTGGACCATTTTGAAATAGCGATTCTCTGCCACCGTTTCCTGCCGCATCGTAGTTCAAGACAGCTTTAACGATATTGGCCCACGGGTGCGTGGTGATAAATGCATGTGAAGCTTGAAGTGGATTTTCTTCGGCGCCGTTGAAAAGAAAGACTACATCGTATTTCAGGGTGGTTGTGCTTCTGGACAATACTCTTAGAACTTCTAACATGATAGCACAGTTTATACCATTGTCTGAGGCTCCAGGTGATGATAAGTGACTGTCAAAATGACAATTCACAAGTACAGCATAATCTTTCTCTGTGACGTCAGATAATCTGGCTACTACATTTGTGACGTTGGCATACATGTTAGTTGTACCACGTGCACCCGACAAATAGTAACCACCACTACCCCTCTCAATACTGATTTGAACAGTTTTATTGTTGATGGCTTGGCTCTGAATTTGTAGAAGATGATTTCGCAGGTACTCCACTGCGAGAACTTCATTTTCATAGCTTCCTACTACTCTGTCACCGATTTCAGTAAGACCTATATTGTCAGATCTGGCTCTCTCAGCTATAAAGAGATCCTCACCCTCTTTGGCAGTAGACAGGGATTCTACAGTTAGTGCTGTAGGTAGATTCCAATGTATGTCATAATTCACCGAAATGATTCCAATAACTACAAAGACTCCGAATAGAGTACCCCAGTAGGTAGGTATAGTATTCCTGGATCGTTCAGGAGACATTTCCTTGAAATGCTCTACCAAGGGTATGTACCACAACTTTCTTCCTACACTAAAGGGACGTTGTATTCCTTCTTCTTCGTCCTGTGTTGGCACACTATTATAAAGAGGAGGATCACGTGTTAACCTGTGTCGTATATCTTGAGCAGGTTCATGATCCTCCTGAAACTGTCTGTTAGTGCTCCTCGTAGAATTCTATGGCAGTAAAAGAGACACGCATTAGTGATTAGGAAGTACTATTTTCACAAAAACACTTACACTACCTATAAGATCACAGTGAATTTCATACGAGAAGCCAAATTAAATTTACTAGTGACCAGAATCGTATAGACTAAAATAAAATTCTCAACTGAACTTATATATTGAATACAATATAGCTCGTAGAAGATTATGTATTTAACGTATTGAGACTTAAGTTTTTAGAAGTATTATCTTGAATATCTAAAGCCATGGCTTAATTGACTTGTTATAAATCATATGCAATACCATATATTTACTGTTTAAGACTATGGATATCTGTATCACCAGTAATAGAACATTTAATAAATAGATAAGCATTTCAAGTATAAATTTCAACTGGATAATAAAGTTGTAGATTTTGTAATGTGGCTATACTAATATACTGATTCCACGTACCTCCATGATGTTAAGGCGTTTCCAAGACTTTGTTGAATTTGAAAGAACTGGAAGAATACTAAGATTAGGTATGTAGTGTAAATAGCCAGTCAATGTATATGATCACAGGTGCTTCTTGACGTGCAGCCCTTACTTTATATTCACTAAAATATTATATGTAATATCATTACTGTCTGACTCACAAGACATTCAAAATTGATATAACTGTTCCAAATGTTATAATCCTAGGTAGATAAGATTAACAGAAATGACAAGTAACTGAAACTAGTCATCCCAATCATAGTACATACATACTGGTAACTGCTTGAGAGTTTTTATATGCTGAGTTAATATTTTTGGAATAGGATGTTTAACGTAATTCTTTGTAATTTTATATGGGAATATCCTAACTCTACACGGAATAACACTTCATGGTTAACTCTACACAGTTAACTCTACAGGAATAAGCCTGCACAGATAATTTTACACGACACAGTATACGAATAACTCTAACCGCAGCGAACTTATCGCTAAAGAGTTTAAGTTTATTGATAAAAATCAAAAAAATATTTTTTATGGTAAATCTAAAAATTAAAGGGTCTTCTTAAAAAAAATACAATCATAAATTTGATATATATTATTACTGACCATAATAGTACTTTAGTTATAAAAATATCGACACAAAATGTAGTACCGTGATAAGTTTGAATATGGTTAGGTATGGTTAAAAGAATTTATAACTTTTTTAAAAACAATTATTATTTGGAATTAGTGTAAAAAAAATTGTTGTTTTTCTTTTTCATTTTACATAATACAGTTTTATTGTTTTTCGCCAATTTAACGATGATTAGAGTATTCGTGTCGAGTGTTATTCAATAGGTATCGCGAACGCTGAAGTAAGATAACCCGGAACCCATATACGTATATGGATCCATACTGCTTTTCATTTACATCGCTATATCTTGAAAATTACTAAAGATATCATATATTTCTTAAAGGATTTATTAAACGTAATGTTTGACCATTCAGATTCCCAATGTTTTATCTTCTCATTTGGAAGTGATCCATAGTTTTAACAGAGATTTTCCACGCCGCGCGGCCTCCAGCTTGTACGACTGCTGTGCTAGGCCCCTATACTCGAAGAGTTAAATATAATTTGATAATAGTTATAACACTTTATTTGTATATTCCCTCTGTGTATACAAAAGCAGCTATACTTAGTGAACACTTGTGAAAATGCATGTGTATGCTCACTAATATTTAACCAGTTTAATAGGAACAAATCAATATGAAAGATAAGCAAACTGGTATACTTTAACTGTTACAATACATTATATACTCGAGACTGATAAACTTGGATATTTTTATAAAAGCTTAATTGTTATCCAATAATTATGTATGAATTCGCAAAATATTTTTATTGCAGTATATAAATTAATTGAATTTAAGTCTTCCATTAAATAGTTTTATCTAGATTCATGACAACATTATCAGACCAGCTTCAATCGTTCGTGGTTTATTTTATTTCTAACAATAAAAAACACCGTCCCGATGAAAAAAATTCAGAAGATTATTATTAGATTTTCGATAAAAATGCTATCATCGTTATTCTTAGTTGAAGACATCATGAGATAAGGAACCACCAAATGGTACTAGATGAAAAAAACTTACTTGACGTTGTTTTATATTATCCGTCATAGAGATGAGAAACCAAAGTCATATTAAAGACGAAAGAATGTGTTTCGTGTGCATGTTCAAGGAAAAAATAATTAAATCTATAAATTTAAGCAACCACATTTATATTTTCTTGGAAAAGAAAGAGAGAGAGAGAAGAAGGGGGACTAAAGGGAAAGAATTAATCAAACAATAATACATATTATTGTAATACAATGTCCATACCTTAAAGAATTAATGGTAGACGCAGTGTATAATGTACAGGGAACGTTTTTCTACATATTACTACACATGTGAATATATATACCTCTTTTTATATACTCTTTAGCGATTCGCAGAATAGAATTATAAGCCAAATCACTTACTTGTTAGTTTCACAGTTTTTTTCCATCTCGTGCCTCTGTTTGTGCATATATATGTTATTTACTTTTACTGGAATTTTCATTTCTAGTAAGAAATCAAGAGAGGTTACGATAAACAGGCACCTTGTGAACTAGAAACGCCTAAAGTATTGTCTGTCACTTTCGATTAATTGTTGATAATAAGCTTATATGCACTTAAAGAGATCGATTAAACAATTTTTCGCGTATTCCTCGCCGCAACGGAAAAAAAAGACAAAAAATTAGTAACAAGATTTCAGTTTGCCGTTAATAGTAAAATAAAAAAAAGCAAACAAGAAATATAGTATCACTCAGTATCCAATTTTTTTTTTTGCTTAAAGAGAACAATTGTGGTTTTTAGGAACGACCGTATGGGATATATAAGAATGTCTTGTTATGATAAATCGTTTGGATTTGAATCTTCATATTAATTTGTTGGCCTCGTCGTTAAACGTTCTCTTTTAGAAGCCTCTTATGTTTTTAGAATATTCTTATAGGAAGTTTCTTGTTTTACCTGGAAATTTCATCATCGAGCACCATCCAAACGGTTGCGTTTCGTTTTGGTGAAAAAAAAAACAGATGCGTTCTCCAAAGTCACACGTACATACATCCACGCACACTTAACCAATTGGTTTCGTGTTTTTCTTCCGATTAAGAATAAATCAGAAGTTAACAAGTGCAGTCGCAGGCGCAACGACGTACGCGCTTCTCACGACGATGTGCGAATGGTTCTGGTACAGAACGCACAGAACGAGGTTGAACGTCTGTCGAAAAGTAAGAAGTCCATTAGCTAAAGAAATTGTTTGGAATATTAAAAAATTTTTCGACATTCTCAAAAACTTACAGTGAGGTCGATCCTCCCCTGATTGTTCCTGGTTTTGTTGTACGTGCATCATGGATGGTCCTTGTTGATCTTGAGGATCCTGCTGTGCTTCCTGCTGCTCATTGGTCTGTCCATTGCTGACCTGCGCCGTGGCCTCAACAGGAACTTCCAAGGATTCAACGGGTCTCAATGGTAGCGGGAATCTTGGTACCGCGAAAGCACGACCTTCTACAACCTACATACAAAATTTATGTATTTTTTAGTTTTCTAAGATTTTGGTATTTCTAGTAAAATTATTGGCAGCGGTGGGATTCGAACCCACGCCTCCGAAGAGACTGGTGCCTTAAACCAGCGCCTTAGACCGCTCGGCCACGCTACCATGATTCGCTTGACCTAATCAGTGGTTCTCATTCTGAACTTGAAGTGAAGCTTCGAAATAAAATTAGACTTCGATAATATTCGCCATAACTCGCATCAGATCATACCTGATGAATCAAATTGCGGACTTCGATTGGTATCGGGAAGTTTCTCTCAACCTCTTCACTCTGATCGTCAGGTGCTGGGAAAGGTTTGGCTACTTGTTGACGTTCATCGCTGTTTTCCATTTGTTGTTGAGGGCGGCCCTGGATATTTCCGTGCTCCAGAAGATTCCTTACTTCTACCGGAAGTGGGAATGGTCCTAGAGGAATAGGTCTGGCACCCTCGGGGAAGGGTTTGAATTCGTGAACGTTCTGACCAAAGAATTAAGAAAATTGCATTATTTTTTATTACAAATTTCCACCTAGAAACTCTAACCTGTAATCTGAAATGAACTTACTTCACGTCGTGCGCCATCCGGAACTTGTATAGGGAATGGCCTGGCCTCGTCGGTGATGTGCTGAATGATATTCTTAATCTCCAACGGCACTTGCTGGATGATTCTTCTAATCTCAATAGGTAAGCTCTGTAATGGATGGGGTACTTCAGGAACAGATTGCTCTGGTGCAGATGGCGCAACTAAAGGCCTTTGTTCAGTCTGTTGCGGTGGCATCATCATCTGAGGTACTCTATGTTCCTGTGTTATTTGTTCTTGTTGTGGTGGTGGCATCATGGGTGGAGTATGCTGATCCTGAGGTATCATACGATATTCAGATTGCTGGAACAAATTAGGTTGCTCGTGTCTTTCCACGGGTGGCCTCATAGCTCTCATAGGATCCATTGGGAAGTGACGTAATTCAATAGGAATCTGTCTCATCTCCATCTGAAAAAATATTAATATATTAATTAATAGTCCATACTAATTATAATCTTCCTTCTATTCAAATTCCTTGTGTAGTACCTGAGGTTCCATTGGCTGTGGTCCCATCCTGGGTGGTCTCATCTCTACAGTTAGTTGTGGCAGATTTCTCAATTCCGGCAGTAAAAGTCCTGAAGGAATGTGATTCAATCCTCTAGAATCACTCAGTGGCAGTTGTTGCATATCCGGTACCTGGTACTGAGTATGGATCTGGTACTGACTAAAATTTGGTTCCGAGTTTTGCAGTGGGATTTGAACAGTACCAAGAGGAACAATGATCGGTGTCATCATTTCCTGTTCTTGTTGTCTAAAAAAATGAAAAAAATTAACAAATTTTTATATAATTATCCAAAATACACTTTCTGCACATTCCCTTCAATTTATTGTCCCGAAGTAGAACTTACTCCTGATGCGGATTTCCTGACTCGCACAAAATGGCTACCCGTTCTCCACTCAGTCTTTGGAAGCGTCCTGAATCTGTGCTATTCTCAATTCCATTATCGGAACCGTCCATCACTTCATCAGCTCTTCGGCGTTCTACTACGCATGACACTCTGCTGCGTGCCTGTTGCATAAGAGCCTATAAAGAGAAAGTGATGATGCACAATTCACAAGATATTAAAGTTATATTAAATTCAAATACGTTATATGACTCCTACTGAATATAAGAATATTTCACCTACCCCAGCTATATCATCAAGGTCCAACTGCAGTGGAAGCTTTATATGCACTGGTGGAAATTCATCATCATCATAATCATCTTCTTCGTCAACGTCATTAGTGTCGTTCTCCGTTTTAGTATCTTCGAGCTTCTGCTGTACCTTTATGTCCTTCGTATCGGGTTGCACCTCTTTTTTAGTTATCGTGGATTTTGACAAGCTCTGCAAATTTTCTTTGCTCTCAATCGGATCCTATAATTTAAAAAAAAAAACATTTTTCATTTCTATAGAAGAAATGCATCGTTCATTCTTTATCGCTATTTCTATAAACGTATTATTTAACACAACCGTTACGATTATTCTACTCAAAATGATGTTTCATTAATAGAAATTAGATGTATTTGGTTCACGTTCTGTTCTACATATATAATCATCCGTATGATAGTATGTTAGAAATTAAAAATCGCCAGTGTCGCTCGAGTGATCATCGGATGATAGTCACAACCGCAATCTGGACGCCATTTGCAAACTAATAATATACGTATTTAAGGCGCGTTTGAAAGTGCGCGCGACTTGCATTAGAAAGGAGGTAGAAGAATTGCCGCTTGAACGAATCATAGCTGCGTAGCCAACTATATACACACACGCGCACATGCACATACGCATGTGTGTGTGTAGCCAACAATATCTATATAATTTTGATATAATACTACACAGGTTTATTCATGGATGTTATGGATTTGAGTTTGGTTTAAATTGAACAATGGGGATTGTGATTACAATCACTGATTAAGGTCACTGATCAATGACAATTACACTTGAATTGGATCGCGTCAAAATAAAGTCAAAATTGTAAGGAACATTGTGGTTATCGGACAATGAGCTTGATCATTGCTCAAGTTAAGCCACAACCGAATTCATAACTTTTCGCGAATCACCCTGTATAATATTTTCTACGGTATT
Source organism: Hartigia nigra (assembly GCA_031001745.1). Classification (NCBI taxonomy): domain Eukaryota; kingdom Metazoa; phylum Arthropoda; class Insecta; order Hymenoptera; family Cephidae; genus Hartigia; species Hartigia nigra. Next base: position 2,354,734 of record JARPRG010000274.1, read on the forward strand.
ACAGTACATCTTCGAGCGAGTACAATGGCCGGCAGTGGCGCTGATGCTAGCAAAGTCTCAAGGTACAGGCTTTCTTCTTTAGAAAACGTACCCCGCGTAAGTAATGGCAAGCTATCAATTAGACAGTCATTACAGGGAGTAATGATTCCGCGTCTAGCGAACTATGGAAAAGCCCAAGAAAATAGGAATTACAGTGATCCTGGCTTAACATCTGTAATTACGGAACGAAGCATTGTAATAACTCGACTTGAAGTAATGACGATATTCTTCTCTCTTTTCTTCCCATTATTATAAACCGCGTTAACTCACGATACACTGATCAAAGGAAATATCTATTTATCATTAAATATTCGTGACATCTTTCATAAACAAAAAACTTATTACAGATTCTTGGAATTTCTTATGAAATACATTATACACGTTCCGACAGATGTCCCACGTATTTTCTTTTCTAACAGATTCGTTACACATCCTGGACGCTGTGTATGTGCTCTGCACGTATAATAGAGTTCACGAAAAGACTAGATACAACATACAATACAGTTAGCTATAGTGGTAAAAGGTGGGAGAAAATCTTTTTAGAGAACGTTCACCTTGCCTGATGCGTGCAACAGTATAGTAAACAGGCAACCCACTTTCCGTTCCTTTCCATAGTTTGGTACTGGCTCTCTGTTCTTCTTTTGCACGATGCAGCATCATTTTATGAAGATGTCTCCACACCGAATTCGACGTACATAGGTATTCATACTTGTGTTTATATATGCAAATATATATAATGCATCCACGTACGCATAAGTACGTGCGTTTTCACCACGCGGTGAAACTCTACACTCAAATGCCTTTTAGTATTTGTTTTATTGATCAGGAGCGCACTTCCGGTTCGCTTTGGCAATACGATAGAAAGTAAGATCGGCTTACGCGTCTCGCAACGCAAATTACTTTAATGGCCAATCACTTTTCTATGGGTACTTATCGATGCACGCGTGTACGCGTGGATTAGATTAACTTACGTGGTTGGGATATGATGAATGAAAAAGAAATCATATTTTTCTCTAAGAAGGAGAAGCACGGGTTGGTCAAATTTTATATAGTTAATTATTTGATGCGAGCAGAAGACATTTTTTCGTGCGAAAATAAATCTCACCTACATTCATGATGGAGAAATTGATTATGCGTCAGGTGAAAACAGTTTCCGGTATCTCGATTTCCGTCATGAAGTTTCTGCAGGTTATTGTGTTAATGTATAAAGTGCATTTTATTCTACTTTTATTTATTCTCTCCCACGATATCACGAGGTATAAATCTGTCATGAGAAATCTAATGCGCAGTGTACTGCAGGGTTGAATGAACCGATAAATGAAAAAACTGCAGCGAACTTAAGCAATTACAGAAAATTATGATTTCGTCGGCTGACCTCTGGGATATCGTTTGTTAACCTTAGATGCAACTTCTTGAATTTCGTTAAGACGTGGGGGGAGAGAGAGGACCGTGATTGGAAGAAAGACAGAAGAATGGAAATCACAAATAGAAAAACAATTATCCATCATCCTCAGGTCATTCTACGAGCCGCTCTATCCTCGTTGTGTATATCTTGATTACGCAATGCTCTTTCCTGGTTCTCCTTGGGTACCAGGTACCCAGCTACTTATTGCCTGGTACACCCGTCACTAATACTCTTTTCTATATTCAGGTTTAACTTACGGCGCTGGCGAACTGCGTCGCAATTTACTATTCTCACGTCAGTACGTACATATGTACAGACGACGCGGACGCTAAAATGCCGGAAGGTTAAAATGGTGCGTTTCGACAAAACCGGATGCTACTATTGATTGGCATAGATAATATCCGGTGTTGTATGAAATTTTGCCAGGCTGTTATCGACAGCTCTTTTTATATGCGCCATTTTTTCTAGCATTGTTTCCTATACTGTTTTTACTTATGCGGATCGTGAAGACAGATTACCGACGGTAGGAACGAAACACAAATTATGGAAAACAAAGGTCATCAAGATCTGCATACGCTTAACCGGTGTCGATAATAATGGATTGTAGTGGGTGCGCCTGGGAGCGAACAAGATTTCATTCTTCTCAATCGTGGGAAACAGTTGCTATATATTTTTTTTTTTCTAATTAAACCTCGTTCCCAGTTTATTTTGGTTTCGAACCTCTTTTTTCGTGGCCTTCTGAATCGTTCTGAATCGATTTCGCGGAAGAACATACGCGACTCTTTGCCACTTAAATATTGGCTGATAATTCAATTAGGATAGTTTGTAAGATTTTTGTCGTACTCTCTTCGCCCACCCACCTTTTTCGTCGTCCATACTAGCATCGGTAAATTTACTTTTCATTTTGTTCTGTACTAATCATTAGAAACACAGCAGACACAAGACTTTTACGTCGAAAATACATTTCAAATCGTCACGCAGTCTGCAAATGTAAAGTTGAGAATTTTTTTCGGTAATTATGAACTGGATATGAATGAAGTATCAAAATAAATTAGTACACATGTAAATATAGGTCCAAAAAAGTATATAAACTCTGTCAAAAAGATGAGATGTATATTTTTTATGAAACCCAAAATATACATGTAACGTGTATAGTTATATTTCTGCAAAAACTACAGAATAATTATCTTGTATCTAATTTTCCTTAGCGAGAAGGAACTTCATTTTGAAATGAGTATATGCATATTTTTTCATGTACAACTATGTATAAATTCTTCTTACCTGTATCAGAGCCTCAGGCTGCAGATGCTTAAGATATTCTGCCTGATGAATCTGCTGAGTCCTCATCTGTGCCTGCATGGCTGCAATAGATTCCGGCGTGCAGGATGCGCGTGCCTGCACCCAGGATGCAGCCAGAATGAAGCTACCCAACACGACAGACATGGTGACCAGAGTAATGGCGGCGATTCTGGCGATTTGAACGGCAGTACTTTTGCCATTTGGTCTCATGTAAGCCTGATCAAGACAAAGAGATAGAAGGAAGAGGATTTTTATTATTTTCATCACGTTGCTATTCTTTATGCGATATATACATTCAGGGAGTACATTAACAATTCTACATAATGGCGTTCAATTCATACAAGGACATAGGGGATACAATGAAATTTTACTGTGATATATTTACGTTACGCTCACGTGCTCAACCGAGTCGGTAAGACCTTCAAAGTATTTCCTACACAATTTCATTATAGGTATTTATATACGAGTTATATGGACACGCGCGCACGCGCATTTGTGTGCATTTGTAGCTGCCCGAGGTATGTGCATTGTAAAAATGCGGAATATTCAGTGATAAAAGTGAAAACTTTAACGGTCCGGTGAGCATGGGGTTTTGCTCGTGTATTCTTGCAGAAAATAGGAGTCACTTGTAATGGCAGTTTTAACGACAATGAAGATCAAACGGTTTATCCAAGTGTTGCGGTACCGCCGTTCGTACCACTACCGAACGGGAATAAGCACGGTCTTATTGTCGAGCCGCACTAACTGTACATTGACATTATTATGTTGGCGACAAGTCATCAGGACGTTGTCAACAGTTGAATTGCATACTGGGAAATTTGTGTTTTCTCAGTAAATTGCGCCGATACCAAAATAAGAGGATATATCTTTTTTATATGTAGGTATATAGTGGAAAGTCGATAGTGAAGTTTCATATGTTTGAATTCGAATTTCCCGCGTTCGACTATTCTTAATGCGGTTAGATTATGTTGAAAATTTGTGTAGTTTACTACTGCGTAGAATATATAATGCGGGGGTGTTGTTTCGCTAATATTTTGTATATGTTTTAAAATGGCCTCTAGCGAGAGAAGATTCGTAATGACCTCAATGTGGATGAACGCACGGGTGAGAGGCCTCCAAAGAGATAGTAGGCCATCCAGACGCTTTATAACTCTTCGTAAAAGCATATACATGTATTTACTGTTGCCAGGCAAAGATATTTTTAAGTTGTGCATCTTTTTTTTCAAGGTTGCGATCATCCGTTTGTGATTCGTGAGCTGAATTTATTTATTTTTTTCTTTTTTTTCTCTTTATATCTTTGGGTGGGTACGGATAGACGAGATTAAACGTGAAAGGAAGTTTCGACGAGTTGACTGTGTTTAATGATCCCGACAACTTGTTTGGATTATTACATAATAGTCCAAACCAGTTTGTGACTTGTTGAAAATTAGGAACCCGGAATTAAAATACTTCTAGAAGATTCTCGTTCGCTTGACAATCCGTCATAGTGGCCATGTTGTTTATTTTTTTTACGGTCCCCCTTGCAGTTGCTTGGCAAACCTGCTCCTTTTTTTATGACATTTTACAAAGATCGTGACGGACGTATATCTTTATTCTAGAAAATCCTATCGCGTGAAAGTACTGCGAAGCGGTGCAGAAAAACCAGCGGCTGTAATAACTGCAGACCGGAATAGAAAGTGCGAGATTCGCGATAGACGAGAAAAAGCGCAAAGACCGAAGAAATAGAAAATAAAAACTAGCAATGCATTATTACATATATATATATAGTTCGTATTAAAAATTTAATCGAATAAACTGGACACTAGGTTCCATTGTAAGTATTATTATTTGTCGTAAACATTGTATTTTCTCTAACCAATAACATTTAATGTGTTTATGACAAATAAAATGGACTTTCGATATTTTTTTTCAGATAATTTTTTTAATGTTTTCTCTTACCGGTGGCGGCTCGGCAGTGGAATACACTTCGCTCGGTGCATAATGGCTATGGGGTGGTGGCGGAATTTTTTCCGAACCCACAGCCACTGTAGCCAAGGAGTCGGGTTGTTCCTTCTCCATGGTTCCTGAAGGAAGGACGATTATCCTGGTATCTTGAAGAACGTTCTTTTTTCTCGTATCTCTTTCTCTTTCCCCTCTTGAATTTTCAAAAATTTGTAAATGTCTCTAGGCCGATTTTTTAAATGACCACCGTTACTGTATGCCGATGTCGATCGCCCGATGTTTCTACGAGCAGTGAGTGGACACCGTGTTGCTACCATCGCTAACTTACGTTACCCTGACCCCCACTTTTGGTACCTACCAACCAACCAACCTACCTACCTACCTACCTGAGTTTCTGCACCGTGTCGTATACTGCGGTGTTTAACCATCGCTGTACCTAACTTACGCTGCCGATGTTCTCGTGCTGACTTTCTAAACTTGAATCAGTGGTTTATGCAAGTTGTCTGAGATGAAGAGAATCGTTTAGGTTTAGATTTAGATTGTGATAACTATTTGTAAAAAACTATTGAAATTTGAGAAAAACAATTTATTTTCCAATTAAATATGTAGGCAATGTACTATATATGTAAGAAATTGAATCTTTGTACGGAATAATCAAATTTTGCAATTTTATTCGCACTTATGAACAATTTTTCGCTCAATTGTGCCTTGTGAATCAGACCTAAGGTTTACGAGTGATATATGCAATGCTTGAGGCAATCGAATGAGCACAGGAAGTGACAAGGAGAGACCAAGAAACAGCAAGGAAATCCTAATTACGACGATTAGAAGAAGTAACTTGGGGAGACTGCAATTCAGAGAATTTAATTTGCCCGAGACGTTACGTAATATATGTATATACATACATAACGTAGTATAAAACTGTTCTCTAAGACGTCTCTTCGTCCTCCTCATTTTTCAGATTCTTTCAGTAAAATATTCTGGGTATTCCTTTTTTTTTTACGAGAAAATCTACATCGATATGTCTATATGGCATTTGGCATGGATTGGCATTGGATATTGCATACGCGAATACCGATAAGCAGAAGTCAACGCTTTGCGGATTGCGCAAAGGTAAGTATTGCCCAAACAAAAGAGAAATACAGCAACAAGCAAAAGAAACGCATGCGTAATATCTGCCGTAAACGTTTTTAAGCACGCAAGCCCAGGCGAAAATAAAAATAAATAAATAGAAGTGTATATTTTCGTTACAAAATTCCACAGGTGAATAAATGCACTTGAATTGAACGAGTGCAAACATGCAATTCCATAGGTGAAATTGGTATCGTTGACCTTTTTGACCTATGGCAGTTCAATTGATAAGAATGATAATAAAGAGGGAAGCTACACTATTTCGTAGCGCATTGAAATCTCCAGTCTTAGATTTTTAAGACGTAAAAGCTGCGCGAATGTAAGTTATTCTGTGCGATTACGTCGAGTTTAGGTGGGCATACAAAATAGAGATAAATGAAAGATAAGGATCGATGTTGAAGAGGAACTCTAAATATGGGCAAAGATGGGTCAATAGTGTTCAAAGGAATAGAAAAGTAACGTAGTCGGTATCTTCGGCTTATTTTTTCCTTGTAAAATATTTTACCGTTTCTGATTATGTGCGAATGCGTGAAGAAACTTTTTCCAGGACAAAAAACAGAAACATTTTCATTTAATGGGAATCCTAGTGAAAGTGCGAAATTGGTTCCCTTACTAATATTTTATAGCAAACTATGTATTTTTGCGTTTACATTGGAGGTTTAGCATACAAGTGTGTAAATGGGTCATTGGAAAATTCCACAATATTACCGTTATCTTGACAAATATTCCCTTTTGGGAAAGTAAGGGTCACCTACACCGTAACGCGAAATATAAGCTGCTTCTACCTTGACAATTACATGGGTAAGTTGGCTAACTTCAGGTGGTACGTTTGGCTTGAATAATCCTTTATATTGTCATTATTATTATTGATTGTTTTTTTAGAAACGAATAACGGTTTTCGATGTCATTGAAAAAATTTCTATAACTCACTTTTGCTGTAAGCATTGCTTGCCTGCTACATTTCTCTCACGACGAAAATTCGTGCGGCAGCAAGATGGCGTTCGTTTCGCCAGCGAAGTCGAACTCTCGTGATCCGTTGACATAAAAAGACTCATTATCGTAAATTACGTCGTGAAAGAGTCCGCAGTGAAAATACAACTGCATCTTCATTGGACTCTACCTGGAATTATTAATCCAAGACCGTAGCTGCAGCCAACCAAGCCAACCAATCTAACCTAACCTAACCCTAAGACTAAAATAACAAATTAATTGCAGGTCGATAGCCTTTCACGATTGGTCCCATCGTCAAGAAATAATTAAGCTGAACTCCCGCCTCATCACTTACCAAAATCAAGAAGAAATCTTCAGCCATAATCATTTTCGTAAAAATTTGAATTTGATGTTTTTTCAAATTCATAAATTGTAACGAGCGGCCACGTTGTCTGTTATCGAACTACGAAGTAACTGAGATACGCAATGTAGAATCAAATATAGTGTGCGATATCTCATGAAGTATAAAATGATTTTAAAATAGAACTGGAATAACAATAATATTTTTTATTTCTCGCGAAGGATCAAGCGTCAGGAATAAAAATGATCTTTACGTATGATTTTATACAAGCATATAAATAAAAATACAGGACTTTTTATTCCAGATTTCATTTGGAAATTTAACAGTGGATATGAAAAAGTTTCCTGAACATAGTCAAAGATTCGTGTCTTGCGTTTAGCACTAATTACTTTTTAATAGGCTGAATAGTGCAATTAAACTACGTAGAAATCTAGGAGCCAGCTGATGCATCTTATAACTATGAAATTACTCAGCCAATTACCAACACGCACATCTAACGAAAATGACCCAGGTGATAATTTTCGACAGCTTGTTTATCGTATGTTAGCTAAAAATGTCTAATTCACTTTTCATTCATCAAACAATCATTTTATTCGCATTCAAATCGTCTCGAAAAATTTCTTACTGAATACCTAAATCATATTTGATCACAGTATAATAGATATAATTGTACAGTATTTTCCGTCATCAGTTAAAATCATACGAAACAATTAATACATAATCGGTGACCCTTTGACCTCGCAAGATTTCGTTCCGCCATTTGGTTAAGACAGTATACTTCATCGAATTACAAAAATCATCGTTTTCTCCATGAACTTTTCTTGTTGTGGTGGAAAAGTCACGCAGACTTAGTACAAAGAGATCGTGTCTGTTCTTATGATTTTTTTGATCTTCTACCGCTGATATACATGTATGTACACCCCTCTATGTTATAGATATAAGTTATACATTATATTCAGTACATACCTATACCGTATACCCATATACATATGTATACTTACAAGCTAATGTATATCTAGGCGAATGGAGGATGCGCCTGTCTATTTTCTGACTCTCAGCTTTCTCTAGAGTTCATTGGCTAGCCAGAACATTGGCTGATCTCTCTGGTTCCCACACCTTCATATGTATATAAATGTGCACGTATATACTTTGGGAATCTCCGTATATGTACTAAAATATACTGTAAACTTCATATAGGAGTGTATAGGGTGGTACGACATTATTTTGACGTTGTTCACAAGATGAATCATTTGGTGTGCTTACTTTTCGTACTGAATATATAAACAAAAAGTGTGCTTTTTTTTTGATAACTTCAAAGTCGATTAGTGTAGAAACTATTTTAGAATTGAAACATTCAATTTTCAGGATTAATGATATACGAAAGATTGAAATCGTGATGCTTGTTGGTTGTTTAAACCAACCAAAGTTTACTGTATTTGGGCGGATTTGAAACACTTTTTTGAAATCCGTACCAATGTCGATATATTTTTTAAATTACGTCTTTACTAAATTCTAAGATTACTATGTGCAGTTAATTTATGGCCGAATTTAACGTGGTTTGGTCACATCAGTTGATTTGGATAATCTTGAAGAAATGGACTTTTGACAATTGATAAAACTTTTTATTATCCTAAAGCTTTGGTAGTAATCTGACCTCAATTGTTCTTATTACAATATTATTTGAGACCATAAACTGAATTATCATAAATTCGCATTTACCCCTTGAGCTAGGCCACCCGCCATATACTGAAGTATTTTTATTATATAGGCTGCCATTGGAACTGTGAAATTGTGGGTTATGTTTGTTTCCTTCAATTTCATTACCTCTAATGAATCCCTTGTGGACGAAAAATAATTTAAGACTTCGAATATTTCTTTAAATGAATTCAATGAATTCGAAAAGTGGAACATAAAAAATCTCTGGTAACAATTTGCTTTATATTTGTAGAGATTAATGTAATATTTTCTCTGTGTGAACAGTTTTTGAAGTGTACTGAAGGCATGTTTTGATGGAAGGTAACCTCGATGTATTTCATCATGGTAAGCACGTAGTTTTATTTAGTTTTATAAAATATCTTATTAGGATATTTTGATATCTCTGAGACATTTGAAGTTAGATTTATCGAGTGTCATTGCACACTCTTTTAACAATGGATGGTAACCAGGTGACCAAGGAAACTTGGCTCTAATACGTGTTTCTGAAACGTGTCACTGTAGCAAACTGGACACCAAAACACCATCCCGATATTTTCAAGTCGCATGTATCACCATTGATCTGTGATCTAAATGCACAGTTGTCACCGACGTTACCCTGGATCACTGGGTTAATTTTTTACATTATGTTTTCTTATATCTTTATTGAATTTGCATGTCTATACTATTCTCCCAGTTCTACAGATTACTTGGAGGATTGAGTGAGTTTTCTAACCCTTAGGATATCTTTTTTTTACTGGTGTTTACAATTTTGATAATTTGTTACAGGCACAAAACGGATTTAGCTGTGAACAATTGTTGAGTAGTTGAAATTATGAAGATGCCCACGGAAAAACAACTACAGAGAATAGAAAAGAAACGCAAGAAGATGGCTGCTCTTTTGGAAATTACCAAGCTCAACGATAAGGACAGGGAAACTAGAGCTCAGAAACAAATTGTAGGTAAATTTTAAACTATTTTTTGACGAACTAAATGAATTATGTGAACTCAGTCCTCTTGTTGTTATCAGGAAGTAGACGTTGGACATGCTAGTGATACTAGTTCCAGCAGTGGAACTACAAATGGTGGGAGTCCAAGTCGAAAGCGTCCTTGTTGTAGACCATTGGAAGATTCCACTCCAGAATCTATAATCAACAATGATGTGAAAAGCATGGAGGTTGCCGAGGAGCCTGATTCACTGAGTAATAAAAAACCTCGACTGAGTGGAGAAGAATATATCAAGTTGAAGCAAGAACTTCGAGAGAGATCAAACAGACTCAAAGCTATACCACGCTTTCGTTTAAAGGCTGTTGGTGATAATGCCAATTTGTGTATTAATCTAAAGAGCGAAGAAAGAATTCCTATATTTTTAAGTGATGTACAGCATCTGCTAATGTATTCTCTTTTGGGTCATCACTCTCCATACCTGCCAGCTCGATGGTGTCATCTAGAAAAATATAATAAGGTAAATCTTAATTTCATATATTTTTCATCGAACTATACATTTTTTAAATAAACTTTAAATATTCTTTTCGTATTTTGTAAGGTATCTCATACCGTAGTTTTTGTTGTGGAAGGACTATCTCTGTATCACTTTATGGCTTATGAGTCAATGTTTGCCAATATCACTACGAAGCTGGAACATCGGCTGGAGCTGGTGACTCCAGCAGCTTATGGTGGTTCAATAGTTGAAGAATTAGCAGCAGTGCCACTCACTGGGACTCAGAGCGATAGACTCATAAAACGTAATTCTCTAGAAACTTGAATATTTTGTTAATAGTAATCAAAATGTTGATTAACGATTTTGGATTTTAGTGACATGGTTAATTTCAGAATTTGGTTCTCTTGAAACTGCTCTTCAGAGCACAGGTGATCTAGTGAAACTTCTGAAAGCTGTATTTCCTATGAAGCCGGCTACAAATGCGGACGGTAAAGAGCTATCTAAGGAAGCCTACAAAGACGTTCCAGCTACGGACAAGTTTCCCAGGACTCAGTTACTTCTGTCACCGTGGCAACTGGTAGAGGAGAATTATCCTTTGCCTTTGGCAGGTGTACTGGCCACAAAGTAACTAAAATTACTTGTTTGATTTTGGTGAATATAAATATTCTAGGGTAACTCTAATATTCCTATTTCTCTAGATATCAAGATTATGTAATGACAAAGGATATGTATGTGGAAGCTACAGCTAAGTCACCGATGTATGGTTTAGATTGTGAAATGTGTAAAACAACTACAGGATTGCTGGAACTTACCAGAATAACGTTAGTCGACGAGAGTATGAAAGTAAGTACTCTATTTGTACCATTTAAAAAAGTAGAATCATTAAACGCAGATTGCTATGATTATCTATTTTATTTTTTACGATTCATTAATTATTCTTAAATATGATTAATGTTTTATTCTCTTTCAGATACTCTACGACACATTGGTTAAACCCGAGAATAAAATTATAGATTATCTAACAAGATTCAGTGGTATCACTGAGAAGATGCTAAAAAATGTGACTACAACATTAGTTGATGTCCAAAACACATTGAAAACTATACTTCCGGCAGACGCTATTCTAGTGGGTCAAAGTTTAAATTCAGATTTGCACACATTAAAGATGATGCATCCTTACGTAATCGACACATCTGTAATTTTCAACATAACTGGTGATCGCTACAGAAAGACAAAACTGCAAATCTTAGCTAGAGAATTCTTAAGTGAACAGATCCAACAGGGTAGATCAGGACATTGTTCATCGGAAGATGCCAAAGCTTCACTGAAGTTAACCCAACTGAAGTTAGCCAAAAGCGTAGACTATGGAGATGCTGTCTTAACCGGACAGCGTGATCTTGAGTTACTAAAAATGAATAAATCCAAGCTACCTAGTCAAAAAACAATAGATAAAACCGAGCTACGTAAGTATGCTACATCAATTTTCAAGCATGTTACGAAGAATCAAAAGAGTGCAGCTATAGTGGGCAGTGTTGATGTTATGAACGAGTATTCGAGATATCTGAAGTCATCATCCTTAAGTGTTATGGATGATACGAACTTTGATGTAAATGACCAAGTGCGTCTGGTACTGGCTAATAACTCCAAGGATGCCGTAACCAGGGCATCCCAAATAGCAATGGAGCACGCGTTTACTTTGTGCCATCTAAAGGTCCCTGATGAAGATTTAGAAACTGAACGTCTAGTGAAGACATTCAGAAGTGTTAACAAATGGGTGGACAAATTGTGGCAACATACTGCGCAAAATGGCTTAGTGTGTGTAGTTTTTGGTGGTCAAACAAAAGCCAGTAATGGCGCCTGTTTTTTGAATATCAAAAAGGATCTGGTGCACGCCAAGGCGTTGGCCAAGGCATAGCTAATTCATTTGTAACCTGGATGTGATCAGCAAACCTTTTGAACGGTGACATGAATGATAGAAAATATTGGGAAATAATGAGGTCACTTAATCTCTATTCAATATTCATGTTTGCTAACAATGTACAAACTAGTGTATCGTTAATAAACATTTGATATTTGTTTACGAACGCTTGACAATTTGGTTTTATATTAATTACAGTTTGAACATTTATTCATGTAGTATTTTATATATATTTTGTTTATGTTAAAAATTATTAGGGAAATTGGCGTGATTGTTTGCAAAGAAATTTGAAATTCCTATAGGCTCGACTAGCTCAAATGGTAGAGCAAGAAACTATATTACCGACCAATATTATACTAGATAAACTTATATTTAAAAAGAAGTAGCGCAGGAGACTTAATCTTAAGGTCGTGAATTGAAGGTGCACGTTGGGCGATTTAAAACATTTTTCGTACAATTGCCACATTCTGGACATCAATATTTGATTTTTAAACGTTTTTATCATTTTTTTACAACCGTAACAAACCGTTCTAGTTTTCAGTCGATAAAGGTTTCTCAATCAGTATTATAAAAATCGCGATTAATTACCACTGCCGTATGGACAAGATCCGCACCATTCAAACCTTCACCCACACACTCTTGATAAGATCCGTAAATACCGTTTGAAAAGCCCTGTACCATTTTTATATACATAATACAATAGCGTCCGGTTGACTGGAACGAATTCCAAGTCGGAATTACGTTTTCATGCGGTTACTTCATCAGATTTAAGTAAAAAAAAAAGTTCCATTAACAACACAATGATGAAGTGACCATCGCCAGAGTGTTGAATGGTTCCCAAAGTATAACTCATTGAATGGCATTTAAACACGTGTATTTTCTTTTGAACATGTTATATATTCTAAAAAATTTTAAGGAAAGCGAAGTATAGTCGAAATTCAAACATTCGGTGCATGTCTAAAAAAATCCAATGATTCTCATTGACTTTTCTCAATTCTTTTAAACTATTTCACTCTATTCTTACTATTAGGACTATTTATGCATGTGTCTATTATAAATCGCGGCGAAAGGTCGGCCCTGACCAGACGACGTGCTTCTCGTAGCGGCCTACCTTTTTTGCCGCTTGTTTTGTCTATCGTATTGGACATTTTTTTTTACTTAAACCGTGGAATCGCGTTTTTACGAAACGTACATGCATATCACTTCGACTATGAGATTTATATTACCCTGAAGGACTAAAGGACGAAGAAGTCTTTCTCTGACATTTATTTTTCTACATTGTCACGACACACAATTCGCACGCTAGTTTATTCTGAGTTTCATTGTCGGTTTGCGCGTAGCACTGCGAGGTACCTATGTGTATCTTGTTTATCTTTTTTACTTCAATAAATAAATTTATAAAATGACATAAAGTGTAGTAAAGGTATTCCGCGAAACGAGAGAAAATTGTATATTAAAGAAATTAAAAATTTGTTTCATTATATGAAAAAATCAGCACGGTAACGATGATGTATAATTACCTATTACACTATTAAACACATTTTAATTAAATCTGTTGCAACGACAGAAAATAACCTTTGCTCACGCTACTCGACGACAATTTGGTGATAATAAAAAATATGTTGAACTTCATAAATTGGAGTTATAAGCGAATCCGTGGTCGACGATTCGGTGAGTAATGGCAAAGCCTTTTTTATCTACTAAGTACAAAGCGTCACAATATGATAATATCAGCGTATTAGTCGTGAGTCTAATTAACTGTTCGTCGGTAATTAAGCGATCAGTGATTGCATATAAAAAGCATTTCAAAATGAAAACAAAAATATTAATCATTCATCTTAATTAAAACGTTCTTCGCGGACAATTTCATCAAATCTATGGACACGTATGCACATGGATGTCTAAAATATAAAATAGAGTATAGATATATACGCCAGTAGTTAAAAGTACACGTACGTACTACTATATATATATATACAAGCATGTATATTTGTGTCTTAAAGTTTTGGAAATTCGATAGAGATCGACTTTATTAATATCCATGTTTAAGAATCAGGTCATAAGCGTCGGGATGCCAGGCGTCGTTCCCTGATACAACCCACAAGCACACACGATGACTAATAGAGCAATGGCGCGATCCAGTATGGATCCATGGATACTCAGCGTTCAAGCGATAACAGCTAAGCCAAACATCCTGAGCTTCCTGATGCTTTTCGTCTAATGGTTAATGTGATTTTCAAACGTGAAAATCCAAATAGTCGATTTTGAAATTCAGGAAGGATTTATTTTCGCCCCTTGGTGTACACAAGATGGCCAGCGCTCTCATCGTCTGCATGCGACTCCATGAGTATTTATTTTTGAACACTGGGAATTCCAAACGCGAATATATCTCAGGAATCTTCGAGAGTTGCATATACAGCACGGTTCAGGTTCGCTGAACTCTCACACAGAAGATTTAACCTTCGATGCACTTTTTTTTTGTCAATTAAGTTTCTTTTTTTCAATTACAAGTTTATTGCTACTTGTATAACGATGATAAGTTCTTTAACATTTCTGTGAAAAATTTGAACATTGAATTATTTGGTTATTTCGTCGAATATTACGCATCATTTTTTTGTCTGACTATTGTGAGTTAACCTACATTCAGGATTCATAATAACGTTTATCGATCCTGGGGAAGTGGCTTAGTGTCGAATCTATTGGAGGTTGACCCAGTTTCGTTAAGACTATATATATATATATTCACGCATGCGTGCTTATGGATCGATACCAAACATCATAGAAGGTAAAAGAGAAATTGAACATTTTAGGTAAAATCGTCATGGCGCATAAGCTATACCGTGGAGCCTCGTATGTAGGTCAGAGTCAGATCTCCTGGTGTCACTATGGTTACCGTAGACTGCTATTGCATAACGTTAGGGGTTGGACTTACAGCCCCTAGTCATCAGGAAACCTTCCTCGCGGATCGTGACACCAGTTCCTTTTTGATCAGGTACTACACGATATACAAAATTTTCAAAAGTGTTTTTATTATTTTTTGTTTTTACAAAAACAACATCATCTAGTTAGTTTATTTGTATGTGGATATGTTATTTCCTTAGATAATGTATATCCAGGGAGTTATCTGTTTTTCAATTACATTCTTCTCACCTGTTATGTCGGTGCGACGGCCGGACAATGACTAAGGAATTTATAAATTGTATTTTGAAAAAATGTATAATTCCATTCCTTCACAATTCAATATGATATCAAATCGTTTCTCATGGTCGAAGACATAACTGTACCATAGAAATGCATACTTTATTACCATGTCTTATCTTAAACATTCTTAGAAGAGTTTATCAGCTACCGTGCATTCTTCGAGTACGCATCCCGCAACAATTAGAGATCCCATGGCATTTTATCACGTAGTTATTATTTATCAAAGTGCATCGACACCGAACGATCTTTAAGTCTTGGATTCATAGCCATTCAACGCAAATCGTACGCGCCATTTCAAGCGTGACTATCCGGTCTAATCGTGGTTAATTCTAATCCATTGAATATCTGTAATATTCACAGGCTTTATATTTTCATATAAATTATCGATCGATCGATTCGATTTAAATCACAGTACATTGATTAAGATCGTGAAGATTTCTTAGCGACTTTTCGAAACTTTTCTACACTGTATTATATATTTTAATTGTATGATTAAATTGACATTGATATACAGGGTGGACCAAATATTATATTCGGCACGTGGGCTACTGACATTTTGCGAATTCCTTAGCTAAACTCAGCCGTGATCTGTATATTGGTACATCGATATATTAAAAGGGCTACACGACGCCCGGCGCCTGCGCCGGCGTCGCGGCGCGTGCTATGTATAGCTCCGATACCCTGTAGCGTGGTTTCTTTAGTGCGAATTATGTTCATTGCAGGCTCGCTCATTGGCCAATGAGTATCGTAGTTTTTTTCATTAGGAAGGTATAACAGTTCTAACTACACGCGAGACCCGGTACAATATTATGCCAAGAATATAGAGGATCCAGAGAACAAGTTGTAGCATACCAAAGAATAATAATTAATTTAATAAACTACCATCAAACGACTGTCTATTTCTTTGTGTTCATTAAACAAGAACGTGAACGTGTTTATCGAAAAAAAAAAAATAGATTTTTATCACTCATTCAGTTCGTCAATAATTAATACAGTGTGTACTGATACGTTTCAAGTGCATATGGCTGATTAACGGAAGCCTATTCAAGGTAACGTATAAGGTATACGAGACATGAAAATATTTTTATTTAACAATAAAAACAATATTTTCATTATATTATCGTCTTCACGTGTCATCCGAACAGACAGATTGTTGGTGCGTTTCTAATTTCTCAATTAATTAACCAAAATAGCCGATTGGACAAAAGCAATGAGTATGTGACTTGAACTAAGCTGACTGAAAGGATTGTAATAAAAAAAAATATATAAAAAGAAGTGCCGCGAAACGAGCAAATGTTTGCTATAGCGTTTAAGGTTTGTTCGAATGGCGCCCTGTCTTCTTGTAATATATAAGCATGCATGTACATATTTATATATAGATATATACACACACGCGCCAGCAATCTACGACTGCGCCTACGAAGAAGAGTGTAGGTTTGCCTAATCGCACCTTAATCATGTCGGCAATCGGGCTAAGCGTGTTTACTTGGATGGTAGAATAATACAAAGCCGTATAAAGGCGTAAGACGGTAGTGGATAATTCCGCCATCATACCTTCCACAGGTAAATAGACTCTCGTAACGTTACGTGACGATTATTTTTTTTTTCTTTTCCTGTCGCAGCTTGTTCTCTTTCATTCATTTAATTCCCGTTCCCCCTCTCTTTTTCCAATTTCTTCGTCCTTTGTACAAATTATTCTTACGGATCATTCAAATCTTGAATCCTTCATTGACACAACAGTCTCGTCCCATTTTCATTATTGTATTCACCATCATTCGTCGGGACGATTAATCATTTATCCCATCGCAGTTATTTCATCCGTCATTCACAAAATCATCGATTCACTCTTTTGTCATCCAATTCGAATCGTTGATCGTATTACGTGACAATCGATATTCGTCGATATTTTATTATTGGTATCACTTCCGCGACAGGGCGAGAAACACGACGCTCACGTATACAAGTCCCGTGCTACTCGATTATCAATTTTTTTCCAGAAAAACGGAAAACATATCGGTTCGCAGAATACTTGGATAAATAATTATGTATACTTGTCTCATATTTTGCATAACAACCTTTTTGCGCGGCAAATATCTTTTAAGAATTAATTCTTATCGCTATTTATTAATATTACATTTCTCTTTGTGAAGCTTTTCAATTTCGTAACTATACTCGTTTATTCAGCCCAAACGGTAACACCTGAATATGGTTTTTATTAGAAGATTTAAATGGGTTAAGTTCACAGGTGATACATTTGTACTGAATAACCCGGTATATACGATTGTCGTGCAGATTCCTTACTTTGGGGATTTCCTGCGATTTCACTTTACAGGCTTCTACATATGTGCCAATCTACATATGTGCACGCAAATAGTGTTTAGTATATTCAGATCGATGCCAAGTCCCCGTAGCCACGCAACGTTAGGGTAGTCATATCCACGAGGTGCTGTTGCGCAATTCTATGAGACACCCGATATAACCGGCTTGGATTTTGCGCATCAGGGTAGTCCAACCCTCGTCGACGTCAGTCAAGGGTTGGTCGGCGAGTTATCACCGTGATAGAAATTGTAGATCGTAATATCAGACTGTACATGGGTTAACTTCACTCAGGTATTGATCATATGTAATTTATGTACGTATGCACGTATGTAGATTTTGCAAATGCACTTTGTGTGAGGTCGAATGCATTTCCATGAAAGTTTTCATGAAGCAAAAATCAAAGATACCGAGTACCACAGTGACAGACTGCGAATCATAGTGCGAAATTGTAAATTCTTGGAGAAAAAATATCTAATTTTTTATAATAGTTTTCGATGACCCTAATGATAACGAAATCGCATTTCGAATGGTATATCTGAAAATGTGAATTAAGTAACGAGCTATCAGCAAGTGCTAATATGTACATACAGGGTTATTCACAGCAAGCGCACCAGCTGAAGTTGGACGCGAATTGACAATTCCGTTGATCGAGTCAGTATCACCTTGTTAAACAAATGAAAAAATGTGAAGCTGGTTATGTTAAAAATTGTATGACGTCATTACTTTTCAATGATACCACACTACTCTGATTTATGGAATCTCCCATTTGTAGCCTGATGCATTTGCTGATGTATTTGCTGTGAATAACCCTGTATGTGCGTTACTGTTCAATGGTTACTATGTAATATTGGTCTTTCTGCACTGTAATACACTGATAATGGTTGATCATTTGCGGTAATTAACATTTCTTATCGTAACTGGTTCTTACGAGTTGACACTATTAAATTGTAACTGGATACTAGACCACTTTAGTTAACAATGAGATAGAAACAAAATAATGAAAAAATTCACCCTGTTGCTTATGTCGTTGTAAATTGCTTCTATAATTTTTTTTTTCTTCATTTTTCTTATCCCCGTATATGTGCTAATTTCTGTTGTGCGCATTTTTTTTTTTTTCGTGTGTAAAATTTTACTATACGTAAGCCCTGAGCTACCAAAACCAAAAGGATATCCTACTCATTTGCTTAATCTCGAACTAGCAGGTCATTCAAAGTTTACTTAGTGGAGACGCAACGTTCTAGGCCAGATATTAGCGATACAGCACGTTCATTACGCACGACTGAAAGTCACAGTGTGACTAATTAAATACAGGAAGGTACTACTGTGCAACGAACGAAGGTCCTTAGAATTACATCTGTTTAGTAAACATAAACTTTTGAGTTTAAGCTATATAAATACTTAGAAATCCATACGGCGTAGAAACCACTTTGTTACTATGCACCGAATATATATAGGGTGTACTAGATAACAGGGATATCTATAAGAACGATTGATTCTTAATGCAAAATCTTATAAAGGAATGTCAATTACATATGTACGTATATATAATCCAAGATATATATACTAACATTCAAGATAATTTATAAGATGGATTAGGTACATTAAAAATTGCGAGTGTTAAAAATACATTTGTTATAAGTCGAAGTTTTTGGTCGTTTCTTGAAGAATTATTTGCATCTGAGTAAAGATACTGTATTTCATTGATTTTGAAGCTTTAAGATGTTTTTCGAATTAAGCAAAATCCTTAAATGATTGATTATACGGAAAATTATTAAGTCATGGATACCATTATATTTATATCGCATAATACATTTTTGTTGGGAACCAAAGTACCACAAAATTCGGTAATATCAATATTCTCGTCTTTATACGATGTATACAGATCTATATACTTCATTTGACTGATGAGTCATATTAATTTCTTCTAATTTAAATTAATAATTATTCAAACTGTATATTCTTATATATTTATATACATTGTGTAATAGTCAGGTGACAAATTGCTACTACGTTTCAGCGTGTTACGTGCTTTGGTGACGGTGATAGTATTGCAAACTTGGAAAATTACTTCTGTTAGTATTATCGCGAATTGAAGACTTTTCCACATTGCTACCAACATTGAAAATTTCTAAGAAAATTCTGATATTGCCCCACCACTGTGTCAGCAGTGCTATTGCTACTATCCTTCTTTATCAAGGACGCTTCTTGTGGATGATGTGTCTCGTGCAAAAAAATATGAGGAAAATAGAAGAAAAGAAAATAGTCAATAACCGTCTTCGTGCCGGCTTGCGTGACGTAACGACTGATTCATAAATGGAACGCGTGTCTTGTGTTCCCAGTTTTTTGTCTTTTTCTTGTCTCTTTTTGCTTTTCCGTTTTTTTTCTCAATGTCTATCTTCGTCTTGGTCTCTCCCGTACGTTATCTTTCTCCTTTCTCTTTATTGACGGACGACTTCCGCAGGCTTTACAGCTTTGCTATACATATATGAAAAGAACACTCACCTGACTGGTGTTAAAATAGGCTTTTGAAATACGAAAAATATTTTTTTCTCCCGCCAAAAATTCGCGCACACTCGTTACTTAAAATTATTTTCACTTTATATTTCTGAAACGCATTGTAGATCTATACTCATTTCGACATAGCGCTTGTTTAAACGGATGTGTGAGTCGTACCAGACCGACAAAACTATATCACTTTCTGCGGCGGTTTCGTTCACTGCCAATAAGAACTTTCCACTGTGAACAGAGTTAGTGGTTTACTTGAATATTTTTTTTCTGGCATGCATACAGGAATCCACGTTACTAGTGATCGTGAATTATTGATCGCTGATCGATTCGTGATCAATATGGAAATAGAAGTGCAAGTGTTTGGCGTATCGTATAAAAGGACACGATCGATTATCGAATAAATTCTATTGAAATACCTAATTTAACCGTACTTAATATGTAAACTATAATGCGTGAGGTAAGAAAATTTCAAAATTGGATAATCGCCATATTTTAATCTTTTGAACAATTTGACTTAAAACATTCATTTTTAGTTTATTTCATATTCCACAATCCATATTTACGTTTTACCAATTTTCATCGATCTACATAGAATTAATGTTGAGTCCTTGATCCATTAATACCAAGGATTCTTAAAACCTATGCTACCTACGTTCACACATACGTCCACATATGCTTACAAAGGCGTGAATTCCGTACTAGGATAATTTTCACACATATTTCATTGTACCTGGCATCTGTCGTATATGGCTATAAGAGTCACGTCACAGCCTATTGTTCTCTGCATTTGTATCGATTCTGCATTTGTATCGATTCTGCAT
>JARPRG010000274.1:2375839-2391253 GCA_031001745.1 Hartigia nigra
TCTGCATTTGTATCGATTCTGCATTTGTATCGATTCTGCATCTTTAACCGTGCTCTTGTCTCTTCTTGCACACGATGATAAGGTCATTTCGGTACAAAGGTTGAGACATTATAAAGACAGCCTGAAGATACACTTGTGGAAGCACAACAAACATTTTTTTCAAACGCATTTTAAATGGCGCCCTTCGGCCACGAAATAATTATCGTGAAAAACCTTACTCTGCTTCACGCACCAAATATTTTTGATGCACCCTTTGCGTCATTATTATTTATTTTCATTCAAAGCACTTGTCTCTAAGCAATTTCGTGTTACATTCCAGCAGGTATACATAAAACTATACTGTATATGTATGCATATACATAAGCGTCTCACGTGGTATGGCGTATGATCACAATGGAATACATTTTTGTTCCCAATCATATTCGTGCTCTTCGCTAAACGTCGTTCATATTTCATTCATAGTCAAAAATTGTTATTACTTTTTTTTTCACGCTTCTGTTTTAACTACATAGCTTTTATGTTACCATATAATGAGTACCAAGCATTTTTGTATCTGCTGTGGCATCAACATTTCATAGGTATTTCTGCCGCTATCATTAGATCACACGCTAAATATTTTTTTCATTGATCTGTCCTTTTTTTTCGAAATTTTATCCACTACCGAAAGCCAGATAATTATAAAGTGTAGACTTCATATAAAATTTGGTTTATCTGTACCGATAGCTCTAACTGTCATATAACTATCTGTTGTTATAGTTTATTTTGTTCTTTCGAAACTACGGGTAGTTTTTAAATTCGGTTCATCCAATTCATTCAATTGGTCGAATCGTGAAAATTTTACCAAGGGCAATTTTGCCTTCTCTATTAAAACATATTGTACTCTGTGAAGTGGACCTTTGCATCAATTATGTGCAAGGGTACATAAGGGGATAATATGAAGTAGTATGTACCTATTATACGGGCCTGTTGACCCAGACCTGCTCACTATATATATACATATATCCTTTGCCAGATATATATATGGTAATGAGGAGATACGAGATTATGTATTGAAAATATTTTTTTGTAATGTAAGTAAAACCGATTTTTTAAATTCTGATGTGTAAAACATAAGCTACAAAGAAGCGCAATTTCATTTAAAAAATTCCAAGCTAATAAGCTAAGAAGCTAGACCTAGATAAATAATTCATTCAGATCCTTTTACAGTATCAAAACAACTTTGCAAATGTCGTAAAAATTCGTTTTACGATATCCGTGCTTGATAATTCCGTTTGTCTCTTAAAGAAGCTAATCTTTCTAAAGGCTGCCAGGTCAACGAATTCATACAACGAAATCTTGTATCTTTATAAAGAAAAAAAAGAAATAATAGATTTATATAAAACAACTCAGCATTCCATGTATTGTTTCCTTGTTAGGTGTCATAGTTTCTTCAATTTTTTCGCTGAAAATCTAATCTATCGGGGTCAGGGTTCTTGATTAGGCGGATATCGTAATACAAAAATATGGTTAGCCAGGATAATTTTCGGACAGTCTCGTCATGTTCTTTCTGTTTTTTTTTGTTCCTTTTAGTTTTTATTTTCATAAATATTATTTTTGCAACGGTAAATATTTAGTTTTATCATGCAATTGCTGTTTTCTTTTTTTTGGGTTTAATTCTAACACGAATTAGCCACTGTCTTTTTACGTGAAATTTTTATAAATCACTTAAACGTGTAGTAAGAGTTGTGTTCTACGCGAGTCACGTTCAACACGGATGGGTAGGTCGCGCGAGCCGATATGCCTGGTTTACCCCAATCGCAAGAAATCCTCAATGAATGATCACGTCGTTGCGCCAATTCGATTTGTATTTTTTAAATATTTTTTTTCTGACCCACGCATTTACTTACAAACTTTATTGACTTTTACTGTATCGTCACAGCCCAAACTCTTTTTAGTTATAGAATAAACGGTGCTATTAGGAAAAAAAAAATTGGAAAAGTCACGTTTCAAGCGTTTCAGATACGTTTATATTTTTACTTGAATTTACTTTATCTCTTTTCTCACGCGCAAAAACGTTTGCGTGTCATCGACTGAAATTATTTTAACATAACAATTTTCTGAATTATTTGACCAAAAAATGTTTCTGTATCAAACGCTATACCATTTCCATAAAATACATATATCGTTCAAGTACCCTCAGATTGCAATGAATACTAATGCATCTTGAAAAGTAGGACTTTCGCGTCCTTCAAAAGTTTCATCCCGTAAGAGTCAACTCTAAAAAAATTTGTATTGCATTCCGCTTCTTTTTATTACCAAAAACGTACTATTATTTCAATCTACTATACTCTGAATTATCCTTCTAATTTTCCATAAGTGTCGCAATTCAATATACCTAATACATGTGTACATACATCACGTGGCTAAGCGTACTTCATTTTTACCAGTTCACTGCGTCTTACGTGATATGTCTCAGGAGCGTTTTTTTTAACTTAAATTCATAGATCACCTTTTTGTCGAACAATCTTGTTTTTTTCTTCTTCCACTTCACGAGAAGCCGACTGACTAACGGCAGCAGCGCACGTACGCTACATTATCCAATTACAGAAAGTCGTACACGCAACAATAAAAATATTGCTGAATGTAGAGATCGCCTTTATACTTTTCGTGAAGCGGCGAATTATCTAAAGCATCGACAGTAAGACATTTCGAAATCAATACAACCAGGTGACTGTGTGATATTGATGTTAACAAAAATCAACTTTTTCATAGTGAAGTATGAGGAACAAAAAATGGCTAGCGCAGGCCACTTTTTCGCAATTCTGAAGTAGTAGCTTTACTTATTTGATTAATTAACTAATTAACAGATAGAATTTCGGATTTTCTAGACAATTGCAGAAATAGCAGGATGTGTTGAATCACGTCCTGCGCATTGCCAGAAACGCGTGTGGATTTCACCGACCTCGATTGCAATAATTAATTTTTCCATAAACTGGACAGTAATAGTGTTTATAGTTATAGTCATAGAAGCTATATTTCAGTGCACGTGTACCTAAATACCTTCTTAGTGATAGATTTCGCTATATGTTTTATCCTTTCTTATATTGTATACATATTTTTTGTTCATTTTATCATTAACAAGATGCATAATAGTATGCGTACTAGTATTTGTGATCCGCCTCTAACTTATAGAATATGCTGTGACTCACGTGCTAAGACACGTAATCACTAAATATTCCAACGCATTTAAAAGTTTAATTAACACTTATGAAGGTAGTTTACGGTAAAAGGAAAGATTTTCACAATGGCACTTTTTTCTCTGTCGAAAGTCAAAATATCGAAAAATGTACTTCGTTCACCTTATCTTAGCAGTATTTACAAAAATCCTACGAGAAACGTTTGCATCGAATTGTGTACATTTACTGTGCCATAATAGGTATACGCGATCACAGAGGTCGGATCTTGCGAATTGACGTAAATTAAGCTTTAATTGAATTAAATGACCCCGGACCACGCAGCCCTATTAATACGTACCATTAATTAACGACATACGGCTTTAAAATTGTCACCATAGCTAAAATTGGAACTCACGTTTTATGGTAAAGTAGCCATTTACTCTACCGGCCATCTTTCTTTTTCACTCTTACGTTTTTTTTTTACTTGTAGTTTATTGAATTTTCAGCCACCCTCTAACATAGGCACGCATGCTATTTGAAATTTGCGCAAAAATTTGATCAAATATCACATGTATACTTCTAGTTAACAAATGGACGTTCTTCTTTCATCGTTAAAAACGAGTCGCGCTACTAGCCTTCAGATTTTCAATGGTTTTACAGAAATCGTCGTTAACACCTTCGATCCATTATAAAGATGGACAACTCGTCATTGGCTGGATCATTAGCACTGTTCAGTACTCTGCCGATGATGTTAGAATATTTTTTTATCATAAAGCTCGTAACTATGGAGGGAGTTTAGGTATTTAATTTGAAATCGTTACCAAATACATTTCAGGACACTCTAGTCGTTCGTAGAACTCTGTACCTCGTTCTTTTATTTGTTTTGTATTTTTTAATTACTATACTTAATTCACTATGGGGGTCTGGCTAGTCATGAGACGTGCTAGAAGAAAGGGTAAAATATAACAGTTTATCTCTATAGTCGTAACATAAGATTTTTATAGATAATTGTGTAGTTATTTAATTAATAATACTGCAAACATTTAATACTTTACCTTAGCGAATGGTTTCAAAGGATTTTCAAAGATATTATTATTATTTGGAATATTGACGTCTTTCACAACATATCGTAGCACAGTGTACACTGTGCCTGTCAAATGTGACGAATATTGTGCGTAAAGATAGGAATGTAAGATACACAGGATTTACGATAGGAACGCAGAAAGGGAGTAAAATTTCCATGGCAACCAAACTTAAATTTGTTTAACTATAAATAACTCGAAATTTTCAAGTGGTTGATAACCTTTGTCGTTCACCACTTCGAGATACTGAGAACGTTCACACTCCCCTATTCTAAATCTTACCGATTTTCTTTCCCAGATGCATTTCTACTGGCAATATTGATAAACAAACGTAATACTGCACTCGATAAAACGACAACTTTAGCCGGCTACGCGACGTGTAATATTTATACGAGAATTTCGATGAGAATCTGACTCACTGGAGTCAGTCTAATCGATCCGAGGGTTCCTTGTGTTGGTATTAGCCAGTTTGTCAGTAAGTCAGTCAGTCGCTGAAGAGTAGTCGCGGGAGTGAGTACTACGCGCTAAAATATAACCTCATTCAAAAGTAAACGATATCAGTGTTTTCCATTTGTTAAATTTCTGTTGCTCCATTTTTTAATTCGAGAAAAAAGAATGAAATGGATCATTTGAATTCGTCAATTTAATGACCATCTTTAAATCATTTGCGTTGGGACAAAAGTGTTCGGTGTTTGTTTTGAAATTTGTGTGAACAAAAACAGTATCGAATTTCAGTCTGGAATTTTTGAATAAACAACTAATAAATAATTAGGGCTCTGCGATGACTGTCACGATAGATGGTACGTGTTCTATTGTAAAATTTATTTAATTTCATTGTTTACGATTACTCGAGGATTAGATCTACTTCACAGTGCCCTCAAAGAATTACCTAATAATTATTTTTCTAAATTTTATACCACGGATTAAAAATTTTGATTATTTGCTGCTTGCTCTTTATTTACTAAGATCATTGTCTGCTTCTGTGCTGCGGACAAAAACGGCCGTCGGTGCCTAATTAGTTACTATAATTAAATGTCATCAAACTCTTCGATCATTTTTCGTTATCGGATGCAGATTTTTCAAAAATAAAAAATATATCCATTGTTTTACTGTGTGTTGGGTTGATCGATGATTATATCGAAGGATTTAAAATTATCGAACGTCTGGCAGAACCCTGATTAATTTAAAGATTGGGGCGTTCGGTTTGAACTAATTTCACTGGAAATATTGAACAAAATCGTAGAAACTTTAAGGAAATGATTTATCTCAACGTATCATAGCACCAGCAATCATTTAATTGATGATCCATACACATCCGAAGAATTGGCCAATTTTATCATACAGAGTACACCCGGTATATGGACGCGAGAACACCTGTGAGAATATTTACCTTGAGAACCAAAGAAGATGATCAATTATCGATTAATGTTGGCAATATAATTTTCTCTGCTACTTATTCAAATCGATGAAATATTTCGACAATCATATCCCTTTGCTATTGTTCAAACAATAAAGTCAATACGCGCCCAATTAATTTTACAAGTTAATCGATGTTTCACTGAATTTCGAAAATCATTTGGCTTTATTTCATTTTCCTTCTTTAATTCAACGTATATAAGATGCATCTTGGCATAGACGGTTTATCACCAAGGTCCCACTTATTAACCACAATAATTGTCACATGTGCAATTCCCGATTTCAAAATTGCAAAAGATGCAAGGTGAGGGATCAATTTACCGTTAACTTCCGGGTATCAATTGTCAATTGACAATTGACAATATGCAATTGATAAGCGAAAGGTAGCACACACAAAATTTTGCAAACTCAATACTTCGATGAAAGAAACTTACGTACCGACTCGCCCTGTCGGCACTTTATCTGCACATTAAATCAATAAGCAAGCATCTAAGCGCTATCTATTATATAGACATTATATCTATTATATACATTGCCAAACCCTTATATGGCTAGTTATGTATATACATTGCCGACACACTGCTCAAATAATAGTCGTATGGGTTCTCGATCAGGAGGACAATTTACAAAAATTGTATAACAATATTTATTCTTTCTCTTATGCATAGGCGACAGCTTGCAATGCCCTCGCACTGAGTTGGAACGAGCACGGGACAAGGACAGGATCCGCGAGGGTCTGCGACATAGGAATCATCCTAGACCCAGGATCATCATACCTAAGGATCACTGCAGAGACTTCGACATGTCTCAAGTGGCACTATTACCGGCCGAAGAGAAGATATCAGAAAATAATCCCTTTGACATGGTGATGCTTGAGGTTAATATATATTGATCCCACAAAAGCTTATAGCAGGTGCAATCACTTTATTAAAAAAGAAATTAATTTTTAAAAAAGTTTGATAGTATTAGGTAAAAGTCTAATTTATATATTCTTCCCTCTTTATCAGTACTGAGAGTCAATTATTTTTGGTCTGGTTAAACAAAGGTCGGTATACCTGGTGATACCTGGAGGTACCGCATCGAGAGGCAACGACTTGCCCAGAGGTCGGAATGGTTCCGGGCTATGCTTCTAGGACCGCTTGCACCAGCTCCCACTGATCCTCCACCCACAGTTAAACTTCAGCATATTGACAAACGAGCCTTTGATCATTTGTTAAGGTAGGTCAATGGTCCTTTTTTCTTTATTGGATAGGAGTCTACAGGGTAGTTCCTGCTCCTGAAATTCTTAAGAAGATACTTTGGGTAGGTCCAGGTGTATCACATAGGACCAGGTGTTTCAAATCCAGGTGTAGGGTTGTAGAATGAAATTTGCAACGTAGTAGAATGCCTTTCCTATTATTCATTCAAGCTTCTGTGGCTTGAACGTATCAACAGGAATTGGGCTAGGTCGTGGTGTACAGTTCACGTTAAAACTTCCATCCGCAATGAACTTCAGAGTGCATTGTGCTTTTTTTTACTGGAACAAAATCTTATCCGCGTGCTTAGAATCATGTCGTGTGATTTTACCAATTTTGAGAAATTAACAACTGTCGCTGTACTTGGCGTAATAGCGTATCTGTGGATTATTTTATCAATCGTTGCTTTATCTATTATCATTAATGGCAATTCTCGTAAAGGGCAAAGGCTTCACGTGGCCCATTCTGCCATTGCACCTGTACTGACTTCATAGTCATACGAAATTTGAGGTGTCTAGTGACCTTGGACGTTCTATTTTATCTGATTTTTAGATATCTACATGATGAACCGGTGAATTTTCAATCCGTAACTACTGCCAGAGCTACCCTGGATGCAGCACATCAGTATCTGTGTCCTGAACTTGCTCGACTTTCTGTCAAATTTCTGGAGGCTAATTTGGACTCCTCGACTGTCCTTGAAGTCTATCAAGGACTTGGACTGTACGCAGGAGACCTTGAATCGGTGAAACCACCTGGAACGCCTACTGCGCCACCTGCACCTGGGGATGATGTAGGTGAAATCGGTAAGTTATCGATGTCAGATTAGCAGTTTATTCATATGCGTAGCTGTTTTATTAACTGTATGTCAGTAATGTATAAGGAAAGACATTAATTTTAAGGGTACCGATCTTATTGTTCTATCAATGCCGTATAAACTTCATCCTATATAGATATAGTGACAGTACAACTATTTAATCACGAACAAATATTCAACAATATCTTACCCCATATCCTGTCTCATTATTGTAGCTGGTTAAGATTTTAACTTAAGTCTAAAGTCTTATGATTCCATTGTTTGGTTTCAGCCATAGCCTGTTCTGGACTCTTATCAGCATGTATATCTATCATAGACTCTGATCCGGCAACAGTCCTGTGTCAAGAATGCTTTGAAGATCTTAGTTCGAAAGAAGTGGCTGATTTAGTATGTAGAGACAGTCTTCGCCTAGCACATGAGGGTACCCTTTTCGCAGCCCTGGAGAGATGGGCGGCATCAGAATGTCGAAGATGTGGATTAGAGCCAACAGCATCTAACAAGAGAGCTGCGTTACCTGATGATGTTTGGTACAGCGTTCGATACCCTCTGATGAATGATAGAGAGTTCATCGAAGGACCCATGGCAAGTGGAATCCTAACCAGCGAAGAATCGGCATTTATTGTGGGTAGAATTCTTGGTCACACCGAAGAAAAAATTCCACTCAACGGTCCATTATCTAGGATCTCAAGTGTACCAAGAGCTGGCACCAATCTTCCTGGCATCACCAAATGGAAAGCCTCCAAACCTGGAAAAAAGGAACGTGAGGAAAATAAACGTAATAGACGAAGAGAGTGTACCAGCCAAGGACAAAGAGCATGTGCACGTATCGGAGACTGTTTGGTAAGGGTTCTAGCTTGTGTATTTGACTGAAGCACTGAAGACGTTCTTAAGGAACTGAAATTGTCATATTCTTTGAATGTCAAAGTCTGAATTGTATGTATCTCATACGTTGGCCGAGGTAGCAGGATCTCCAGGTAGTATGCGAATCGACGAAAAAACCACCGACTTAACTATTACAAAAAGAATCGTTGATTAGCACTTGCTTCCTATCGTTATATAGAATAATTAAAGACGTTCTCCTAATTACTCCTGAAAGTGAATAATGTTATCTACGAGCTTAAGGAGAATTGCATGAATTAACTCCAGGGAGACTTGTTTTATAATATCGTCAAAGGTAGCTCTTATGTTGTCCTCCTTTTTTATACACATATATATACACTCATATTTTATACAAAAATGAAAAACAGAGTGAAACGTATATACGTTGATATCGTAACAAATTTTGCTGATATCATCTCATTAAGTACATTCTTTCGTAACTTTACGGTTAACGGAGAGAAATTTATATCATTTTACCGCAAAAGTAAAACAAACAAAAAATGTATTAAGAAATTAGATTAAATTTCGCACATCTGCTGCGTTTGTTGTTGTTTCAAGATTTTAGAACAAAGGTAAAATTATGACGTCGAAATTCGATGAGTAGATAATTTATGAATCGATGTATTTGTGGAATTTAAACGACAGAATAGCGAAAATTATCGAATGGTAAAATATTTTTATTCAAAATTGAGGGCCTTTTTTTATCGACAGAAATTGTCAAACGGTCTTGAGCACGTTTAGTACTTCAGAAAGAATAAAAGACATCCTAGCGTATTAGTTATTTGTCGCTAGTTGATTTACATAAAATCGTATTATCTAACGATATATATAAGTCCTAATAGTGTTCGATATACGTTCGTTTGTTGTGTTCATATTTTACAATTGAGAGTATAATTAATGTTTTAATTAATATAATTGATTCGAATTTTAATGAACAAATTCCCATGGCTGGTCCGTGCGTGAGTATATAGAGATTGATCGCCAATGGAGAGAAAAATATTTGGAAAAGTATTTTCATATTCCTTGGATCAGTTTCTCAAGAAGTGATGAAAAAATTTGGTTGGAGAAAACTCAGGAAATAAAATTGGATATTATCAAAATTGATGACGTATATCCGAAATACGAAAAAGATGGAAAGATTTGGTAAATTCGTTATAATAGTCGCGATCAAGAGACATTTATTTCTTGTTTTTGATTCGCAATTAAGCTTCTTGTCTGTTATGATAATTGCAGTTTGTTATTTGGACTCGAAATTCTTTTTTACTCCTTTATACTATCACGATATTTGATGTTTATTCACTTTATTGTCCTAGGTGCTTTACTTTATTGGCGGGGAGCGCGTAATTGTTTAATGTTTTCAATATTTAAATAATAGTATCAAAATGTTATTCATACGTGAGTAATCATAATGATGATGACTCTTTTTCGGATTGTATGACGAATGAATGATAGTGAAAATATTTCATGTATGCACTTACGAGAAAAATTAAACTTTAGAATTTTACATAATGAATTTATTTATTTACTATTGCTTTCCCTCACTATTTCAGATGTGCGCTAATACGTAATGTATGATCAATGATACTTTTTTTTCCGTGATGTCTTACGTGACTGGCTTAGTGACAGATAGAAATACGTGTTTCGTGCTAACGACTGCCATAGTAAAATTGATCAATTATCAATGTTCTTTTGCGAAAGGTAATGAATAGTTTTTCATTGATTTGTCACTCGTTACTTTTGACAAAAAAGCATTGGCAATGGAAAATATTTCTACTGGCATTGCATTCTTCCATTTGTTGCTTTAAGCTGATTTTACTTGTGGATCGACTATCCGTGACATTCAAAGTACGCGGCAATAACTACGTTTACACGGCGATCTAATGGAATTGACAAATCACAGACCCTTTTCTACTTCTAAGGAATAGCTGGGATTCTTGAGATTGATCAATTCCAAATATTTTCGAGTTCCTAATGAGTTTATCATTCGCAAAACGTAGGCAATTCAAATCAGTGAAAGATTAAACGTTGCTAATAAATTTGAAACTCAACGATGAGGTTAAGCCAAATGTACGCAATTTTTTATAAGTGAAGTCATGTATTTTTATCTAATTAATTTCACTGCAGAAATAAGTTTTTTTTACCGACTGTTAAATTTGACAAGACGAGCTGTCAATTTCGTTGCAAATATACTTACAAGGCGAATCAAAACGAATAGAATTGGTCACGCTCAAAGATCAGAATTCTAATTTATTTATACTTTTAGATTATAACCTGGTATACGTGTGTGGTATAACTATAATACTTCAGCTTCTTTGGGTATAGAATTCAATCTATAACCTTTTTTGGGACATAACAGTGAAGATAGTAGTAAACATGAGTGACTACAGCGTTATTACGTCTGATTTTGTTAAATTAACAATCACGAACTCTGGTAATGATACGTGCTGTGTCGAACGACGGTTCCAAAAAGGACAATCAATTGATGAGTTCAAGGTAGATTGAAAATTGCTTCTGTGCTACCGTTCTTTAATATAAAAATATAGCAATAATATTGCTGTATAATTTCAGGGTAAACTTGAATTGCTAACAGGAGGTAACCCGGCAACAATGACTCTTGAGGTGTATGACAAAAATGATAAGTTGGTTTGCAAACCAAACGAAGGACAATGTCTCTTGGGTTCATATCCAATTGACGATGGCATGCGAGTTCACGTAAGATGATAACATTAATTACAGAAGTATTAACGATGCTTTATATGTGGCCAAATAATTTATTTAATGCGATACGATAAGTATAAATATATTTCTAAATTTTAATGACTACAGGTCGTAGACGCTTTTCTAAAAAGTCACGATGACGTTGCTGATGTAGAGAAGTTTGAAATATCGGAAGAGGAATATGCAAAGAGATCAGGTAATTTATAAGTGTACTTAAATATATTTCTAGTATAATTTTATTTAAAAATTATTAATTCTGTGATCCTGTACGCTTCAGACACGGTTAAAGCATTCCTTGAGAAAAATAGATTGGGAAAGTATAACGAGGAAGAAGTGAAACGAAGAGCCGAAGAAAAACTACGTCTTGAGGAAGCAGAGGAAGCTGAGGCACGTAAGTGTAAAATTGGAGACCGCTGCGAAGTTCAAGTTCCCAATCAGCCAAAACGAAGAGCAACAGTTATGTATGTTGGTAAGAATTGATGTTATGATTATGTTTATTTATGTGTCGCACTTTATTATCTACATGTAAAAAGTTTCACGTTTTCCATAGGGAAGACCGATTTTAAAGAAGGTTGGTGGATTGGCTTAAAATACGATGAACCACTAGGCAAAAATGATGGATGGTAAGTATCAAATTTTATATTATAAAAGAAATACGTTCGTATATTAATTTTCTCCTTCGTTTGTCTTTACATGCACAATTTGATATTTTAGTGTCAATGGAAAGAGGTATTTCGAATGTCCCCCAAAATATGGTGGGTTCGTAAAGCCTGCATATGTAAAAGTTGGAGACTTTCCAGAAGAAGATTTCGACCTGGACGAGGAATTATAAACAGAGTACAGTCATGGCATTTAATAAAATGACTTTCTTATTCGCTCTGAAAAAATCTCACATGTGGAACGCCGTCATACGAAATATTATCAAACATATTTAATTCGTTTAGTATTTTCGTCGCTTAATTATGTCTGGCCTCCAGTTAACAGGATGACTCTCCTCCGTCTGAAAGAATATGATTTAATCCAATTAATCCAGTGATAACTGATGTTATCTAGATAATACACGTTAAGACATTGTAAGCGTAATTTATACGCTGCTGTATGTTTTTTACAATTAAATACTAAAAATAGAGCACTTAAAATTAAAATATATAATGAAGATACAAGAAAGTACAATATATTATACTGACCGCAGTATCGTCTTCCTTATAAACCTTTATCGTTTTATCAGCTTCTGTTGTGATCATGCGAGTACCTGACACATCAAAGGTAATACTAAACACTCCAGCTTCGCTATCCATAGATCCAGGTTGCACTGGCGCTTGGAGACGTTGGAAATTATATCTTGAATTACATACGAATATTAAATGTTAATTATTAACGTGGTAAGTTTATGCAATCCAGTAACAAATTTAATTACTCACCCTGTTCTCCAGTCCCAAAGGTGCATAGTACCATTATCAGCACCCGAGACTAACACGCCATCTGCATTAACTGCCAAACAGTTAACAATAGCATTGTGTCCAGATAGATTTTGGATGAATTTTCCCTCAGGGCACTTCCATTGTTTTATGTTGTCTGGTGAAGCCGAAGCAAACATGTACCTTTAAGATTATAAAGTAGAGTAACGATAAATATTTATAATTTGGAATAAATTCAATAATGAGAAACATTAATTTACATACAGATTTGGATGGAATGCCACAGACCGAACACTCTTCTTGTGATTCGTAAGAGTAGCTCTGGATTTTCCAGCAGCCAAATCCCATAGACGTATAGTACAGTCATGACTGCCCGTAACGATCTAAGAAATAAAATACTTTAATTGCATGATGCACATTAAACAAAAGTAATTTATAATAGTGTATGCTGTACCTGTGGTTCTGCTGCTTGGCAAATAACACTAGCGACTGTATTAGTATGGCCAACAAGGGTGTGAACATTGGCTTTGGTTCTCATATCCCAAACTCGTCCGGTCGAATCTCGACCCGCAGTTACGAGAACATCAATACTTGGATGCAATGCGAGAGAATAAACAGCTGACAGATGACCGTGATAGTGTCTGATAACCTGTGACATTTTAAAGTATATAATATATTCTAATGAAGTTGACAAGATACCTTCTGAAGGGTGTAACTCACTTTGTTATACTCCAGGTCCCAACATTTCACTTGACGATCCTCACCGCAAGAGAATAAATAAGGATGTCTATGAGAAAATGCCAATCCTCTCACACTACTGATATGTCCGGTTAAGGAGACTTTTAATTTACCAGACCCAAGATCCCAGATCTGTGAATGTCAAAATCATAAATTATATTGTCTATCTAAAGTAAGATGTTCATATAGAGAATTTTCTGTATCTTACTTTTATTACTCTGTCTGCAGAACCCGTTGCGAAATATTCATTTCCAGGTTCAACGGCACAACAACGCACCCAACCCAGATGACCACTAATAACTCTACATAGTTTCCATGGTGCATGCCATTTGGGTTTAGCCATGGATGGGGTTTTTTTCTGTGGCAATGTTAAAGTACCGCCTGGATGGTTACCTGATACTGCTGGTGTTGCTACAGCAATGCCACTTGGTCCTGAGCTATAAGCTACCATGGCTGTACTCATGTTGCCACCAAAAGATTCATCTGGAATAATCGCTTTGTATGTAGCAAAAAAATCCAGACATAATTTCATTTGAAATACTTTGAAGAAGATATTAATCTTACCGCCTGGTGGAGGGGGATCTGAAGAATCATTTTCATGTTGTGCCATAATTATGTTATTGTGTCTAGCACGTTCCAATACCGGACCATAACAGTCTTTGGCTTTAATACTTTTTTTCACTTTTTCTC
Organism: Hartigia nigra; assembly: GCA_031001745.1. NCBI lineage: Eukaryota > Metazoa > Arthropoda > Insecta > Hymenoptera > Cephidae > Hartigia > Hartigia nigra. The sequence goes on from JARPRG010000274.1 coordinate 2,389,985, forward strand.
TGGAAAATGAATCAGTTCGTATCAATCGTAGCTAGCACTGATGAAGTTCAGTATTGAAACAGTCATTTAAACAACAGTTTAAGGTAACAATTATATGATTTAAATAAATTTATATTTAGTTTGCTTAAAATATTAGTTATAGTATAGGTATTAAAGCAAATTCACTTACAATTCCAGATCCACAGGCGGCAAATTGCCTTGATTTGACAGAAACATGTCATGCGTACGTTTCAGTGACCGGAAAACAAGTGTGTGCACAGAATGTCTTTGTACGTCCTATAAAAAGAAATATGCAAAGAAAAGAAAAACGAATTACTTTAGAGAAGCATAGAAACATCAACGTGAACTGAATTATAAAAGTTATAAGTTAAACGTTAAATAGCTTCTAAAATGATACTTTACCATCGTGAAATTCCTTTATATGTTCAACGTCCACGTCTAAAATATAACTCCGCAATAACGTTATTTCATATAATACTTATATTAACATTTATATTCCTGCCTATGATGCGATTGCGCTTATTTAAATAAAATTTAATATAAGAATCAGAATGGAAGATTAGGTTATAAATGGTTATAAACAGCTCCAAACAACACACACGCTACCTATTGCAAATTCATAAACGCACGTTGTAGGTGGCAGCAGTATAGAGGTATGGTCGATATTAAAGTACAGTACAAAGTATGCTAGATGGTGCTGCAAAATTCTTAAATTTTTTCGTTGACTGAGGATAAATAGACTAGACTAGTCAACGGTATCACATTCTCATAATGCCTGGGATCTTTTCACGAATATCGAAAGATGGCAGAGTGTTTCTGTTCGACATTGAAACGCAGCTGGAAAATGGCGGCACCCAGCTGTAGTATGCGTGAATGTGTTTTCCTTGGATTTTGACGTAGGGCGCCGACTCACGTACTTACAGGTGACATACCCGGCGTGAGATTGGTTAGTGACTTGTCAGGCTCAGCAGTGGATGGACCACCATCGGATTCAAGCAAATTTCAAGAATTCTTAAAACGGCTGAAGATCCCGGAAGGTTGTTCGTGAGAAGGTAAGAGCAGTACAACATTTTCTATGCATGAAGATTGAGAAACCACGAAGTACTGGATGACCTTTTTCCATATTTGGCCATAGACTGTAAGCCGACTCGACACGACTCGCCTGACATTTTTACTTTTTACCTTTCGGATGTCACATATTCATGTAATCGCGAGATACTTATAATTTCAAACGTTCAATAAGAAAACATGAAAATGTCATTTACTCGC
>JARPRG010000277.1:251445-266259 GCA_031001745.1 Hartigia nigra
CCTCCTAGACCCTCCTAGACCCTCCACTTACACGAGTAAAGTTCTCGGCCACTTGAAATTGCAACTGCTTTACACTTTACCAAAAATTCGATCAAGAATCTCGTCAATCAACTGCTGTTGGAGAGGACGAAATAGGAAAATTACGCTTCGCCCATAGCCCCGTGGACTCTCCAGAGTGTAGCTAACGTGTTTCATTAGGCAATTAGTGACAACGAGAATGTTTATTCCCAGCGAGTGGAAAGGCGGCAAAAGGATGTCGTAGACTCTAAAGAACAATGGCGACATTAACGTCGTCCTTTCCACTTGGATTACCAGTTCTGGGAGAACTTGCTGATTCGTCAAGGGAAAGATGTTTTTGACAGCAGGGTAAGAATTTACAAAGAATGTGGAGATGCTCGATAAACCGAGTAACAGGCGTGGAAATATATATATGTGTGTGTTGAAAAATGGTTATAAGTGACGGTTGGCAAATGGCCAGAGGATCTTGATCTTATCCAAACTTTTCACTATGTTCTACTCATTCTACTGTATGACTAATAAACTCTGGCTTTCGGAAATCTCCCGAGTTCCGAGTAACAAGTGCCTCCTTACAAGAAATACGGATATGCCTTGATGTTAACCGTTTCATACGTCCAAAATATCTTCATGTCGAAAAAAGAAATGAGTTTTCGGTAGACTCCGTTACTATAGTCCCTATAGTCACTATAGCGTGCATATTCCATGCAGATGCAACAAGTGTACTCCGAATAAGAGCCTCTAACACGATTCGCTTGACAATATCGGCTAGAAATTGGCGTTCATTAAGTATACGAGCTCCTTCACTGCTTCTACGATTTCCCGTTTAACGTTCTTTGATCATACCACCCCCGACTTCTACCAAACTTCTAGCATTCTCAAAGCTGAAATTATGACAGGAAGAAGACAATTGAAGACGTTTGCATTACATCCACAGAATGTCTTCGTGGTATCAGTAGTATTGCGATCTACTGTCGCAACCGATACTCCGTTGCAGCTCTCCGACTCTGAGTGCTGAATTAGGTTTCTGAAATTGGCGCGTATTCGGATATACTCTACCACTGCTAGGCAAGGTGTCAGGCCTATTCCAGGATTGCAATCAGACCGTGTTCGTGCCAGGCAACCAACATCAGGAGACTATCTGTAGTCTGCACAGCCGTATTCCTTATACTCCCCTTACTTCCTCTGCTCGCAGCGTGTTATTTCCGTTCAGTGAACATCGGAAAATGCGATACACACACACGTATCCTGGAGCGAGATCGTGACTCTCTTTTCGGCTTCAAATTTATTAATTGTCAGAGCTTGCCACTAACAAAGCAGCACCGATATACCGATATACCGATATATATAATCATCGACGACACCTCTGTCTACCTGCATATGGCTTGACCGATAAACAGACGTGTGATTGTCATATAATTGGGCGACACTACGCAAAGGCTGAAACTGTATCAGCTTTTATGTTTTATTAACTTTGACTTTGCGTCTATAAACACAACAGAGAAGTAAGAAATGGATTGATTCGTACCCTGACACTGTTCCAAATCGAAACAAACAAAATCTCTAAATCTGGAAATGTCGAGCAATTTCCTGGCTGGTTGAACGGTTTAGTTTTTGTCTAGGATTCCAAGTCCGTGCAGTCCACGATCTGGAAAACTTTTCCACGCGAAATCTGAACTGACAGCCTGCACCATTAGCAGGCCTTGCTTGCCAGACGGCCGCAGCTGTTAGCTGCCTCTCACAGATAGCACATTCTCGTTCTGTGGAAAACTCCGGCCGAAACAATTAGGAAAGAATCGCCGGAAGCCGATCTAGGAGCTGAACCGTTTGGCGTTACTGCAGCCACGCTGACCAGCTGAAAGTGCGAACGTCGCAAAAACTATAGCTGCATAGAATTCTTTCTATAGTTATTTCCATTTGCACGTATCTGGTTTCTTTTAGGATCTAGAAGTTCACAAGTTCGCAAGCATTAAGCATACATTTAACGTCAGGATTGAGCCTCGTAGGAGGTGCGATCCATGTCTTCTCATCTCTAGGGCATCACGACAAGCATCAAGTACGGTATACGTATAAGCAACTATACGCGCATAAGAACTTATAAGACTGTAATTCCTTCTAGATGATCCAGGCGATAAGCCAATATGCACGCGCGTGCTTAAAAAATAAAGAAGGTACTATAATGTTCGTAGATATTATCGGATATTCCGGAGAGTGTTTAAGCAATACTTTATTCGAGTGAATGCGGATCGGCCACAAAGGTATCCTCGGGCACCTTATATTGAATGTAGTGCAGGCTTGTCGGTATACTTGAAAAATCTCTAGCCGAGAACTTGAAGGAAAGAGATAAGCTGGCTCGACTAAGAATTCGCAATACGAAAGTCGATAGGTTAGGAAAGAAATTGTAAGCTATAGGGGAGTAACGCCGTGGGCTGGAAACTCTCGATGATCCTTTTCCAGAACTGTTTCTCGTGTTCATCTTTGATCCAGTAGAAATTAGGGCTGCTACTATCCGCCCACTCGTAGGCTAACATTAATTGGTGATTTGTGGAAAAGCTTGTTTATAGAGTCGCTAGGGGCGCGACCTTAAACAGGTAGGACACGCGCAGTCGCTTGGGTCACAATTTAGATCTTCGTTCAACCGATGCCTTAGTCCCGTCCTTATTACCCAGAGTCCTCACGAAGACGAATTGGTCTGGCACTCTCATTAAATTTAATTTCGTCATTTGCTGACATGTTCTGTTGAATCTCTCGTAATTTCCAGGGCTGCTAATTTTCTCAAAGTATCCAAAATAACCTAATAAGAAGGCGAGTGAACAGCTACTATCGAGTTGTGCCTTAATAATTTTCGAGTCGTATGTCCTACTTCGCGTGATTCCCGTCATTAATATATATATGTATACACTATAATATTAACGGTCTATATTGTTTTAAAGAAACTACACTACAGGACTCAATTGAAGAATTCCAAGACGATTTCCTGTGTCGAATAGACATTCTGGGAACGTGACGAAACGATGTAAAGGAGTCGACAGGTGGAATGATCCAACAAGCAGCAACCAGGTTGGCAGATTGGCAGATTGAAAGTGAACGGAGGGCGGTGACGATGAAATATATATATTTTTTTCTTCACGTTGTCATTAACTTTCACACGAGGTGCGTTCATCCTCCCATTTGCGAATCCGCAGCTGCTGCTCGTTATGCAAATAAAAGAAGCTCCCGAGTCTACAACGAGACGACATTGTAGGATATACGGCTCTCCAGAACGGGTTACGTAATGTGTCTTCCATGTTATACGAGCTACATGAATCGTTTTTCATGATTATCAAGGTATTTATCTTAATTAGCAATGTGGCTGGATATACCGAACTCTGATTTACGCGAGTTCTGAAAAATGGGCAATGTTAAAGCGGTTACGCCGCTTGAAATACTCTATGACATTTATCGTTAGTGCGTCTGCTTTTCATCGATCTTACACGATACGCATACCAATTGAATACGAGAACTCTCGTGACGAGTTACGTGACAGAATGAGGACAAAGATAATTAAATTGCACAGTAATACGAAAAGGAAATAAAATGTATCGCCTGCCAAGAGCGCCGGCTTACGGTGCCATAGTTGCTATACAATTCTTCCTCCCGATGACGGGACGAACTCCCAATCGCGAATGTCATTCTCAGTGCGAACACTAGTGAACACTTTGACTCGATGAACAACGCCAAGTAAGACCAAATCCTAGAATTTATTGCGCGGGTCACGTGCCGTCGTTTGCAGGCGATTCTAACGTCTGCCCTAACGAAAAACACATGAAGTTCTAGTAGGGTTGTGTATATAACTTCTGCAGAGATATTTATCGGATATTTTTTTTCCCCCCCAATGATTCATCGTTTCTCTCAATAGATTCGTCAGGTCCGAGCTGTATCGAATTCGACATTTGTTCGAGAATCCCTGTGGATTGAAAATAAAAAAAGGCCAAGAAAGATCTTGGATGCGAATAAAGAGTCAGTCCTGTCATGGGCGAGAAAAGGATGATCGAAGGTTTTCCCGGATACAGATATATCCCAATGGTTTTCGTAAATTGAATTTTACTAAAACGTCCCCTAAAGTATTTTTGTTACGGCTCTTGCTTTCCCGCTTGTAGCCAGCTTTCGAATTATTTTCACGCAGAAGGAAGATAATTATTACAAGCTCAAAGAACTTCCGTCTTTCATAAGCATTCTCCTTGAACCCCAAGATTAAGCGATACTACGTTTTTGGAAAACGAAAGATATCTAATGAGTTTGTTAAAAAAAATGTCAAAAATAAAGGACGGATCTCGTGAAATTCACTGGCACATGAAAAATCTGCATGATTGATGAACACTTTTTTTTTCCACTAAATTAATATCACAAAAGAGACAATTATCATTCGCCGTTGACTGGTCATAAAAAATTGATGTAAAAACACCGACGTGGATGTGTTACATGTAAAATTTAGATGTAACTTAGTAATTCAAAAACGTACAGTGGTCTGTGGAAATACAATAGGGCACAGTAGCCGTGGTTGACCACTGCCCGTGACACCAGCCAGTGCTGCAACGTCACGACACTGTGGCGACGGCCAATAAAGCAAGCCGATGATTTTACAGCGTTCAAAATGCCACGTGAAATATTCCGAAATTTCCATACGAAAATCGGAACCGTAATTGTTCGGGCGGCATCGGTAATGCAACGAACTGAGAACGTAAACAATTATGCATATTAAAATTATAATTTTGAGGAAAAAGCAAGACCGCGTTTCCATAATACATAGGCAAAATCATTTATAAATGAATAATTTCTGCCATTATGTCCTCGCTGCCTAGCAAGTGCTGCAGTTCCCTGAATGGATATCAGGCAGAACGACTGCAGTGACTATAGAACACCCCTAACATGGACGGGAAGATCGGCTTCGGGCTGTATTAAAGGCAAAATAAATTGTCGCCGCAAATCAAAACGAGTTCACGACATAAACATATTTGCCGCGCACTCGAAAACTTGCACGTTTACTTGCTTAAAGAATGGCGGACGCTCCGGTGACTCGACTAGACGTGAGTAGATTCGTGAATAGAGTGAAATCTTATGTTAGCCACCAGGTAGACTAATGTAATATACGAAATAAAGTGCCCCGAGCGATGCATGCATCATTCCTGCTGGCAGGAACATCCAAAATCAGGATTCGCCCTTAAAACTTTGGAATCTGTCCAAATCCTTGAAGCATCTTCTTACGCTTTCGTCGCGAGCTGTTTCACATGAGGTCGTCCTACATAAGTCCTTTGAATTGTTTTTTTTTTCTTAGCTCTCTATCCACACATGTCTTCCATAGGTCGATAGCGAGGAATAGGCAGCAAATTTCATAATGAATATTAAACGATGAAACTCGAGAGCATTTGCACTAACCGGAAGATCTGTCGCGGTTCTTGATGGATGACAAACACGGAATTTGTACAAGCGTCTCGCGCGTTTCAGTACTCAATCAAAGCTTCAAGCATTGCGAACTCGCTTAAGGCCGAAAGAGGGAAGAGATCGCGCAGCGAAATTAGAACGTTCGAAACTTTGACGAAGCCACCGAGCCAAGTTTTTGAAGCGATTTGCATCAGTATTCCTGATGCCGATTTTGTCTTCTGCAGACTCGAGCAAATAGAGCGACATCACAGTGGCACAGCGGTAAGAGCATAGCTCGGAGGTCTGCCTGCTGCCTGCCTGCCTTTAACGTCTCTCGTTCTCTAGATCTAGTGTGCGTTACTGCATCTGCATGTGCATATGCACGTGTATTAAATATAGAGAGAAGGCTGTTACGTATTTCCTAGTTGAGACTACTACTTGAGAAAGCTGACATCTTGTCTTGTCTCACGGAAGGATTTTACGGGAACGATCGAAGGAGCAAAGAGTCTCATAAAACGCGTTACGATCTAAGGAATCCTCTCTGTCGTGAGGCGCGACAAGCTTTGCCGTTAGAACGATGGGAGAGACTTTCGAGGACTCGACTTTCACGCAGGTAGTTACAGCAGAGACTCCGTAACACGGGAACCCTCGTAAAAGCTTTTCTTAGACTGGTGATACTTTTATAGAGTTCCTTAATTCTGTAATGAAGGATCATTCGCAAGCACCTCATCGTATCAGTTAAAGGTAATTACAGGGTTAGAATGACAGCGAGTCCCTAGCTAGATCAATCTCGATCCAACGAGCTTTCGTGTCTTACTATACCAAACTATTGGTCTTTGTGCTACGAAGTAGATAACTCGGTAAAAGGTAAGCCAGGAACACTAAGGTTTACAAAGTACGAAGAAGCCTGTGTATGCGAGGATATTCTCATTATAGCTACAAACGTCGTTTATGTTTTCGCCGGCATAGACTGAAATTCTAAAAAGGAAAAACAGGAAAGAAGGGCGCGGAGAGGAAATTACGAAGAGTGCTGGCAGGTAGTAGAGTATAGCAGCAGTAAAGACCAGGAGAGGGGAAACAAACACTTCTTCCCTCTTCTTAAATCTTTTAAATGTCGCGTGATCGAAAACGTTCGCACGCCGTTGCTTTAGACGAAGATCGTTAAGGTTTCGGGGCAGCTCAAAAGTATCGGAACGCTAACGGCATTCTTGTAATTGCGGGCTGTTGCTCCTCTTGGCTGTACCAGGCGCCTGACTCGAAGCTCCGTGATGCTAGGATAGGTTAATTCTATGGAGATTGCTTCTCGGTTCCTTCGGGCAAGTGGGTCCCGGTACTTGCTAAGTCTACGTAAGAAGGAGCAGCGCTGGAGAAGCGAAGGAAGTGGTGCCGCGTGCTCGACTATTCTAGACAAAGTAAAGATAGTGTCTTCGTTTGCGCGAAGCTTTCTATCAATTTTTCGAAAGAAGTTATTCGTCCAAAGTGATCTACAGTGAAATCTTGAGTGGTAGAGGGAAGAGTGTGCGAGGAGTGCTAGCTGACGTGGAAGTTTCTTACTTTTTCAATTTTAGTCGAAACGACGAGACGCCACCAAGGACCTTATATCCTGTTACAGGAGATGCAACTTTACATCCAGTCTTCCACTTCCAACAAAAAAAATCACTCTCATAAATGATATCGCGTTTTACGACAGAGCAGCATTTAAATAATTTTTAAAGAATTTCCTTCAAAATTCCTACAGGAATATCCTCAAGAGACACGTTGAATACATGACCGTCCTGTTAAAGCGAGCAATCTATTACCGTCCGAACTAGTGTTTAGGCACCTTTCATGCAATACATTTGATCGTCCCAACCCAAGATGGAATATACCTTATAAATGTCGATCTTCGTCCCCTTCTGCGTTTCTCGACTACCAAGCGCAAGGCTGAACGTAGAAACGAAAGGGACAAAAATAAAGGTCCACCGAAAGACAATCGATTCGGCGTTCGGTTATTTGGATCTTGTCCCGACCTTCGATCCCTTTGGCTCCGTTCCAACGGAATGTCAGAGCGTCTATTATTTATTCATCCTCCCGGCAGTGTCAGCCGTGTCGCAAAGGAATGAGTCCCAGCACCCTTCCGGAGTGTCAGGCAACGAGCAAATGATTAACCGAACTCGTTGCAGGATGCGGATCCTTGACTGATATTATCATCCTTTCTGGCTGCTCATAGATTTTTCAGATCTTCAGAGAAGACAGAATCTCTTAGTTTCTTTCATTTCTTCCTTCGATCATTCATTCGTTCCTTCCAACGTCTGGCGCTTTCGCTGGACAATGTTTCATTACAGGATTTCATCCCTTTTATCATCTCGAGGAAAACCCAAGAACCAGTTAATTCTACTATATATTATTCAAGCATGTTTCTTTGGGAAAGGTAAAGGTAGACTACAACCTCACCAAGAAGAAACAAAGGGATTCTCAATGAGGTTGGTTGCCGTAACGTTACTACAGACCAAGCTCAACATTTGTTCAGACTTGAAGGAAAAATCCTGAGCAAGGCCCGGAATGCTCAAAGAGTGGGAAACCTGATCATGGCAGACTTGAATCGATAAACGCACACTACGATACTGTCGTAAAGTCGCTCAATGCATTCGAAGACTCACGTGTCATACGTAAGTGCGTTTCGAATAAGGAGAACGGTAAAGCTTCGTTATCAAAAGAAACCTTATGTAATTCTCGAATACGAATGGCAACTGGGAACTCCTTTCAGAATTCTCGCAACGAGACTAACGCGAGCGAAAGCCAAGTTTTCTTGACGTAACTGGAAAGAAGTTAGTATGTATACATACTAACTAGGAGGTGCAGGTGCAGTGTGTAGAACTAACTGCGTACATTTAGCAGGAGTGCTTAGCGGCGGCAGCAGCAGCAGCAGCACCTGCGACGTCACGTTATAGGAGCTAATGCATGTTCCGTACATGCGTACCTTATCTCATAGTCGAGTGAAAAGCTTCAATGTAACTTTGGAGCATAAGACGCGATACTCGCGACTGTTTGGCTGTGCTTTATCGTGTAAATTAAATATATAACTTTGTCCGGGCTATATCGACTAGGTACACACGAGGATCCCTGATTAAGATGTAACGCGACATTGATGCACTGGATAAAAGATGATTGATCGAAAGCAATCCTCTCGTCTTGTGTTGATTTGCCGAAGCTATGATTACAGGATGTTGCTTCTGAATTAATTCCCTCCGAAGTTTGCCATGATAAGGGTTCGCTCGATCTTTCTAGCGAGCGTCACTTGATCTTGGGGCGAATTTGCGAAAATTGAAGAGATGACAGCATCGTCGTGTCACCACTTACACATCTAGAATCTCATGGGCTATTGGATCTGGATTCTGGATTCTGGGTTCTGGCATCCCTCATAAATGTAGTATTGACCGGAAAATTAAGGGTGATCTGAAAGAAAGAGAATCGTTCGCATCGGATCAGCTCAATGAAACGGAAGGGGATGCTTGCGTCGCGTCTCTAATGCACAAATAATAAACACCGAATGCTGCGCGGCGATCCTTCCTGCAAACGACACAGATTACGCCATCTGTAGGAAGATCTTTGAACGCTTAGCAGGCTGGAAGTTAATTCCCTTGGATTATTTCGGGAGGAACGACTTAAGCCATGAACAAATCTTTAAGGCTTTCAGAAAATCGATTTAATGTCCTTCAGTATTTAACGCACGTTTCATTTAAACTGATGAAAATTGAACGAAATTCGAGTGAGAAAACTGGACGATTGGAATTATTCAATTACACGAACAAGGAGTGATTAATGCGACATACAATACCGTAATTAACGTTTTCGCTTGTATTTCCACGTTATTTTACAGATGGAAGCTTAAAAGCTTTCAAAATTTAAGAGGATTTTGAGAGGAGCAATCGCATCGCTAAATGTGCAAATCTACAAGGCACTAAAAAATCTTGGCGTATTCGACGCCTGGACATAATAATTTTATTAAAGTCCATTGACGAGCAGAGTGCACTTGAACTTCACGGTAGTCCATTTCGACAGAGAAGACTGCTCTGCGCAAATTAAATTTTATTGAAGGTCTTTACTCGAGATCATTTAAAATCCTCTCGCTACAAATATATTTTAAAATTCTACCTTCGTTCAGGCAATCCGACTGAAGATATTCCATGCAAAGAGTCGAAATGCCAGAAGCATAAAGAATTTACAACTGAAGAATCATTACCGGGTGAGAAAGGCTGCGATTTTACATGAACTGTTACCTAGCGAGATTGGATATTGATTCTCCTTTGACAGTATCATTCTCTGGTGGCGAGCACTACCTAAAGAAAACTTCCAGCCCAATTGGACTTTCCAAGTTGGCACAGACGTAAAATGGACTTTGATAATTGGCTGATGACCCGACCGATTCCGCTAATAAAATTTTCACATCGAGACTCAAATATCTGCTGCAGTAGAGCATTCTTAGCGTTAAGCTTATCGATCGAAGGAAGAGCGATTGAATACAGCCTGCTCGTTATGTTAATTAATTATTACGTCAAGACATAAGACTTTTCTCCACGCACGCGATATCGCTTGCTAATAACAATTACTTGGAACAGGGTTAACCACAATTAATGAGTCTTCAATTATGATTAGGTAATCGAAGAAAGGAGAACCTTCCGCGCAAGCCCTTCAATCCTTTCCGCAAGTCAGCTAGCAGGGGGACTGTCCTGTCAGCCGTTTTCATGGACCGACTTAAATGGAAGGTAGACGTCAACCGGAACTCCTGACTGATGAAACGGAAACTTGTTATTACACAGAAGCGGGTTCGCCAAGGAAGTATCGCGTGCTGAAATTAATTCGACGTCCTACCGGACGCACGAGCGCCCCCTGGGTCTAGGTAACGAGGCGACCAGTCACTAGGCTAATGCTCTACGAGCTACTCAATCCTCAGGATCGCCCTTGACTCAGGGCTCAAATTCTGTGCTCCTTTAAACTTAAACATTAAAGGATCCATCGTATCTTCGTTAATGTATTCTACTGTATATACAGATAGAGCTGTAGTACAAGCACTCATCGCTGTACGCGTCCACACGCTACAGATCGTGAACTAGAAGGTAGGAGGTACAGAGCCACGATACGTTACACAATTCGGTGAGCACGTGGGACGTAGACAGAGATTCGTATCCTGTACTGCGAGCGATTATACAATTTCGACAGTTCCCTTGGGGTTCGTAGGATTGTTTTACAGCTCGTCCTATCGCCAATCATTCCATATAAACATTCGTGTACTTGCTCAGAGCACTGGTAAATTACTTAGAAATTGTACTTGCCTCTTACGCTGGGCAATATGGTTTATATTGAACGAGAGGAAAAGGAATATAGGACAAGGAGGAGATCATGCCAATTTATAGGCATACTGGATAAGTATCGTGTGGGTATGATGTATTATCATCTCGAGGAGACAACCCTTTGACGTCGAGCGATCATCCGTTACACCGCATAACGCCAAGTATTCCGAAGGGATGCGTCATCCCCAAATTTTGGCTTGAGCGAACAAGAGCAAACTGTAATTGCAAATCACCCGTCTGAGAGAATGTTATACCACGAGGAATTTCATAATCAAAAGGCTTCCCAGCCCATCAAAGTCTTTTGTTGGTAAACAGTTATCCGAGAACGATGTCACATTACTCCATTGAACCAGAAGCTGCAACCGAGTGCCAAGGGCTAACGGTTCATTCAGCTACGTTCAAGACCTTCGGGAATGTCTCCGGACATAACCCTTCGAAATCATTTAGAAAGATAGAATTTTCGAAGAAGAAAACTTCAGTGATGTGTGATTTTTAAGTTTTTAACAATTTCAGTGCTTATTTAATAAGTTGTCTAGAAAAAATATTTAGAGGAAGCTGAGTCTTTTGTCGATTAATCCAAATGAAGAAAAATGACAAATTTGGCTTGCCAGAAATAATTTTTGTAAGTAACTGAACTGTCCGAAACTATAAACGAGTGGAAAACATAGTTGTATTCCACTGTAGGCACCGGTACAGCATGCAACGATATTGTTCAGAGAAATGTCGTAGACAAATGATTCAGTCCGCAATAACTTATTATTAACCTAGACCTTCCCAGAACTTAATAAGGTACTCTCGTGCTTTACGCGTTCCGTACATTCTGCTAATATAAACGATCTATGTCAAGTTCGACAAGATGCACGATAGACACGCTCCATTAGAAGTTCCGAATCGATCCTTCATGTCGGTAAGCTTTAAATCTATCTGCTGGTCGCCACGCCCCATTCGCCTCGCGTTCGGATAATTTTCTTAATCGGCAAATCCCGTCCTTTGTTGTTGAATTTCGGTAAATCGGTCGAAAGTGGAGGGAATTTGGAGCGCCTTTGTTCCCGAAAGCTGCAAGCGGACAGACAAAGAACAGCCAAAGAAAATAGACATTTTTTCAGGAGTTTCGAACATGTGTCTCTCTCTTTCTACTTTAAATAAAAGAAAAAAAGAAAAATCCTTATCGTTTCGGGATTGGAGGAAGAGACGAGGGGGAATGAGATTCGGTAAACAAATACAAAAGTGACAGTCGCTGTAGATAGATATATCGATTTCTCATAAAAATTCTCTGTACTTAAAGTGGATTCGAAAACTCATTGTTTCTGTCGAAGGAACAACGAGATATAACGTTCCAGATTTTCAATCCAATTACAAAGTATGTCCGATGAAAAACGACGGAGTTAAGATTATCATATTAAACTACCGGCCATCTTGAAACTCAACGAGTCTCGCCTTTATCCTTCGAGATTTTATTTGGCTCGTCGCAGCATCGTCGTGCCAACTTATTCCGTAAATCTTAAATGGATTTAATTATTTAACCAGTTATTCTACTGAGAGACTTATGGATTATTAACAATTGTTCGACCAACTTTGTTCCCGGTGCTTATTACTTTTCAAAAACACTCACAAAGTTTACACTCACTGTACATTATCTTGAATGACACTGGAGCATCTTCAACTGGCAGCAATAGTAGTCTAGTGGTACTAGCAGTAGTAGACACCAGTTGTGAAATAAACATTTGTAAATACAAATGTCGGATCGCACCGTATTACACAGTAACTGCATAACAAACAATATTCCAACAGTATAATATTCAAATGGTCTTCCGTCAGAGTGAAAAATCCTCTTTTGTTGAAATTAAAAACAGCCTCGTTGATTCGTTTGCGTGACTCACTTTCATTGTAGTAAAAACGACCTTCGGCATAATTTCACGCAGTCTCAACGGCAGATTTATCAGTTACGAAAAATGAGTTACGTTGGCGGAAACATAAATAAATTCCCCCGATTGGATACTCGGAATTCAAAAGCTAACGGCAACATGGCATGAATGCTATACGAAATTCGAGTTATTAGAAAATCAAGCTTCGAATTCGAAAGATCATTTATTAGACAGGGAATACATTTTAAGGTGATTTCCGAGGATTTTCTCAGTTTCCTATTTTGCCACAGCTGCCCTCGGCATATCTGCATTAAATTCTTTCTACCCCTAATAAGCCAAGGAGGACTTTTTTTTTCCCTCTACATATACATTTTGCCACTATGCATAATGGAGGAGTTCACCACACATATTATGTAGATGGTATCTTGATGTCTCACTCGCACACAAGCACGCCGATCCATGTATTTCCACTACGCGCCATTGCAAGTCCTTGTCGCGTTCAAAAGACTAGGGACAGAAACAGTGTACTTTGCTACGAAGGTAGGATACATAATAGACTCTAGTGTATATGTATGTTACGTAATTACGTAATTACGTAATTACGTAATCACGAGAATGCCAAAATGTAAATTAATTCCACGTCCAACGAGGTTAACTAATAATACTTTGCCCTAATAATACAATCATTGAACTTGACCGCGAACTTATGCAAAAACAATGATTACTGCCGACAATGCGGATTCTTATTATTAAACTTGTTATAATTTGATATGGCCGATTTGATAAATCGGACATTGTTCGCTCGATAGAGCAACCGGCACGAGGTAGCTAGTTTCAATAGGAATTACAATGCGGATAATGTACATAAACTAATTGCCATACCGGCAGGGAGATCCATGCCAAAGGCTGCAAAGGGTGGAAAAGGGAGATTTTGATTTTGATGGACAGAACCTGCAATTTGATGCATCGCTGAACCCACATACATACTCACACGTATTCCTTGAGCATAACGAAAACCATTTTAGCTGATACACGCTGAACCGACACATGGAATTAATGGTTTGTCTCAAAGGAAAATCTTTCCCTGTTTTTCATTCTTTTTTCCCCATTATTTTCCGTAGATAAAAAATTTCTTCAGTGAATCACAGTCTGCTGACAGTGCTTCGTTATTACCGATAGGAATGTAATAAAGATAGGAATTCAAGGATGGAGGAAACACAAGTAAATTCATCCTTCGGTAGCATGAATAAATATAGCTATGGCTGTTTTGACATCACCCTGCTAATTAGAACAGACAGCTTAAAGCTCAGGAGCAATATTAATGGTATCGAATAATGTTCGTAGATGTTGCGTCCTACAAAACATGTATGTCCTGTGCGAATCCAGGTTATGATACATGAGATTCGCACGCATAGCCTTCTCCACGTGTACACTTGGAGTTTCAGCTCTAAATGAACAACACGCTATCCGCCTCAAAGAGACTATTGTCACGCATTAATCTCATTTCAAAATGAAACAGACGGAGTAGCGGATATAAAGGAAGATTACACATGTCGTTTCGCGAGCTTAATGAAACTCACAGAAATCCTGTAGAAAGCGTTACAAAGAAAAACAAGATTCTCCAAGGAAAAGAAATGATAAAATCATAGTGACATGAGTGGAAATAATAGGTACAATACTAGTCGCTTCTCTAGAGTTTCCTGCTATAAATATCAATAAAAAATCTAACCTTTCGGATGTTGTTTACGGTTAGCATCGAGGCAATTGTTGCGTGTAAATGACCCAGTGAGTAATGGTTCTTCCAGTAGATAACTGCAAAATTACGAAAGCGACGGAGCACAATTAATAAAAGCTTTCAATGATTTCATTTATTCTTTCGTCTCTCGTTTCTATCTATCGAATTACCGCGATATGAGATTTTACATTTGTTTTATCATACCGATAGAAAATCAAGAATTTCGTTTTAGCAGGAATATAATGATTCTTGTGAATGTAATTCCATCTGTTTTGTACAGATGGAGGAGCAGCGGCTGAGCTTGTCGGTAACCCTGTCAGCCAGCATAAGCAAAACTTTACAGTCTGGTAAGGAGGTTGGGGATCAATGAGAGAAGAGAGGCTACCACGCTACCAGTGACACCCAGTGACACCAAAGCAACGCAAACATAAAGTGGCTGAGGTGAATTCTTTAGCTAACAATAAGATTT
>JARPRG010000277.1:282265-293223 GCA_031001745.1 Hartigia nigra
TGGCTTCGAGTTAGTATTCGCTGTCACTTCCTACGTGGACGAACGTAGAAGACCGTGAATTCAAGTACATATATATATTTGTAAAGTGACACACCTATTACAGTGTTCAAAGTGATCAAAGTTATTATACATCAGTCACACTGAAATTCGTTTACACGTCAGTTTAAGAAAAAGCACGAGCAATTGCAGCGAGCTGTCGTGTGGAGAAGACTTGTCTTTATTATACCTAAGCCAAATGATTCGAAATTCTTAAGAATTTCGATGTCAAGTATTTCTTTTACATAAAATAGCACAAAAAATATACCATATACCTAGATCTTAGTAGTTCTCATAATTACTGATGTTATATATGGTAGATAATGGCGATAAAGGAAGTTGGAAGTTTCAATGATTACGGCTTTTAGCAAAACAAAAGATACCCGATAGTTTCTTTAAAAATAACAATTATAATTTATAGAAATGTCTAGGAAATGCGTCACAATGTTGTTTTCCGTTGGCCAAATGATAAGCACGTTAGCGATAACTGAGAAACCACATTGTTTTTAACAATTATCTTTACTAATTAGCGTACAACGTTCCATTTCTTAAATTCCTTACTATAAAGTTATGAGCTTAAGATGCATAATTAAAAATAAATCTTACTGCTCCAGAATGGGGAATTTTTTTTGTTTTAAGAGCCTTAACAAAAGCCATGAAAATTCCAAAAAAACTTACCCTTCCCCTTCACCAGGTCTCAGAGGCAGACGAGCCCCAAGTTCCACTGCTGATGCCAGAAAAGTGACATACAGATCCGTGGCTTCTTTCCATAGTTTATTCCTATGAATAATAAAAAGTGAAAATTTTATTTAACGTCATTCTCTAACCTAACGAGTATTATCAATTTCATTTGTACCTAAAAATATCCAGCAATCTTTCTGTTCTGTTGCGATCAAACATATCCTCCACATTGAGATTATCAATTTTTAATTGAATCTCATATTTTGTTAGGTTTTCTTTTTCATGAACACTTATATTCAGTACCTTGTATCTAGTCTCATACGTATGCTTATTGAGACCAACAATTTCAAGCTGAAATTAAAATTAAAATTGTATCATTGGTATAAGATCCATACTAAATTATATCATTTCCAAATTTATAATTTACCTGAAAATCTTCCTGATCCGTGAGCGCTACTCCATATAAAAAACCATGATGATCTCGTTTACTATAAGTATAATGAATCCATGAAGGCAGATCAGGTGCATTCAACAGGGACGCTTGATATGAAAACTGATCATGTCTGCCTGAAATAAAACCACGCTCGTTCTAATTAGAATTGTAATAAACTTGAAAAAGAGAGTACACAAAGCAGTAAGCTAGATAATTCATAAAGCCCTATAGTATCAGTTGTAAAATCAATGAAATATAGTGTTAGATTGCATTATTATTCAAGAAAAATGCTGTACAAATGCAGTTTAATTTCAAATGGTGAAACAGCTGATAGATTACTGCGATGTATTTTCTTTTACCATCTATGCTCCAGTCGAAAGTGTCTGGCCTGATGGGAATGATAAACACCTCAGACATTAGGATGCTCTCAGCACTCACGAAGACTGCCAAAGCTAACAACACCACGATGCTGGGATGCATACTGGGCTACCTTTTCTACAAGACTGAAAAGAATAAACATTGGCAGTAACTGGCTCAATGCTAAGATAACTATTCGTAAGCGGTATGTAGTATTATAAAGAAATTGCACGTGATCCGCATCGAATAGTGACGATTTAACGAATTAAACGATCGAAACGATGAAACAATCAGTCTACAATGACGGTCAATAGATCATCAGATACAGACTGATATAGACCCTTCACTTGGAACACAAAACATTAAACTTACAATTTTTAATAAAGAAAGTCTTTTAACGATTAGCATTGAATGACGAACAAATAAACAGAGATGTATTACGATCACTCAGACTTGAATACATCTATTCTATTACTCTTACAAAAATGAAATCATGCGCGTAGACAAATCCAATGTAGACAACGATACCGCCAAAAATAGAAATCAAGATGATAAATCGATTATCCGCGATGGAGATGAGATTAGAATAAAGATACGTTTTTTTTTTTTGTTTTTTTTTTTTTCACAAGACGACAAGACAAAATTGTAGAGATTGAAACATAGTCGTGACACACGGTGGACAAGAAAACCGGTCTTAGGAAAATGATGAATTCACAGCAATGTCACAGTTAGCAGACGACAGAATCGGGTTACAAGTTAAACTGACACGAATAGACAAGAGATCGAAATTCGAACAGTGGGACGAGCATATAGTTTCTTCGACGTAATTCATCGAAACAACGTGACGAATTTCTTTCGAAATAATTATCTATGTATAATGCGTCACGACGGAAACTCGTGTTTACAGGGATTCATAGCTCCCAAGAGATTTGGGACGTACTACGAAATACGGAATAAATACTACAATTATTTGTATTTACCTCCAGGAAGTTTTTAACTTGAGAAATGAGCAAGTTCTCAGCTGGAATGAAGTATAAGCGTGCGCGTTTCGTCCTTCTTACGAGCAGCTGGTACACCGTTTCTGACATCCCATGACCAGGACCGTAGCGACGTCAGGTACCAATTAATCTGATTACACACAATTATTGGAAATCGACTTTGATTCCGTTTCGAAAAAAGCAATCTAACAAGCTTATTAGTTGGCTAAATAAGTGGCGAGTCGGAACGTGGCGTTGAAATCATGCGATCTACTCGAAATGAGTATAATAATTTTCGTGGAATATAATCCTTCATTAAAGAGTATTCTTCGCGTGACGTGCTCGTGAGATTTTAAATTAAATTGTAAATGAAATTCGCGTAAGTACTGAAATTCTTTAAATTGCTTTTACGCATTTGAAGCGCAAAAACCATTGAAATTTCCGCAAGTACCGTTATTCAAGGAAGCCCCTCTACGTAATAAGGTGCAACATCGAACCTTGTAGCTTCTCTCTGGCTGGTCAGTGCAAAGAAAACCCAGTAGGTCTTCCTGAGCCTGAATAAGCCCGAGTAAGTCGTAATCAATGTGAATGAGTAAGAATACTGAATTGACCGCGTGATTCCCGGGTGCGTACGATGCCTACGGCACTGCCTATTGACGTCTGCAGTAGGCGTGGCTTCACTCTACCGATAGAGGGATATATTTACCACACAACTTTTCTCGTGCGCCAGCGACTTGCATTATTTGATTAATAATGTGTATTTGCAGTACGCGGTTAGATGCCAACAGGGAAGGGTACGCGACCGTCGCCAATTCTCGGCACGGGGGTTGAAAACTCTCGAGTTCTCGTAGGAGTGAAGGGTTCGGTTCTTTCTCTTGGACTTAGTGTTCCTACTGGTGTTTCGACGGTTTCGACCCTCGTACGCGGTGCAGTGCTGCTGGTGTAGTAAGGAGCCGTGCACTAGGGGGGAACATCGACGCTTACGATACCACTGTCGAGCGTCCCGGGGCCAGGTCGGCTGAACTCCAGGTGGCTCTTCTTTGAAGACCTTCCCCGTACGCACCACCACTTCGTGTTTTCTGCGGGTTACGCCGAAACATCGAAAAATGGCAGGCAGTGTCCCGGTTCTCCTCGTCACGGCGAATGTCGGCAGCATATTCGAGGAGGTACGAAAATTTCATTAAATTACTCCTAATTTATTCGGTACCCGGACTTTTTTATTTGTCGATTGTACATATTTTAGTAAATAACAAGATACTAAACGGCTCGTTGCTTCCTTGAGATCAGGGGAATCATTGCGGCCTTAAAGTTTCATTGAAAATCCCCGTGCAACTTTTCTGCTATCTCTGCAAAATGCACTTTCAGTCTTTCCCCCCGCCCCATGGATTCGACATTTATTAGCTTCACTCGTTTCGTCGAGACTTTTAACGTGTCACGACGGAATCTCCATTACAATAAGTCATTATCTCTGGTAAAAGTAGAAATCATTCTTAATGATGTTTTCTCTCGGCTTACATGTCCGTTAAGTTTTGGTTTATCAGAGAATTTTGTTCACCCTGCACCTTGAATGAAAAGGACTCCTTGCACGTAGTATTCGTCATCATCCAATCCCACGTAGTATCGTGGATGTTGCTTTAATTAAAAGGTTCCTCTTGCTAACTAATACATTTGTAACTCTGCTGGGGATTGACAATAGGGCAAGATATGTATACCGAAGGAAAAATAAATAATCGCTTGATTCGTTTGCTACTGCTTATCGCGTTTAGAAATAGCTAGCGATTTATTCTAAACCGTTAGTGTATTAAAGGCCATAACTGCCGATGCCTTTGATATATATTATTAGTTGCAGCGCCGTTTAAAGGCAGGCCATGCGTGCATAGTTGTTACTGGAATTGAAAAAGTAGGGTGCAAGTTAATGGCACTAATTCGTTTCTTTTTGCAGCCTAGTGTCATGCTGAAAATATGGACTGAGGAGTTTTTATCGGTGAGTATCAGTCTCTCCGTACACATATTGCACAACGTGAGCGTATGTCCCAGATTCACGTGGCGTTCTCCCTTTTTTGTCACCTTCTTTTTCAGACAATATCGCGACTGGATCCAAAATTTATAGCGCTACACTGCCAGGAAGTCGGCGGAAAGAATTACGAGCAAAGTATGAGACACGTCGAATATTTTGTTAGGTAAGCCTTCCTCGTGTATCTATTCAGCGTTGTTCATTTATCTAATCAATATACCATAGACCTATATTAATAAAATATTTAAAAAATTATGTCTTCTATTTCGCCAAATACGTATATACTCAACAACTGGGAATTGATTCGTTGATTCTAATTGTCAATTTTTTAATAACTGGGCTCACTTAAATTCTTAATTTTTTGTTGTTTGTAAGTCACTGAACGCCGAGAATAATGATGAATCATTTTTCTCGCAAAATGTAGACCGTGCAACTTTATACATGACTGATATTTTTGTTCGTCAAATTTCTTCTAGGGTTTCCGCTAATGGCCTTACTTTTTCCACGGTCTAGCCTAATTCAATTTGATTCTTAGGAAACTGTTAGGATTTTGAAAACTAATGAGAAACCGACAATATTCGTGTTTCTTGCTTTCCTCGAGTCTATGAGTTCCTTATCGAAGCAAAGTATATATATGTTGTTCTCGCTCGATCCGATTAATATTACGTTATTTTCGTAATTAATGATTATCATAAATTTTGACGCGATTGAACTCACTCTTACATGTGAACCAATGAATATCCTGGTTGACACGTTGTGCTGCTTTTAAAACATTGAGGTGACGATTGGTCCGCATTGATTAACACGTAACTGCTGCTTTTCCTAATTGAATCGCGAGGGAAGAGACGTGTGCCGCGTACACTCGCTCGAATATTCCAAGGTGGATAATGAGTTCTCCGCTTGGCATTTCCTCGCTTAATAAATTTCAATTTTCGCCACATTGCTGATTAACGGAAACCACGAGGTTACGTCACGGCAACCAAGAATCCACAACGCAGTTGAGGCAATTAGCTCTTGGTCCTTGAAAAGTTCTTGCCATTAATACACCAAGAATTTACGGTATCTTGATTAAACAATTCAGATAGCAAGTTACAAGCGAATCTCATAGTGGTGACACGTCTCAAAACTCTTTGATGTTAACATTGGTACAAGAAATATTTAAATTTATAGAAAGTTTCTCTCCCTCTCTCTCTCACTCTCTCACTCTCTCACTCTCTCTCTCTCTCTCTATTCGTCAGAACTAAATCAACACATACAACGGCTCTTCGGAATTATGAAATTTGAACGAAGCTGAGAACAACAGCAAAGAGTTGTTTATCAATTTCCATAAAGACTCGAAGCAATATCTGTACGTCAGTGGTACTTACGTTGAGAATCCGAGAATTACTTCGCTGCATTCTTTTGGTATCTTGTTATCGAATAGCATCCTGTAAATATAGTCATGATGAAAATGGCGATCTCGCCTCGCACGGTCTTGCATACGTGAATTAACGCACAACTGGCAGAAAGGGGTAAAAATAGATAATAACGTGTTTCTTTATGGTTGACTACTTCACCTCAAAGGGTTCGATATGCGATGCGAATGCTTGCAAGGGATAAAAGTGCAAGGTTGTAAAAAAAAAATGTATAACAAAAGAGATCAGCGAGATTAACGATCTCAGCGCATAAGTAGGTCAAACATTTTGCTCATCCATCCTTTCTTCATTTATGCATTGCTACTTTTTTTTTTTTTTTCTATAAGGTTACTAATGTCTTCAGAAGAATTAAGGCTGTTCGACAAAGTTAGAGTCTTCCTGGATGAGGATTATTCATCAGCGGAGCACTTCACGGTAAGACTGTTTCTTAACTTAACTTAACTCTCTGTTTTCATTGACAAAAAACTTGATGGCGCGTCACCATTTTCAATGAGATATTTTGCGCGAGCTATCTTATTCACGAGGATATTTTTGTCATTGCAGGCACTTGGAAATTTTTATTTTGTACACGAATCCTTAAAAGACGTATTACTGTGGGATTTCAAAGGTACGTGTCATCCGAAGACTAATGAGAAGTATAGTTTGTTGTTTTCTCGAATGACACAGTTCCACTGGTTATTTCAGAATGTACTTTTGTACCAGCTAATGGCAAGGAAGTGCACTCGGGTAACATAGAGGCAGTAACGACCAAAGAGAAGGCGAAATTCCCACAGGAATTCTTTCCAGAGTGCAAATGGTCCAGGAAAGGATTTCTACGCACGCGATGGAACATCAGCGGAACGGTCTTTGATCTCATAAATATACACTTGTTTCACGATGCCAGTAATTTCGTTGCAATGGAGACAGTAAGTCGAAGCAACATTCGTGCCATTCTTTTTGCATTGCTATCAAATAAGATTATTAACGATGATATTCTTGGCACATTGCAGTTTCCCTCAGTTTATAGTAAAACGCGTAGGAGAGCACTGGAGCACACCTTGGACAGGTTTCACAATGACCAGTATCCGAATGCGCCCTACTTTTTATTCGGAGATTTTAACTTTAGGACTGACACTGCCGGTGTGATAAAGGTAAAAGGAATAGAAGTAATATCCTGCTTGACTGTGGTTATTCTTGGCCGAAGAACATAGCTTATGTCAATCTTTATGACATTCTTGCCATTTGCAGAAACTCACGGAAGATACTGAGGAGAGCAAGCTACCGAGTAAAGGCAACATTTCCAGATTGCAGTTTCGCAACAAGGAAGACGATCTGATTCTGACATTGGGCAAAAAGGAATTCTCGCATCACGAGCATCAACATGTCTTTATTAAAAATAGTGGCCAATGGGTAAGTACTAAACTCCTATTACATTTTCCCTCGAATAAGACTTAATCGCAGCAAGAAGAATATAAAAGATACGTCAAATCTTTGTACAGTTACGCGAATACGACAGAGAATTGGAAGACTTTGACGGCAGGTTGTTCGAATTTCCAATAAAATTCGTGCCAAGTTATCCCTTTGAGGAAGACATCAAGGAGGGTTCTAATTACATGCAGACCCGAGTACCAGCCTGGTGTGACAGAGTGCTGTTGAGTCCCACAGCAAAGACACTAGTCCAAGATGTAAGTAAGCCTGCACCAGATTAGCGTCATTCGCGTGATTCATCTGACAGTGAGATGGCCGTGTAACGAAGCGTCTTTGTTTTTTTTTTTTTTCTTTCTTAACAGATATCCTCGTCAAACGCGGTGGAGTACGGTATAATTGGTCCTACGACGTGCATGGGTGATCACAAGGTAAGATCACCTTTTCTTTCGATGTTCGACTACTGGTACTAGTCCTTTTTTTTTTTTTTACTTAATACTGGGTACAAATACTTACACTTCCTGATTCTCATTCTGATGATGATTCATTCTTTTAATGATTATGGTGCAGCCTGTTTTTCTGGAGTTTCGAATGAATCTCTAAACACTAAGGTACCTATCTATAAACTTCTCTCTCTCTCTTTCTCTCTGTTCTCCTCTTGATTTTCTCCCTTCGACCCCCCCAATTTCAGTATCTCAAGTACATACATTCATCGGGGGTTGCTTGGTATAGTGTTGTCCCCCCCCCTCCCCCCAATCTTACTACATGTTTTCCTTTACCCATTTTCTCATCTGCGTTAGCTTTATTATTCTTGACTTGGCGCAACGATTAATTGGGCCGACCTGTTGTGGATCATGCATTGGGCTGCTTTCTCAATGTCTCTCCCTTCCTCCTGCATTGAATTCGATTTTCTCGTTTCTCCCTTCAGTTTGTACAAAGTGATCCTATCTGATTTTTGTAGAGCCCTAATAACGAACACATTGGAATTCAATAACGTTATCCATTATTACACAATGACCATAGACACACAGTGTGTATATAGAAGAAGAATATGCCCGAAGAATTCTTGCAAGATAAAAGTGACCCGAGCCACGTAAAGAAGTCATTGAGAACCCATTCGGCACGAATGACCAATTAACCCGATGCTTCCACGATACCTTCTTCCGATTATCATCTTGCGCACATATTCTAATCTTTGAAGCAATAGTGCCCCTTTGTACATTGCTAGCAGTCGATAGGAAGACGAGTGTCTCGCAGAGACATCGAAGAATGCCTCAACGAGTATCCTAGGAGATTAGACGATCCGAGATCCGTGTGTCCTCCTAGGATATTCTACTTGAGCATAAGGCAACATTACTATATGACGGTCGTCCGTTTGTTTTAACGTTTCCAGCCGGTCTTCCTGAGGGCTGTGCTCGCCTCGGACGCAGGTATGAAAAACTGCTGCCGCTTGCCAAATGCACCCGAGTTTTGCTTTCGAGTGCCCGACAATTACCTCGAATTGTTGTCCATGTTGCCTGGTTATCGTAGTTGCGCTAGCGTTCGCGCACTGTCTGTCGACCGTTCGTCCAATCTTTTGCACGCAATACCTATTAAGCATGACCCTTACACTCCGGATAGCATGGATAGTCCGAGTCCCAATGCGATAATAGTTTCCGGCGATGTTCCTGACGTAGATTTAGACAATTTAGATGGCAATGGCGATGCCAGGTCGATCCTTCGTACCATAGCGGCATCCGGTAATGCAAAACGAATTGACAGAGCGGTCTCGCCAGCATTGCTCAAGTCCAAGCTGGAGCTTATCGTACGTTGCAAGAAGCAGGACTCGGTGGACTCTGAATTCGAGAGTATGGATATCAAGAGAAGTCCCAGTGAGTGTCATTTGCATACTTGGCCCGATGCGGAGGAACAGCAGAGAGGCCTAAGGAAGAACAGGAGTAACAGTGACGTGTCCTGGCAGAGGTCGCACTTGCTGACTCAAGCGTGGATTCAAGGTAGGGGGAAGCAAGGATATCACTCGTTTACCCAGTTCGCCCAGAGATCATCTTCTGGCTCGAGTCCTGTCGAAGGGAACGAAACTGCCGATGGTCTGTCGTCCGATCTGATAATACCACGAATAGCCATTATCAATGCAAGTAATTTCGAATCGAACGAAAGTTCTGTGCACTTGCACGACGACAGGCACAGCACCTACTTAGATAACAGACTGAGCACTTACTCTGATAATCGAACAAAGACCATCAGCGGAGACGGCTCCTCCCTTGAGAAGTCTGACGAAATTTGTAATAAAATTGACGAGGAAAGCGAGAGGCTCAGCTCAAACACTGACGACAAGGTAGAGAATATCGAAGCGGATTTAACCAAGGATTCGCATCAAGAGAAATTCATAACAAGGAGTCTAACAGAGAGGGTCGAGTCAATAGAGTCAATAGAATTAATAGACAAAGGATTGCCTGAGAGTTTTTCTACGAAGCAGAGTCTTCCCGAGGATCTTGAGAATGAAAATGTATCCAAAGACGTCAGGTCTAAGGTTTATCGTGTCACCAGCTCTGGTATTAAGCGTATTATTCAGAATCTAGCCGAAGGAGTCTTAGAGGATAACGAAACTGCCCAAATCTTGTTCAACAGCCAAGATTCTGATAAGAAGGAAGCCGAAATCTTGATAAAGAATTCGAGCGACGAAGATCGCGCAGAAGCCCGTCAAATACCAAAAGGTTTTCAAGCTAAGGACTGTAATAGCACGCTGATTAAGGAGAACCCGAATACCTATACGCTGAACGTAACGGCCAACGACATAGAAGTTCTGAGATCCGACAGCAGGCAGGAAATGCTCGCGTCGAAGACTACAACGAGAAGCAACTCCATTCAGAGTCAAGACGCCACTGAGAGTCCTGGCAACGTAAAGTTGAAACTAAAGGCTTACAAAGTTACAGAGAGGTACAAGAGGGGCATTGTCAAGAACAAAGGTAGATGTCAGAAGTGTTGCTGTGTCGTGTCATGATGTATTTGATTTCTCACAAGGAAATCGTAATCGTGCCGTTAACAAAAGTTTAGTATTATCCCATTGACATATTTCGCCCTTGCGACACGAGGCCACAGTAACGAATGAATTGCCTTTGGTACGTGTGTGCATGATACTCTAATCAAAAATCTAGTATACGTATTTTATAGCGGAACGAATGAGCGATTTACGTGCTTGCATGGCGCATTTTGACCTGAATAATCCCTATGGAGAGAAACTATGTTACGTTATTTCGTTACCCCCCTTACCTTTAATTGCGTTATTTAGAGCTTATTATTGTAGAATTCTAGAATTTATCGGAACGACGTTGATGACGTTTACGTTCGATGACAGGTTAAGTCGTTTCAAATGATCTGCGCCTGACTTGGCTTTTTGTTTTTCTACGTCTCCTGCCTTATCCTGTGGCCTGTCATTGAACGGAAATCCCATTAATGTCGTCAGTACGTTATGCCAGGGTGGTAGATATCGTCGCCTGGTACTTCGACTCAACTGCCAAAGTTAGATTATCGTATTAAACGGAATGATGTTATTAATTTATATACCGCCGCGTCACAGTTTCACAAGTCATCCATATTTACGTTAAGCTTAAGTCATTTAGAAATGTACGTCGCGTTAGACC
>JARPRG010000277.1:293469-310716 GCA_031001745.1 Hartigia nigra
CGCCGCGTCACAGTTTCACAAGTCATCCATATTTACGTTAAGCTTAAGTCATTTAGAAATGTACGTCGCGTTAGACCATACCAAAACAGAATTTCATTAGACTCTGATCAGTATCTTGAGCACGACGTCAAAACACCACGTTGCGCTCATTAGGGACTTATGCAATTTGGAATATTATTGATCCTTTGATCGAGCGACGAACATATGTTTTTTTTTTTTTTCTACAGGCGCAAGTTCGAAACTCTAAAAATTTTCGAATCAGATTTATGTGTCTCCATGAGTCTCATGCATTTTTCATATTACGTAGAAACAGATACGTAAAGAGACGTATAATTTGGTAACGAGGCTCCTCGATTCGTCTTCTTTGTCAAAAAAGTACGAAACTTCGGCTACGTCGAGGAATCTTCTGTTCGCGCATTCGCAGAATCAACGAGCTTAAGGACAAGATTTTCATCGCTTTTAACGGACAATCAATGTGTTGCGCGTTCCTCGATATTTACTCAACGTCCTACCTCCTCTCTTACACCGTTTTCTTTCTTTCTTTCTTTCTTTCTGTCTCTATTCGTCACGTACGAAAAAAATTCACGTGAAACACTCGGAGAATTCAGCTTTACCATTGTAGCGATAATACGCATGAAAATTATAGATGAGGCGTCCTTCGTCCCATTAGAAATTGCCATATTAGGTTTTAGTAGCACAATGGTTTCTCGAAGCTCTGCAGTCTCCACCAGGATCCTCGGTCTACGTATTGTCTCTACATTAGTCCTATTACAATTAGCAATTAAATTACGTCGAACATTAAAGATATAATCGACGAAGCACCTGTACATAATCTCTTATCGGTTACGTTACGTTATACGTATATATATATATATATATTTTTGTAAATATAAAGAAATATTTTCTTGTATATATCGTGACTGCTTCTTTATTTGCAGTCCTCTTTTTTCACAAGATGTTTGCGAAATATGCAAAAGAATCTTTTTTTAAGGTTTTTCTTTGAATTTTCTACTACGTTATTATTTTATTCCACATGGATTTCTCGACTTATTAACTAGCACTATTTATGGTTTGTATTGATCGTTGCCATTGTTACTGCTAATGGATGTCGTTTTTATATTTTTCTTTCGCCTTTTTGACCGAGGTAATTATTCAGTTTTGCTTACTACTACTACTACTACTACTACTACTACGATTTCTTTGATCTTTGTTTTCCTACGTATTTTCGAATGTACCATCACGATTTGCTGCACGTTATTTTTCAGTGTAATCTGCTATTCACAAACATGCACACATACATATCTATAGTGCTATCGCAGTAACGACAGATCCAGGTAAATATTAGCTGGCAAAGATTTTCTCATGAAAAATCAGGAACCTGGTGCACACTGTGATCTGTCATTGCGTCGAGAATACATGTCGTAAAGTTATTTGATTTTCAATCCTTAATAACAAAATGAATGACGTGTTGACTGGTTCAGACGCGAAGGAGATGAATCACGTCGAGGAGAAGTTGAGGAGGAATTCGACGAATCTGGTGAGTCCACAGGATGTCTACAATAACGGTACGGCCACGATAACGCGTTACATCCACATAAAGCACGCTGACTCGCCGGTCAAGATCTTCCGCGAGACGACGGTTTGATATTTAATCGAGATTTCACTAATTCTATTAACGGTCTTAGGACCTACGGTGTGTCTCAGTGTTACCATACGCCAATGGAAATCTTTAAATATTCTAAATGTCTGGATGTTCCTATGCTGCACTTCCATTAAAGTATCGCTCAATCTGCGCTATGTGTTCGCAGAACGAGAGGTGTCCATCCTTGGCCCTATCAGATATTCTTAGGATCCAATTGATCGTTATTCCTAAGGACTCCTTTATTCGCAGCGTTACAATTCTCGATCGTCAAGTAAATATACGAAATCCGAGTGCGACTCGGAAGACCTTTCAATCCGTTCCATCGAGCCTGAAAGTCTAACGATAAGACAAAACCTTCCAGAATTGTTCACGTCCGATCGGACTGGAACAGCAGTCTCCTGGGACCATTTCAGTTGAGAATGAATTTTCATAAATGGAGAGCTACTCGTTTCAAATTCACCGATTCATTTTGACAGCTGTCACGCGATGCTTTTGCTTAAGCACCATTCGTCGATCGTTCCGTTAGTCAGTGGTGAGAGCATTTTTTTTTTTCTTTTTTCAACATTTTTCAGACCTCTTGGTACGTCCAATCAATTTTGACAAACGATCATTAAAGCAGAGCGATTGCGTGGAAATTTTATGAAAAATTTGAAACGAATAGCCCTGTATATCTTTCTTTACTTGCGAAATATATTTCAATGACGAATTACCATTCCCTGAGAGTTAGTCGTTATATTAATTTATAATTTAATCTATACATTAGCATAAGAATTATAGTATTGTGCGACATAAGGACGAGGAGGATAATGATACTATGTGCAATGGACAAAAAAAAAGAAGAGTGTTCTATTCAACCAAAATGTGCTATTGCATCTTAGAGTTTGGCAATGAAATTTTATTTGGTAGATTTTGGAATTTTCGAAATATTTGAAATAACTGTAAGATCAAGCTCTATTATTCAGCGGACGACTTTGACGCGTATTACGAACGGGAAATCGTTTTTTCATATCATACATACTGGCAAATTCGTGTTGTACTTTTATAAATATAAATGTACTTATATTTTGTACTGCTGCTATACTGCTGCTATACTGCTGGTACCTTAAGTCAAGACGATATTTTGAATTTCAGCAAACGATTATGGTTACTCGCACTCGCAATTCTATTAGGGGAAACAATTTGTAATGGAACTGCTAGGCCGGACAGGCCAAACTTCATTTTTAAAGCTGTTTGTATCAGTCTTTATGCGGAGCGTAAAATATATTGTGATGTACCTATTACGTGTACTAGTCATTAGATAAAAAAAAAAATAAAATTATTATCCGAAAGTCGACATTATCAAGACATTAATGTATTATGTATATTTCGGCGACGAATTTAAAAGAAGAAAAATAAAGATATCTTTGAATCGCATCCTGCATATCCTTCGAAATGGATGAGTCCTTCGAACCTGCTTCCTTAGAGTACGATTTTCTACGACTGCTCAACTCGTTAAAATCGTTCATTTATTTTCGACAAAAACAGTCGCTGACTTTTTCGATTTTTCGAAAACAATCGATGTAACTGTCAAACTACCTCAATGGAACTCTAGGCACGTCAACCATTCAAAATTCTCGTAAGTACATAATCCTCGAAGAAATACAAATTCTCGTACCTCTTGATCCTGATGATCTGACCATTTCAGAGTACCGAATCATGAAATCATCACCTCTTTGAGCACCCTGCAATCAAATACAGAAATACGTCTCGTGGTCCTAAAAATCCTGCGGTCCGCGAGGTAGATAAAACGCAACAGCAAATTTCTAAGGACTAAACAGAATGGCAAGTAGAAGTACTAGGGCAGCCAGTAGAGCCGGTCCCAGCGTGTCCCGTCCAGCGCTCACCAGAACACAGTTGATGCGACAGGCTAAATCATCGGCCATTGTCAGAGACACCATACAGGACATGCCACAAGAGTCCGCTGCAGGATATCAATCTCGTAAGCCGCGAGTGCCCAAATTATCAAGAGTCGTTGCGGCGCCACCTTCGCCAAAGAAATTAGACTTTAAGAAGCCAGGCTTGACCAAGGCCATGCTGGCGCGAATGAAGCATGCCCAGAAATTCCAGGAGGATTTAGACAAGAAACGCGGGGAGGCAGCCCCTCGGCAACAGCCTAAGCGAAGAGCTGCTCCGGTCGGCGGCGATGCACGATTCGGCAAGGAGAGAACAGCCAGAAAGAGATCCCCGTGTCCACCCACGATGCCGGAAGAACAGGAATGGCAGACCCAGGGAGCTCTAAGGGAGGCGTCCATGACGAGCAAGACTGTACAGAAAATGGTGAAGGCTCAGGGTGGCAGAACGTCTACCGCAAGGCGTTCAGGAGCCCAGGGGGTTCCAGCTAAGACTTGTCAGTTAGCCAGACGTATGAATGCCGAACTAGTTCAGGCTGATCCGGTCGGCGATGGTCCCGTCGATAGCATAGTCATACCTCCTGGTACCGTCAATGAGAATCGTACTACGATAGTCAGTATTAATCAGGGCAGGGACGCTACTGCATCAGCTGCTCATCGCTCTATGCAGGTCATCAACGAGAGTCTCGACGAACAGGATGCCGCGGAGGCTGCTGCTGTGCAGGACAAGTTGGATGAACTGCACCAAGCCAGGCGAGATCTGGTGATGGCTGTCGCTAGCATCGGTGGCAATACGGCTCAGTTAGCGGAGCAAGCGTCTATGGCGACCGTCCGACCTATGCCCGAAGAAAGGTTCATCTACAAACTTCCGGATATCGATGATGAGATGTTACGGCCGAAATATGGCAAGGACGATCATCCGGCCATTATAGCAGCCAGAGAATTTAGGCTTAGAAGCGAAGCCGAGTTAAGGCAGAGGGAATTGCAAAGACAAATGGAGAGAGATTTTGCCAGAGCGGCGAGTCAGGTTCCGAATGATCTTCGTTTTGATGTTCCTCTGGAGCAAGACTTAATGGAAGGCGACATATCTTTCGAGGAGGATGAAGAAACTGGCATCATTTTACCATGTCCTTCCAGAATAAAGGCTTCTATGCCGCCAATTCCTACTCGTCGCGATCCTTATCCGGTGGGGGGGATTGGAGTCGATCAACTCGAAAGATTTTTCAATCTGCAAGACTATCCGCCGAGTTTCGAGGATATTCCAGCAGGACCTCCTCCTGGACGGGAAGATTTGCATCCCGATCTTTGGGACATCGAGGATCCTTGGGTCTGTCCACCGCCGGAGGAACCGGATCTCATTGACTTTGACAGTTATTGACCGTTTTCGACCGTTCACTATTGCGCCCAGTTCACGAAAAATCCGTCACATCCTGTCCTTCACCTTTTTAAACTTTTTTTTATTTAAAACCTTACCGTATTATATACATATATACCATATATCACCATGTTCGTATCTCGTATAATAACTATGAATATCGTAACGGAAACACTTTCCTCCCTTCTTTTGCTACGTCGAAGTTCATGTTTTTCTAACAAGTAATTCGCCAGAATGCGTGCTGAAAATAACTTTATTATAGAAAAAGGACAACAGTAAAAAAGTATCTTTACACTTTCAGGGATCTCAAACCATGAACTTCTTTGATCGATCTACAACTTTATTTCTGAATTATTTGCTTTTATAATAAATCGCTGAGATTACGGGAGCAAATTGGTAGAGTGATTTTAGTCTCCTTTTGACACGATTGCCTCAATTTCTGCTCGATGTTACCAATTCTCGCGTATTGAACGGCCTCGACTGTGGGTCGATGTCTCCTATTCGTTTCTACTTGTTCCTTCAGGTTGTCTCGTGCAGTAGATAGATTTTTCATCGTGGACGATAATCTTTCTTTAACGACCTTTCCTCGCCCGTCCAAAAATCGAATGTAGACATTTAACAAATTATGCGACACGGCTAAACTATAAAATTTAATAATTTCGTATATTCGTCTCGTACCTGGACTCGTCTTGCAGACACCACTGGTGTATGTCTGGGAATGGAAGGTGGTTTCACGAGCCACCAAACCTGATGATATTAAGTGATTGCTTCTCTCTTTTTTTTCTAATTAGTTAAAAATGATTGAGTAACGTCAGATAATTAACTGACCCGTTCCATTAAGCAATCTTCATCGTCGCAAGCATCGAGATCAGCTTCATTGCCGTCGACAAAAATCATATCCGTGATATCTTCGTCATTCTCATTTTTTAAAAGACTCTCTTCACCCTTGTAACTCTGCAATGTATTTCGACCTTTCGTAAAGTCTCTGGAATTGTCATGATCATTCCTGGTTCCGTCGTCACGAAGAGATTGTTGTGTGCTTGAAAAAGGAACAGAGTCTCCGTCGTCGTTAAATGCTGTATTGAAATGCAATGTCGTTGTTCGTTCGATCACTTCGAATAGAATGAAAGAGGTAAAAAGTGAAAAATACTTTCATAAACGTCTCCCTCTTCCTCAGGGTAATAAGTGATGTTTCGTTCCTGGTCGAAACCGCTACTCTTTATTTTCGAAAACTCCAGAGCATTGCTAACTGCTGATCCATATTCAGCATCGCAGTAGCATGACATGATGATTTTAAGAAATTTATATTCAGCCTGAACAAAATGTTAAACCTATTTAAAGGGTTATAATGTCGAATCGAAAAAATCACCGAAATAACAAGAAAGCATCTTCGAACATATGAACTATAATCATTCTATTATCCAAGATTACAGATTAAGTAGATAATTCAGTCCAAATAACGATAAGGTCCTGAGTTTCAGAAATCGCCGATCATTGTTATAATCTTTGCCTCCTTCGTTATGCAATAATTTCATACAGATTATTTCAAGAAATTGTACATCATAGCGAGGTTATAGGAAGGAAACGATAGTAACGTACGTATGTATATTTTATGACTACAGTGACACCACTAGACTTATATAAAATTTTATTAGAGCCTTCCATTGTCGAGTTGCACAAGAGCATTTTTCCAAGAAATAATTTCCAGTCTACGCCTTTCTAGCTTGTCCGTATCATCTGATAGATAATGCGAGAGGCTTTACCTTACGTAAGTAACGTTTTGCGTAATATCAAATTTAACATCCACTTTCATACCAAGATATTAGATTTCTCTAGTTGCTCATGCAACTTGAATATACATGTAAGATTCTTCAACAACAACAAGGAGGGATGATCTTCACGATTTCTTCATCATACGCAAGTATCGCCCCTATATACTTTCGTATACCTGCATAGAAGAGTTCCAGAAATTCGATTAGAATTTTAATGGCAAATTTGAATTAATTTTAAGAGTTAAGGAATAACCCTGCCGAAAGGAAAATGTCCGTCTTTCAGTTAAATCAAGTGGATCGACAGAATCCAAAGAGCGAACGTCAATATTCCGAACGTACTTGTAGTTAGCCGTACCCACGGCAATGGACGGCAATGGATGGCAATGGACGCCAATGGGTGCTTCCTGGTGGAGTTCGGTAGAGTTTGAGAGGCCCCTGAGAGTTGCGCCAATGCAGACGTAGCATCCTGCTTTGGGGGGACAGTTGTTAAATGTCGAGATAAAACAACAATATTTCGTTGGCACTTTTCTAGTGCAAATTGCAATGTAATTAGTGTATATAAATGTGTTAAGCGTACGGTCAAAATGACGGTTACGTGGAAAAAGTTAAAGGAACATCTGGGCGTAGGTGAGTACATTATTTTGAGCATTTATTTACTCCGTAGGTGGAGAATCTCCCACATCCTGGGAGGTGCCCTGCGGGACCAGATAATTCAATTTTAATTGTCCGGAGCACGCGGCTACGCTTTCACTAATGTTTGCTCCTACGCCCCTATATTTTTATAGAAGTATCGTAATATTTTGCCAAGAAAATACTAATTGCTGTCTGACGTAGACTTTATCGGCTATTTATTATTATGGACAGAGTCGGTCAGGGGAATTTAATTGATGATAGTATTCAGGTCATCGTAAATTCCTGGTCTTCGATGCGATACCTTTGTTACGCATGATCTCTTCTATTTGCAATGTATATTTCTAATGACTCAGATCCTTGCAAATGATTCATTGCATCAATTTTCATTTCATTTTATTATGGTCTGTCAAGTTACGTTGAATCTTGCTACATAACCTAGGCGACTAAACACTACCGAAAGATCGTTTATTCCGTTAAAGACATTATGAGCATTATCAATATTTTTAAATGCTTCAACATAGAGCTTACGCATGTTCCTCTGGATTATTGTCATAAATAAATAATAAACCATTAGGAATCAATTATCAATTATCATGTGCAGCCAATGACTTGTAAAATGGGTTGTGATAACAGATTGAATGAGAAATTGATAATATTTTGTATACGATGTAACTTGTAAATGGGAAATTTTTAAGTATACGTATTTGTCAAATAATTCTTTGGTTTATTTTATCAATTAGTACGAATATTTTTGCATTGCAATTATAATTTTATCCTGTTTCTTATTTACAGCAATCCACAACTTTGGACAAGATGGACCACATAGACTGCGGCTAACAGTTGGAGAAGTAGTTCAGTTGTTAGAGGAATGTGAAGACTGGTATTATGGTTGTAGCAAATATAAAGGAACCAGGGGTATTTTCCCAAAGTCATACATATATATTTTACCCCAATCGATGAATATGGAAGCTCTCACGCATGAAATTACCAGTGTTCTTAGAGAATGGGGACATCATTGGAAGCATTTATATGTGGTTTGTATTACAGAAATATTTACTTACTTTTTACTTGCAATATTAAGTACCATCGTTTGATTTAAAAATATCTTTTTGTACACAGACACATTCGGAACATTTTTCCACGATTCAACAACAGATTATCGAATTAATTGGATATAGAAGTAAAATTCTTAGCGGTACCTTAACTGTCGATGAGTTGAAAGACATGAAGAGATTAGCCACTGCCAGAATAGATACTGGTAATCAACTGTTGGGCTTGGACATGGTAGTTCGCGATGAGCATGGCAACGTTCTAAATCCTGAACAAACGAGTACGATTCAATTATACTATCATCATGAAACAGCTGCAGAGAGAATCAGAAAAGCGACAAACGAAACAAAGAAGAAACCAAGCAAGCCACAAGTGCCGGTATACTCTCATATATTTTTCGTGAGCGTACGAAATTTTGTATGTAAAATGGCTGAAGATGTAGAGTTGCTTTTGACACTATACGATGGCCGAGAGATGAAGGCGATTACAGAAAATTATGTTGTATCGTGGAGCAAAGAGGGTCTGGCCCGCGATATCGATCAACTCCACAACTTACGAGTTCTCTTCACTGACCTTGGTTCCCGAGATCTATCCAGGGACAAAGTATACTTGGTTTGTTATGCTATCCGGGTAGGTGGCATGGAAGCTAAAGAGATCGACCATCGTCGTTCGAGTATCGTTCATAATAACCAGAAAGCTAAAAGTTTAGATAATATGAGAAGGCCATTTGGTGTTGCTGCAATGGATATCACTCTTTATATCACAGGGAAGCTCGAGGGGGACGTGGAACATCATCACTTTATACCATTTTTACAGTAAGTTTATATTACCCTCTTCTTGTACAAGGATTACACGATGTCGAGGATCGTTCCGATGATGTCAACCAGTATATTGAAAGAAGAAGGAAGTAGAATTGTTCTGTTGGTTTTCTTTCGTTTGGGTTCAGATGCTGTGAGAAAGAGAGCCTGGATGGAACGTTACGCAGGATCCTCGCGCAAAAAGAGGCCAGTAGTCAAAAGAGCGGAAGCGGAAGTGCCACTGGAATTGCTGGTGGTCAAGGACTGTGGGCTAGTTTAAAATTACTTCGAGGAGACACGAAACAAGTATGTAATACACATTGTAAAAATTAGATTCTTGCGCAAGATAAAATTAAAATTACTTAATTATTTAGGTACGCGAAGAGAATCCGCATCTGGTTCTGGGGAATGTGGCCATTGCCCGAAAAATGGGATTTCCAGAAGTAATACTTCCAGGAGACGTCAGGAACGATTTGTATCTTACATTGATTTGTGGAGAGTTCAGCAAAGGATCCAAGTCGACTGATAAAAACGTCGAAGTTACTGTTAGTGGAGCAGAATAAAAGTTTATAATTATTCAAAATATGATAATTAATCTGTATGTCGTAGCCAATATAAATAACGATTCGCTTGATACAGGTGAAAGTTTGTAACGAAGTAGGCGTCCCTATTCCCGGGGTAATGAAGCTTGGTGGAGGTGCTCAGCCGATCGACGAGTATCGTAGTGTTATTTATTACCACGAAGACAAGCCACGGTGGTGTGAAACTTTCAAGATCGCCGTACCGATAGAGGAGTTCAAGCAGGCCCACCTGAAATTCACCTTCAAGCATCGTAGTTCGAACGAAGCCAAAGATAAATCTGAGAAACCTTTCGCCTTGAGTTACGTCAAATTGATGCAGCGCAACGGGACTACCCTCCAAGATACTCAACACGAGTTGCTAGTTTATAAATTGGATCATAAGAAGTACGAGGAGAATGAAACAACGTATCTAAAGTTACCAGCTACTCGAGGCGAATTGGTAAGAAGATATTTTATCAATAAGAACAAAAAAGACATGTCAATCTTTCGAATTGAAGATACAGGCTCTTTTTCGCCTTCAGCTAGAATTGAATGCAGAAAAGAAACCAACGCTTGGTCCACTGAGTCTTAGTTCAAAAGACAACTTTTTAATATCGACAAACGTCTGCTCCACGAAATTAACGCAAAATGTCGATTTACTGGGCCTATTGAATTGGGCGTCGCGCCGTACAGATTTGAAAGAATCTCTCACGGCTCTGATGAAGGTTGACGGGGAAGAAGTAGTAAAGTTCCTGCAGGTACGTATCAATGCAAATGAGTTATTGAGAGAAGTTCTGCATAATACTTCTCTTCGATTCCTTATCCGAACGACGATCTTTTTCAGGATGTTTTGGATGCTTTGTTTAATATTCTAATGAGTAATTCAGATAGCGATGCCTATGACGATATGGTTTTTGAGTGTCTCTTATATATTATCGGATTGGTGTCGGATAGGAAATATCAACACTTTCAACCAGTATTAGATTTATACATATCCGAAAGTTTTTCCGCAACGCTTGCGTATAAAAAACTAATTGCAGTTCTGCGTAAAAGAATCGATAGCGCTGGTACTAACGATGGTCAAGAAAGAGACCTGTTGCTCAAAACGATGAAGAGCTTGCAGTACTGCATGCGATTTGTTGTCGAGTCCCGTCTGCGTTTTACAGAGTGAGTTTTAACGAATAGCAACTGTCTCTCTGAATCCCCGAGTCTTTGAACGTGGAGCAACGTAACGTTTCTTCTCTGTGTAGATTGGATCAGGACGAGGAGGAGTTTTCTCAAACACTAACAGATTTATTGAAATCTATCGTGGAGCTAATGAGCCACGAAACTGACAGCACCCTATTGGTACAAGGAGCCTGCCTCAAGTATTTGCCAACAACAATTCCACACTTGTTACGTGTTTACAGTGGAAAACAATTGAGCAATATTTTGACTGACTTACTGGTAACTTTGCCACCTGGAAGATTGACGAAGCAAAAGATGATGACTGTGAATGACATAGTGCACAGTCCTCTGTTTCTTAATGTGGATTGTAGAGCGATTTTATTGCCCAGAATAACGATTCTCGTGCGGGATCTTCTCGAGGCTAAAGAAGAGGTACGATATACAGCGATACGATACGCACGTAGTCATGAAAAACAGTACGAAAATGTTATGTGTGAAACTTCTTGAAAGGATTGCATGGTTCGTGTCATCCCACAATATTTTTTTTTAGCTCTATTAATCAGGATAATATGAGCTATCATTATATCAGCTTTGTTCGTATCAAACTTCAGGAAAGATTAGATTCTAGGTAGATCATTGTCAATAAGTTACTTAATCATCTATTTATATATACTTATATACTTCTACCGCATTTCTTTGGTCCATCCGATATGAACGCATCTTAGTTTTGCATTAATCTGCATCGTGATACAGTAATACGATAGATCAAACTATTTTATGTGCTTAACGTGCAGCCTGACATCCTCTCGCCACGCATCTCTCTGTAAATCTTGTAGATAACTTTTTTCCTTTCTACTGGATGTTTTTTTGTTCAAGTTTCCTTCTCTCCGTAATATATCTTATTACACCATTGTTCTACTCTGAAATAGGCTGAATCAAAATGATGATTTTCTGAGTATTCCAAAAGCAGTCTATACTTATTATTCAAAAAGACATCCTTTGAAATTCTTCAAGCATGTTCTCACGCTGAAAGAATGTATATCGACTCTTAATTTACATGATAGCATGTCTCGATCATTACATGTCGGTGATTTTTGGTTTGCTGCTTCCTCTGTAATCCTTATTTCGAAGAATCTTTTGATTCCATCAAAGTAGACATGAACTCTCTCCCCCCATTAGGGGAAAATGTTCAGGAGAAACTAATTAAACGAATATTGGAAACTGCTGTCGTGGTTCGACTAACAGAGGGTTGTTTTATTTCTGTGTTCGGTTTGGTTTTGGTTATTGGCGTGTAAAGGGGCTGTCAGGTACGCCCGGGAAAAGCGTGGCGAAGGTAGCCAGGCTGCTCGGCGAAAACCGACATCGACTGAACCAACACCGTGGCTACTCCGAAGAGGTAATTTCTAAAGCACATGCTAGGCTCTAGAGATTCGTGTGTATTCATTGCACGTCGCAGATAAACACTTGGGCGCTAAAATTAAATTCGACTCTTTGCCTATTTCTGTAACGAAGGACCCTCCGGGGCTCTTTACAGAATCTTTATCTTGATCTTTTATCCATTATCAATTTATATTTTTATTTGCATTCGTAAACACACTATGCACACTTTTCGAAGAGATCGTTATCCCAACTTGCAGGTAGAACTGTGCGTCAAGATCCTGTCAGACATTTTGGAATTGACATTTAGAAATGACATAGGTCCAACGACGTCTGATGTC
Source organism: Hartigia nigra (assembly GCA_031001745.1). Lineage (NCBI taxonomy): Eukaryota > Metazoa > Arthropoda > Insecta > Hymenoptera > Cephidae > Hartigia > Hartigia nigra. The sequence goes on from JARPRG010000277.1 coordinate 306,073, forward strand.
AAGGAAATTATGCTGACCGCATTGAGAACGGTTATACAAACTGTCATATCGATGGATAGAGAAAATCCTTTAGTAGGAAATTTGGTGTCGGTCATGCTTGCCATATTCAGGTACTTGATTCAGCACCTAAGGAAAGGAAGAGCGACAAAAAAACCCACGAGATTGTTAATGAATTATTATTATTTGATTCAGGCAAATGACACAGCATCACTACGAGGTGTACATCAATCATTTCGGGACGCGTTTCGACTTACTCGATTTTCTTATGGAAATCCTGCTGGTTTTTAAAGACTTGGTCTCAAGGAGCGTATTTCCCGGTGACTGGTGTGAAATGATCATGCTGCAGAACAGCGTAATCCTGAAGTCGCTGCGCTTCTTCTCGGGCACGATCAGAGACTATTTTTTCAAAGATTTCGAGCAGCAGGCTTGGTCCAATTTCTTTCACTGTGCAATAGCTTTTCTGACCCAGCCCACACTTCAGTTAGACACATTCAGCCCAACAAAGCGTAATCGCATTGTTATGCGTTACAACGATATGCGAAGGTACTCACGCTTTTACCTTTAATTCGTTAAATCGTTCTGTTCATTATGCTTTTAGCAATTGCATTTATCTTTGATGTCGTTCTCTGCTTCTCTTACAGGGAAACCGCTTTTGAAATACGATCCATGTGGTTCAATCTAGGGCAGCACAAAATCTTATTCGTACCTGCCTTGGTCGGTGCCATATTGGAGATGACATTGATACCTGAAAGCGAACTGAGGAAGGCTACGATACCTATTTTCTTTGACATGATGCAATGTGAATTCTACAGTTCACGCATCGTCGAAGGTTACGGCGACACGAAGCGAGATCCTGCTCATATTAAGGCTAACTTTATGGAATATGAGAACGAGATGATTGCGCAACTCGATATCTTGGTAGGTCTCATAGTTATTCAATGTTTCTCTATTGTACTGCCAGTGGATCAATTTTTATGTTCTGCCGTGGAATGTCCTCTAGGTTGAAGGCGGACGAGGAGACGAACATTTTCGTGTTTTATGGGTACAAGTTATGGGAGCACTTTGCGAAAATCATTCGACGATGCGCGATCAAGGTTTGCGCTTTGTAGACACCGTAGCCAAATTGATGGAAAGGCTTCTACAGTATCGTGACATAATTCACGCAGAGTCGCAGGAGCACCGTATGTTGTGCACTGTTAATTTACTGGAATTTTATTCGGAAATTAATAGGAAGGAAATGTATATCAGGTAAGTTGTTATTCTTACAGAAAATTATTAGACTCTTCGAGAACTCTTCGGGTAAATCTTGGACTCGTTACAAACAGGTACGTGAATAAGCTCTGCGAATTGCATTTAGAGTGTGACAATTACACGGAAGCTGCCTATTCACTAAAATTACATAGCCAATTGCTGGCATGGAGCGATCAACCTCTGCCACCTTTATTGAGATCACATAGGTAAATTTGATGAGCGTTCTTTGAAGAAATTCTCTGAAATTTTATATAATGCCATTGTAATCACTGAAAGGTATCCGCACTGTCAAACTCATCGAGAATTAAAAGAAGCATTGTACAACGACATGATCGAGTATTTCGATAAAGGAAAAATGTGGGAATGCGCGCTCAGCGTGTGCAAGGAATTGGCGACTCAATACGAGGAAGAGACCTTCGACTATTCGCAGTTGTCTATTCTACTCAGACGAATGGCCAAATTTTATGATTCCATAGTTAAACAACTCAGACCAGAACCAGAATATTTTCGAGTTGCCTACTACGGACGTGGACATCCACCATTTCTTCAGAACAAGGTGCATCGCACCTCATTCATTTTCATTTTTGTAATACGTAACGCTGCTCACAATTTTTCTTTATTTCTACAATATGAAAATCATGTTTGGTAGGTGTTCGTTTATCGCGGAAAGGAATACGAACGACTCAGCGACTTTTGTTCGCGAACTCTCAATCAACTGCCGAATGCCGAGCAGATGAACAAATTATCTCCGCCCAGTGAGGATATACTCGATTCAAATAGCCAATATGTTCAAATTAATAAAGTAGAACCGTTAATGGACGAGAAGAGGCATCGTCTCAGTGGTAAACCCGTCACTGCCGAAGCTGTCTTGAGGTACGAAAGTTATAGAAGCGCGGAACTGGAACGAAGTACAGCAGGTGGCTTCTTAATGAATTCTCAGGTATCACCGTGTTAACGACGTACAACGATTCCGATTTTCGCGGCCAGCACCTAGAAAGGATGCGCTAGTGAACTCATCGCAACCTGCGGACAAAGACAAGGAACCGATCAGTGGCAGCGGCGTCAGTAATGAGTTTGCTTCGCTCTGGCTGGAAAGAACCGTCCTTGTCACGAGTCATCCTTTACCTGGAATATTGAGATGGTTTCCAGTGACGTCCAGCGAGACATATCTAGTCAGTCCTTTGCGCAACGCTATCGAAACCATGGAATCCACGAATACTGCTCTGAGGGACCTTATCATCGCGCACAAGTATTGTATTTTCTCACGAAATTTCATCCATGGAGACAAATATTCGTCAGTGTAATCGTTCTGGTTTTACGTATCCTTAGAGCTGATTCAACTCTGCCGTTAAATCCATTGAGTATGAAACTTAACGGTGTACTGGATCCGGCGGTGATGGGTGGCGTCGATAACTATGAGAAAGCATTCCTCAATCCTGAATATCGAGATGCTCATCCGGATGAAAGCTCTGATCTTTTAAAATTGGAAGGTCTTATTGCCGAGCAGATACCTCTCTTAGGTGTTGGAGTACAGGTGCACAAAGTCAGGGCGCCGCCTGAACTTTTACCTTTCCATCAGCGTCTAGAACAATGTTTCAATTCCATGAAAAGTCACGTGGAAGCCAAATACGGTAAAAGGGTACGTCCACGAGATACGATCTTTTTTAAAGCATGATCGATACACCATGGACTTGTTTGAAATTATTTCTTTAATACGTAGACTTGCGATCTGCAAATTGAGACTCTGACTCAAACCGTGACCATGCGAAGACATCCAGCTTCCAGGGGCGAGTCTCATCGATTATCGGAAACCAGTGTGATCAGCACGGAGTAAGTCATTTTACTATCTTATTTATTTGTAATTTCAACGCAATTTTGTCCTTGATCGGGAAGTGGGATCGAGTGCTAATTGGAAATGGGAATATCGGACGCTGGTCACTAATTTGGTTGTTGTAAAGAATTTTTACATGGGTAAACGTGTAATGCTACCATTACCGGGTTCAGTTGCGCAACTCTGGTTATTGTGAACTAATCAACATTAAGGATCACAGGTTTGCTAGGTCAATCATTGTTTCACATAATTAGCGTCCACTACCTACTCAGGATCATAGAGGAATGGAAAGTAGTGATAATTTTTTTTTCATCAACGAATCCAATTGAGTAATCTTTGGCTGAAATTAATATCTTATAAAATATGACAGTTCGTAATATCCAATTCGAACGTAGTCTTTTCTTAATTTGGCCGTGACAGTGTAGACTAGAAAAGTATCATGTAGCCGTTTTGCGATTCTGTCATTTAGCTGCGGGCAACGCTCCAGAGTATCTTCACTCACAAGATCACAAGTGGCAACCCTCAAGTCACTCGCATCCTTCAATTTTAACAACAGCTCACCCATGTCTGGTGTACCAAACGTCAGCCTTACAAGGTAACACAATCGAAGTGTCCCAGACACAAGATAATTGAGAAAAGAAAGAAATAAAGAGTCAAGATCGAAAAGTCATTTGTATAGAGTCGATGCACAAGGCTACCGTTTCATTAGTCATATACAGGAATGAAAAATAGATGTTCTTAGTCATTCGGTAGTGCCCGGATGTCTCTGAAATATTCGTCGGTTTTGCCACTCCGTGTTGTCCAAGGAATTTCAACATTCTAGATCTATAAGACTTCTTGGATAAGAAAAACTTTTATAAGAAGAAATGTCATAATCTTTATTGTGTACTGCTCGAAGAAGTTCATTATGTGCCGTGTTATTGAGAATTGAATGTTGTAAATTAACAAATAATGCTCCTCTCCTTCCAGTAGTTGGATAATTGAAAAGAATGGAATATGTTTGCAGGGGTATTGCTGCTGGGCCAGATAAAATCTCGCACAATGCACTTTTGTCCTTCCTACGTACATAGCTTTATTTTCATACTTATTCATATTCGTTTGTCCATCGTATATTACTGCCAATGTTTAAAAGTAATGCTGCTTCATATACATTAACTAACAAACACATCACATTGAATGTGTCCTGCAAACTGATAAGATGCCATCCATTTCTAATAGAACAATTCTTAAGTAAAATAAAAATACTCTGCAATGATATAATTTTCATATCGTTCAAACATATTTAGAATGAGCCTTAGAGAGCAATTGTACTTTCTAAAGAATCATAGGGCACAGCCTACAACTGAAAATTGTAATCCTTTGGTTATCTCCACTGGTTATTTAGGTTTCTATTTCTTTTATATGCGTTAACAAATTCTAACATGTTTCTGTTACTACACTCTTATCACACCTACCTGAGAATAACTTCTGGTCCCCTCTTAATATCTTCTAAGCCTACGATAGGATACCTTAGGTAACTATCAGTGCATCATGGTTGCTGCTAAGATCCTTAAGTCAAGATT
>JARPRG010000277.1:316468-328125 GCA_031001745.1 Hartigia nigra
AAGGCAGCCGGACTACGGTGTGTTTCTTTATGAAATTTAAATGTCCATAGGAATCCGATTTTCGTCCTCTTTCGGTCCTCTTTCGGTCGTGATAAACATTTCTTTTTTTTCAGTCTTGTAGAGAAGAATTCATGCTCGAGGCTCTACACAGATTTTAGAAGGCTTCCACGTGGCCTGGATGATGGTATGATCTGCGCCCTGGATGCTAACGCAACAAGACGCGCCGACGCTTGTCAAGGCGACAGCGGTGGACCCCTTCTGGTATTGTCCGGAAGTAGTCAGACAGTCGTGGGTATCACATCCTTCGGACAGGGCTGTGGTGGACCTTCTCCAGGAGTTTATACCTCGGTATACTCATACTTAGACTGGATCGAGGCGCAAGTCTGGCCGGATCAGGCTAGTGACTGAGCATGATACGATCGTCACGAGAACCTCTTGAACCATCAATTTAAGTGGGACTAGTGTGCGCAAAGTGGACGCGAATCGAGAAATATTGCTGTTCTTCGTGTGGAGAAGTTGCATAAGTCACTAAGAATTACTTATGCAGAAGATTTCCGCGATTGTCACAGTCGTATGAACGTTAGACGCAAACTGTTACAACGATCAGTGCCATTTTTGCCCCAAAAAATTGACTTAATGACGAAAAAGGATAATTATTCTAACGATCCTGCCTAAACAACGGCCATGAATGATTTTTTTTACTTTCATAGAAATACCCATCTTTAAATGAGATTTAAAGAACATATAATTTTGTAAGCCAAAGGATAAACACCGAGAGACTTAGCACGATGTGATGCTTTTCCATCGAGAAAGACGGATTTTACAGGGTAATAAAAACACTATGTAAATTAATAGTCTTTTAATAAAAAAAAAAATACTTTCTACTGTCTACTTATCAGATAATAACATCAATTCATTAAACTGGCTAGCATAAGACATTTTTATATCGCTAGCAAAACAATCCTCTGAAACATTCCTTCTAGACCATGAAACACGTTTCTATTATTTAACACTGATATGCTAACAAGACCTGGTGATACTTATCGTTCTAAGTACAGGGTATGTTATATACAAAACCAAAATAAAAACCACAGAAAGATACTTCAATAGCTCTTATAGGATTCAAGCTGATTGAAGGATATTCGTTTAAATCGTAATTATTGACACATCGTACACATCTAAGCGACTTGTGTCAACTTGTTAAGACAACTCGAAACTCTCGATAAACTATTGAAAATTAGACACGGCGGCTTTGTCGCCATAATCAATTAAGCGCTTAATCGTCCTTTTGAATCACGAGACACTAATTCTGATATCAATCGATAAAACAGGTATCCTTACAATCTTCCTACAGCGTCTGCCGCGAAAGGATACCTGCAACGGTCGAATAAATTAAAAGAAAAAGAAACAAGAGCATTGGTCAGAGTCTCGTAATTCCTTGGAATCAGCGCTTAAAAACCTTAAACTCGAGATATAAGATATTATTTGATTTATTGCGAACTATTTTGCGATCCTAGTAGAGGAAATATTTGAGTAATTTTCCCAATTCCTTTGGTACGGCCTTCTCTGAATAAGAGACGCATTCCTACGTGGAGATATTCGGGATGACTTACGAATCGAAACAAAACTGATGCTGTGTCGTTTGTCTGCAAGCCTCCCTCTTTTAGGTCCATTATTCCCTCGATTACGCACGTCTGCCGCACATTTCCTACGTGGACGGTTGCTTGAAAACCTGGATACATTGCAGTCGCGTGATATACAACTAGCACGGTGGCCTGGAATGTCAATAAAAAAAAAGGCACAACACGCATTTAGAAATTCTAGAACGCTGTCGTTATTAGTGTATACCTTACCTGGAAGAAGAGTGTCGCGTGGGGATGATCTCGAAGAGAAACCAGCACCATGCCAGGACGAAGATGAGGCAACGGCGGATCTCTGTTTGTAGAAGGTACTAGGGTTAAACTGGCACTTTGCGATGCTCGTACGAGACAGCAAGGTGCTTTATTACGATGCAAGCTAGCTACTTTCACTGGACTAAATTCTCCATCTGGTAGAGGACCCACCAGCAGCCGTGTTCCGGGTGCAATTGCCCCCCTTACGAGCAGACCACCTAGTACTGGCTCTGCCAGCCCTGCCACTCTGAAACAATCACGATTGTCACGTGAGAATAGAATTGTTCATTTCTACTCTGATACACGAATCAACAAAAATTTGCAATGCGCTCTTACGAGGATGGGTCCCCAAGTACATGCATAGCTACTGCTCCAGTGCATAAACGGAAGCTGTAGGTGGACAAAATACGTGGGCAGCGTACCTAAACGTTTCGTCGATCTGGAATAAGCAGGATTCGGGATCTGAATCCGAAGGAGTAGACTCGGACGGTGGCAAGTCTCTGATGAATCTAGTTAATCCCTCTAAGCCTTCCCCGGTTACGCAGCTAACGTCGAATATCGGTATCACGTCTAACTCATAACCTCTGGGCACTTCATTGACGTTGCTGTACAGTATAAGCTGTTTGCTGCAACCTTGCGCTTGAACCGCACTTTTCAGTTGAGTCAAAGCCTCGTGTGGATCACAGAGACCCAGATCAGTCTTCGTCATAACAACAAAGAATGGCAGCCGCAATGCCAAGCAAAGTGCCAAATGTTCCTGCGATGCTTCGTTCATCGGAGGCGCTATGACCAGCATGACGTGATGCGGCGAGTATCCTAAAAAATGGAAAGTCAATTTCTCATTGAACTTCCCAAGGTTCTTTCATCGTCTCGATTAAGAGAAACAAGGAATCTCTGCACACCTGTGAGTCCCAGCAGGGTGGTTCGCAGGTACTTTCGATGTCCTGCCAGATCTATGAACGTGACAACCTTTGAGGCGTGCTCGCATATTTCTTCGGCCGTGTTCATTTCGGCGTAATTCAGTACGTGACCCTCGTTATCGAAACCAATGATCTCGTGCGAAATTGAAGATGTGCGTCCGGTTCTGATCTCGTGAAGATGGCGAAACATGTTCAGTCTGGCTCTACCTCTACCGTTGTCGAGTTCGCCTTGCGTCAGTACACCTGAGTATGAGAATACAGGTTGACTAATAGGACAAAAGTCATGGCTTGTCATCCTAACTAAAACTTGGAGCCGTAATATTTTCGGACTACGGCGTGCAACGCGCTTTAGGTATATTTCTCTACCTTAAGTGTTGCCTGCTAATCCTCTCACCTAAGAGGGTCGACTTTCCAGCTTCTTGTCCACCCGTTACAGCTAATCGCAATTCCACGACGCTCTCCTGATCTTCTCGGTCATCCTTCCGCAATTTTCGCACTAGGACTTCAGCCACCCTTCTCTCTTTTCCGTCGTGCTCCTTCGTCTGGTTGCTCTTACATTTGGCGTTGGTAAATCTTTCACGAAGCACGTTGGTGGTGGCGCCAAGTCTCGCTGCCATATCTCTTAAGGTTTTTAGGGAGGCTTTCATTTCCTCTCTGGATAAACCAGCAAGAGTTCCATTATCCTCGACGCCTAAGGTAAGTTCAACCGTAGTTACTTTCAGTTTACACAGCAGTCAAAGATTTAAAAACCTTCGGAGGCACGAAGAATAAAATTTGTCTTTAGTATACCAATCTGATATATGGCTTCACCATGACCCTCGCGGAGTCTCCATTTCATCTGCGTAACAAGATGTTCGAATCTCTGACTGGAAGGATTGACCAGCTTCAATTTGTACTCGATATTGCCTTGTTCTGGTTCGGGCGGAAGTCTCTCCTCCCCGTCTGAATTACTATGCTCGTGATCATCGTCTAAACTGGAGCTCTCGCAATCGGATAATCCATTTCCTTCGTTCTCGAAATCATCCCATCTCTCCTTACTGCTCGTCTTATCGTCACCCGGATCGAATAAACCGAGAAATGACTCCATCTCTGCAATTACAAAAATCTAAATTCAAAACGATCGTCACGAAACAATAAGACGTAAACGTGACAATCATTTCTTGTTTATAGAATACGCTGATAATATTAATATGACACGAATGGATGGATCAGTCAAAATACCCATGTAAGATAATAGAGAAGATAAGAAAAGAAAAATTATTTATATTTGATAGTGAGCTCTCCCAACATAAACATATTTTTACTAGTTGAGAGAGGTACAAGGTGAGATAATTATTATTATAGCCGTCTAACAATAAAACGCTCCCGGGAAAATAGCTGAAAGTGTTTGTACGTAATATATACCAATTCTATTGCCAAATCGATTACATAACACATCTGTTTTACATATTGGTTAGGTGAGGATAGATTCTAGCCACAGCTAGACTTCTTCTCGCGAATAAAACGTCGGAAATTATATAAGACAAATGATTGAAAGGATACTTAATGTGTCCGGAATAAAGATACGACATCGCTTAAAAAATTATTTACATGTCCATTACATTGGAAGTCATTACACTAAGTAGCCGAGCTTCGTAAAACGAAACGTTAATGTAAAAGTAACTCGTGCTTCCATGAGTATCATTAAAATAAAAAGTTTGCTTGAACTTCAGAAATCTCCTAGGTCTTTTTAAAAGAACACATCGCGATTCAAAATAAATGAACCATCCTGTAGAAAGAACCACGTGATCATTTGACAGCTGTAAGTATGTGTGACGTCAGCCTCACGCAAAAATATTATGACATTAACGAAAATATAACGTTATAACGCGCAACCACGAAAATGTCGATTTTTCACAATCTTACTACTATTTTGTTCAAAGCGCCAGTACTGTCTTTCATTATTTTGTCTGTAGAGTATTGTTTTGCGCCAAAACAGCTTCTCGTCGAAAGTAAAAGTGTTACATCTTGGGCCCAAGATCGACAATACAAAAGGGCAATCATTTCGCAGGAAATCTTCTCGTTTCGCGACACAGCGTCACCGTAATGCATAAGTAACAATTTAAAAGAAAATTATAAAAGAGAACGACTTACTTTCCTTGCTATATGCTCGATCTTTGCCTACCAGTAAAGAATAACTAATTTAAAAGTTCACCCGTTCCCTTCGAAAAGCTGGTCGGCCATGTTGCTCGTCCTTTCTCAACCTCTCCTTGCGGCTAATTGAACGCTCACTGCCAATAGGAGAAATCGAAAGACCCCAGGTTTTGAAATTGTTTCACAATATTATTGCCACAAATAAAAGACTGTTGCACGATCGTATGCTTTCCATTTGTACAGTATAATCCAATTGGTTCACTTTGTATTCTTTATACAGTTTGCTCAATATAAAAATAACTTACTGTACTTTTCCGATAAAGACGTGAATGATGAAATCTTCGAATGCCTTGGAAATTATTTTATTTTACTTACCCTAATGATTAAAGCACCGCATACGTGCCTCCGCATATTTATATACTAAAATATAAAGATTTATTAGAAAAAAAATCTTTGTATCGTATACCGCACGAGAAATTAATTATATGCAACTTGTATCCGCATCACAGCATTATCACCCGTTATATTCTTCTTGTAGAACGTACGTACATTCCCACGCTAAGATGATAGACAAATTATCTCGAGTTTTACTTAATGACTAATGACACTTACATAATATCTATATATACAGGGTGAGGCGTTTAAAGTGTTACGGACTAATAGTGCCCAAACTATCAGTGTTGTCGTGAAAAACTTCGGATGAAAGTAGTTCAGCATCGAAAGGTCAAACATATGAGACATTCTTTTTCTTTTTAGGTGGAGACGCTGAAGCTGGATCGAGGTGACCTCCACTTTTCCATATGGAATGATAAGATAATTTTTGGATAATTAGCCGAGTTTAGTGACCTATGACGAAGGGTCCTTTAAGGTAACTCAAAATCTAAGAATCGAATGAAATCGAAATTTTTATTTACTTATTACCTTTCATCATAGGTCACTGAATTAATCTAAATGTCAGCATGATTATCATTTAAAGAAAACCTTATCACTCCGTATGAAAAAGTTGAGATGACCTTGATTCAGCTTCAGCGTCTCTACTGAAAAAGAAAAAAAAAGTCTCATAAGACAAACCCCTCGATACTGTAAAATTTTCATTTGAAACTTTTCACGACAGCACTAACAGTTTGGGCACTATCAGTTTCTAAGACTTTAAGTGCCTCACCCTGTATATACTGGGTTATTCGACCCAGACGCACCTCCTGAAGACGGTTTTATTAGAAGAATCGACTGGGCGCGCAAATTTCAGGTGGTACTTTTAGGCTGAATAACTCGGTATATTTACAGCATATCGTTATGTACAGTTCATAAATAAAAAAAAGTCTATAAGAAAATTACGTCACAAATTTTCATCATTGAGGAAGAAGCGGTTCGCTTTCAGCCCTCGAGACGCTCTTTGGAGCTATGATAATGTCATCCATACTTTCAATGGCTTTTTCTGTCTTTAACAGCGCATCGTTCAAGCATACGTTATTAAGACTTACTGCGCTGTTGGAAAAGATAGCCATAGTAAGACTGGGATTATTCGGATCCACATTGTTTGTTTCCGTGTTACGTGGTGTGGGTATTGAACTGTTTTTTGATTGATTCGAGTTCGTATGCGATGAAATCAGATCGCAGGCTTTGCCTAAGATAATTAAACTGTTCAAGATACGAAGTGCTACGAGAATGAGGTATGCTAGCACGAAAAGGATGATACTGGCAGGTCTTGCTGCTGGTGTTAAAGTCGTACTGATAACGCGACCCATCGCTACACCCAGAGGAAGCGGAATAAAGCCCATTCGTCTTGCCACAAGGTCTGATGGATCCGAAAATGCCATTTCTTGTCTCGTCTGCGCCATATCGTAAGCCAAACTTACTGTATAGTCTCGATATACCGTAGACCGTAATTCGTTGAAACGAGTTATGAACGCGTGCTTCACCTGCATGGAAGAAAACGTGTCAGGAACACCTTTTGTTCTCGCTAACAGATTCCAAATGTTCTCTAGATATTCTTAATATTATGTACCCAGTCTACGAGAACTTCTGCTACGAGCAAGAAAATACAATCAGGCAATAGTACAGCAAGACGATCAGCGCGCCATGCATACTCCTTCATAGTCTGCATACTGACGGCAAGGAGTAACACAGTTAAATGAAAACGTTCCCTCACGTCATTGCATGATAATTGAAAGAGGTTGTTCTTATCAAACTTCTTGAATACCGATCCCTTTAGTTCTACAAACTGCAAAGAAAGGCAGAAACTGTAAGTTCATAACCCGTGGAGAAGGCCTCTTTTCAATGCGATACTCACGTTGTTAGACATCATAATGGTCAGAAGAGCTTTGTTACTGCTATTTATCGCCACGTTTAGCGTAGTAGCTTGAAATAATACTAATATGCTGTGCAATACTTCAGAAAACTTCAGTTAAGGTAGTCATACAACTTTTTGAACAATGTAGGTATAAAGAGAAAAGCAAGATGCGAGATATTCTGATCTAGATGAAAAGGATACAGACATAAGCCACAGCGAATAATAAGTGTGGCAATGTGCCAAGATGCTGCGACTGTGAATGAGAACGTGAACGAGGCTCTGTAGCAGTCCACAGAAGTGCATCTATCGTGTCTTGACCGAAGGCACTAAAAAGACGATCTCCTACTTCTAGCATATTATAAAAAATGTACAGCTTAATAACCGATTGACTTTTCACAAGGTGATACATCATCGATGTGTCTACTTTCCAAGTTGCTGCCCAGCAACCCACAACCACTATCCCTTTCAACAGATCACACATTTCAGCTGGTCTTAATAGACGCTCTCTCTTCTTACCGCGCGACTTTTTCCCACTATAAACGTTGAAAAAGAAGCATGATCGTAGCTGGGAAATGCTTAGTCTTACGAACAGTTACTTATTGACATACCTTAAGCACTGCATAATAGGTCTCGCTGCTACAGCCCATAGAGCCATAAGAAACCTCAAAGGTAAGAAGGTGTAGACAAATAAGAACGAATCTGCACACTAAAAATACAAAATTTCCCATATATATAAATTTATCCGTAAGATATATAGACTAATTTATAACGAGTGACTCACTTGCAAAAAGCCATAGGACATGAACTTTTCCACTTCTCTTGGAATTTTCATAAATGAGTAAATTTTTTCCCTGCGAGCCGAATAGCGTTCCTCATCGTGCTCCAACTGATAGCCTCGAGTTAGCTCCTTTCGAAGGAATTGGCCCAATGTCACCCCTAGGGAATAGGTCGAGTGTGAATAGTAAATCTAATAGATTCAGATATTTCTACCTAGACATTAAATTGTACATTGTAAATGATGTCCAAAGTTATACACAAAAGAGACAAACTTTCATTTGTATTATACAGCTACTAATGGGTCCAAATAATAGATATTTACTTGGAAAATACAGAAATTTAACAATCGTAACAATGAAATTGTAAACGCACAAGAATTTGCATTAAGAGCATTGTGAATCGCAGCAGCACAATAATAAAGAGATAGCAGCGATAATACCATGTTTTTTCGCAGAGCTTGGCTTCTCTGACAGCTGCGGTTCGTTTTGACCAAGATTCGTGTTCTCAACTCGGATTCCATGAGATCCAACAGCAGCCTTACTTGGACCGCGAAACCTTATGTGTCTTTTCTCTGAGAGCAGAGAGCAGTCCTCCTCGCTCTTTTCATTTGGAACATTCATTTTACGATACCTGGTATTCTATCTTTTGACGCAATGAATTGAGTACGCATAACCTCGAGAGGACAGCTGTTCAAAGTCTACATGAATAGTTCCATACACAGGCGAAACAGTACTAGCGCGATACCTCGTAGTACTCGTAGGCCTGCAGCCAGTATCGCTGAGTAGCGTGCAGTAGCGTGCAGTAACGTGCGCTCCAGTGCTCTCTACTCAGTGGCCACAATTATATGAGCTATGACTTGCTTTTGTTACTCGTTATATTTTTGACATAGGTATTTTTAGATAACCTTGTAACTTTTTATTGTTATACAATATTACGTTAATCATGCGTTGTCATCTGCCATAAATGACAATCTCCGCTTGAGTGATAAAGATATAATCATTTTTGCACTCCCGCTAGCGTCGTTTTTCCATTGACAGGTGATCACAGGTGATATGAAATAAACATGGCGGCATCCACGGGAGAGTCAGTGGATGACCGAATTTCTTGCAAAATATTAATTATCGGGGCTGGAATGGCTGGTCTCTCAGCGGCTAATCATCTATTGAAAAATGGGCAAACAGATTTTCTAATCGTTGAGGGACGAGGTCGCATCGGCGGACGAATTGTTGCTGCACAAATGGGTACGACCAACTAACCTTAACATCTCTGGTTTCACAAAATTTTATGTAATTTAATAAAATATTTTTATTTTTATATTCTTTTAATGATACAAATATAATTTATACTCATAACTTAGGTTTCCATCAATTTATTATGGATGTCATTTAGTAGATGTGACTAGTTATTGACATACTTGCCAAACGTTTGTTTTATATTTTAACTCGTATCAAATTAATTCTTTACAGGCAATGAAAAAGTAGAATTAGGTGCTAATTGGATCCATGGAGTATTGGGAAATCCTATGTTTGAATTGGCTATGGCCAATGGACTGATAGATATAGTAAGCATTCCAAAACCTCACAAGGTGGTAGCAGCGATGGAAGATGGCAAACAGATACCGTTTCCTATTTTGCAAGAAATCTATGAAGCTTACGTGTGTTTTCTAAGACGGTGCGAAGAGTATTTTCTGAGTGCGTATAGTCCGCCCGAAGGAATAAACAGTGTAGGTGCGCATGTAGCTCTTGAAGCTGATCTCTATCTATCGTCACTCTCGCCTGACAAAAGAAGAGCTAGGGAATTGCTCTTCGATTGTTTACTTAAACGGGAAACGTGTATTACTGGTTGTGACAGTATGGAGGAGGTAGACCTTCTTGAAATGGGCTCTTACGCCGAACTTCAAGGTGGAAATATTAGTCTTCCTAATGGATACAGTGCCATTCTTGAACCGATTGCAAAACACATACCAAGAGATCGTATTCTTACCAGGCATGCTGTTACCAAGATCAGGTAAGTGCGTGACACATATTATATATTCGAATGTGTCTATACATGTTTATAAATGAAAAAGTAATTAATGTTCTTCGCAGATGGGATAATTTTGATCTAGATGGAAATGAATCGGATGATTCTAATCATACAGTTATCTGTTTGAATGGAAATGAGGATCTCATGGAGGTGTACTGTGAAAATGGGAAGAAGATAACAGCTGAACAAATCATCTGTACGCTGCCATTGGGAGTTCTCAAGGAGAAAGCCCGAGAGATATTCGAGCCCTCATTACCAGCCTACAAATTGGAAGCCATCGATAGATTAATGTTTGGAACAGTAGATAAAATATTCCTCGAATACGACAGGCCTTTTTTAAATCCGGGAGTCTCGGAAGTGATGCTTCTCTGGGACGATAGAAGTATCACGGAGGAAGAAAAGAGAGATCTCAGTAAAACTTGGTATCGGAAGATTTATTCCTTCACTAAAGTTACGGAAACGCTTCTTCTCGGTTGGATATCGGGCAAAGCGGCAGAGTACATGGAACAATTGTCTACGGATGACGTGGCTGAAGTATGCACTACGATATTAAGACGTTTTTTAAACGATCCATTCATCCCAGTCCCAAAAGGATGTTTACGCACATCCTGGCATTCCCAGCCGTTTACACGAGGTTCTTACACCGCTATGGCTATCGGCGCAAGTCAAATGGATATTGAAACCCTTGCTGAGCCTTTAGTTAAGCAGGGTGATTCGACGCAGGTGAAAATAACATTTGCTGGGGAGCACACGCACTCCTCCTTTTACAGCACCGTTCATGGAGCTTACCTCACAGGCAGAACGGCTGCTCAGCTGCTTCTGGACTCTAAAAAGAATGAAAAACAGCCACTCAGTCTAAGCTGCGAGGATACGAGCGATCTCAGCTCGTGGATTCAGGGAATATCTCTGGGTTAGAAGTTACGGAACGTTTTTCAACACTTCTTACCGTTGCCGACTACGTTCATTGCATTGACAGCTGATTTTTAGTGGAAACAGAAAGTGCTTGGGCCGAGCGTCCCTCTTTCAAATCGAACCACGCAAACGCATACTTTTACACAGAATTTTATCAGCTTGTGGCATTGTGCAGTTGACGCCGTTGACGCCGTCGACGAGCGTCTTAGTTTTGTAAATATACAATAGATTATTGCCTGCGCTGTGTACATAACGATGCCTACTTAGAACTAACAATGTATTTTATAATAGAGTATGCATTTATCATAGTTTGGTCTGGCACCAAAGTCAATCGAACGAGCAACTTCTTTTGTCAAATAGTCATACGCCTGTTTTGTTCGTGATGAAAAAAAAAATAAGTATATAATGAAACTGTTGTGCATAATTATTTAAAGAGACATTCGCTATGCTCTCTTGGAGTAAGGCTATGACACTTTGATGTAGATTGAATGCGGATTTACGAAGTAAATATTAGGAGCATTTACTTTTGCATGATTACACGCGATACATTTAATACTCTTAATCAATATTATACGATAGGTGAGAGTTATCTAGTCGCTCAACTATGTCACTTCACGCGTTATAATTTCATCGGTTTCGAGGTTTTTTATTTTTTAAGCCAGTAGTATTTTTATCGAACTTCTGTAGCCACAGGTTGACAAAGATATT